>RPFO01000219.1:727500-1020000 GCA_009746045.1 Mesostigma viride
AGAGGTCTTATAGTCCTCAAGGCACAGTAGCGCACAAGAGGTCTTATAGTCCTCGAGGCACAGTAGCGCACAAGAGGTCTTATAGTCCTCGAGGCACAGTAGCGCACAAGAGGTCTTATAGTCCTCGAGGCACAGTAGCGCGCAAGAGGTCTTATAGTCCTCGAGGCACAGTAGCGCACAAGAGGTCTGATAGTCCTCAAGGCACAGTAGCGCACAAGAGGTCTTATAGTCCTCGAGGCACAGTAGCGCGCAAGAGGTCTTATAGTCCTCGAGGCACAGTAGCGCGCAAGAGGTCTTATAGTCCTCGAGGCACAGTAGCGCACAAGAGGTCTTATAGTCCTCGAGGCACAGTAGCGCACAAGAGGTCTTATAGTCCTCGAGGCACAGTAGCGCACAAGAGGTTTTACAGTCCTCAAGGCACAGTAGCGCACAAGAGGTCTTATAGTCCTCGAGGCACAGTAGCGCACAAGAGGTTTTACAGTCCTCAAGGCACAGTAGCGCACAAGAGCTATTAATTTAGTCCTAGACTTAGCTAGGTATGAAGGGGGCGATTTCTCTCTAGTCCTAGTCTTTTAGGTATCAGACTTGAGAGAAATCGACCCCTTCATACCTAGCCAAGTCTAGGACTACATTTGGGTATCAGACTTGGGAACGACCATATATCATCCTGGTTGAAATGAAGGGGTTGTCCAATCACAAGCTCAACTGTCGGAAAATAAAACTTTAGGTATCAGACTTGGGAACCACGATACATCATCCAGGTTGAAATGAAGGGGTTGTCCAATCACAAGCTCAACTGTAGGCCAAAAAAAAAGAAAGCTAATACTCCGGGAAAGAAAACGAGGGCATAGACAGCCTCGGTTCAAGTCAGGGGGCCAATTACTTAAGTCGAGGTGTCAGCAATGTCACCAGTCACAAGGCTCTTTGACGTCAGCGTGAAGGATGAACACACCCAGGGTGGGTGCACACCGTCGACACAATACAGGTCAGAACTACATAAGTCCCAGCCAGAAAATGAGCAACCATACATTCTTCAACTTGCTTCCGTGTGACAGAAGGGGGCCACACCAGCCTTCGGGAACGCAAGATGCAGGCTGATTATGCACATAGACAGATATAAGTATATTTGTATTAGTGTGCTCATTGGATGCAGTTACTTGCACCGTTGTGCTTCTGTCCTCAAGAGGAGGTTTGCACCAGCCGGCCCTCAGCAATGCCAGCTGTCAGCTGGCCGAGATCAGAGCACAGCCTCTGCAGGGCTGCAGCACATTCGCAGCCCGCTAGTGGGGCAAACTGTTTGCTGAGAGCATGCTGCCGGCTAATTTATCCCATGGGGCCATACAGATTTAGAAAGTGTCACTCTCAGGAAGACTCAGGAAGAAACTGCAGTGGCTAGGTGTTTAGCAAACTACATGAGAAAGATAGGAAAGACGAGGGATGGAATAGGGCAGCGTACGTGAAGCAGTAATAACTAGTCCACGCGGACATCCACCAGAGGTGGAGCAAGTACGGACCTGGGCGCGTTTGCTGTCGCCTTCGTAGACAACGACCCAATTCAGCGCTGCAAACGCATCGGCGGACGGCTGCTGCCGTCCCCCTTTTGACTTGGACTGTCCTTCCGACGGTCGTGCATGCTGTCCCGATTCCAGAATGTACCAAGAAAACAGGCTGGACGTCTTCCATTCCAGTACGAGGGATGTATCGCTCGAATACGCCAGCGCGGGGGGGTCGAGCGGCGGAAGCGGTGGGGGTGCCTGAGGTAATGGGAGCGGCTGCCTGTTTATGTCGTCAGCAGGCACATGGCCGTTCGGAATTGTGCGTTCGGAATCCATGTTGGTTGAGTGCAACTAATTTACGCCCATCAATCCAGGGCCAAATGCTGCTTGTTAGTAGAAGGCCATAGTATCAGCCATTGCACAGGTCACGGCATGAGCATCCTTCTACATGACCCTATGATGTGCTCGCACTACCCAATTGAAGTCTCAGGAAAATGGCCACAAAACCTCTTCTTGTAAATGCTTTACGGAATTTAGTGGCGTATAGGGCAAGCGCTGTCTTTCACACTGACGCTTCCAGTGCACTGCGGGTTCCTGAATTCAGTACTGTTGAGTATACTGCAACCCTACGGTAGCCGCCAGACAGCAAGGAAAGCACAGTGATTAGATATCAGGAAATGCAGGTAGACAGCTGGTTGTTTCTTGGCCAAATGTCACGTCGTTCCCCGTTCCATGACAAGTTTTTTTGCCTTCACGAATCGATTTTCCTTGCCCTTGGACACCCTCTCTTACTTGCTAGCGTGCCATGCTGTCACTTTGCTGGGTTGCTTGCCTGCTTTGGTTTGCGGTGAGATAGTCGTCTGCGTGCCCGATGCAGTGGCATGCTCCGATTCGCTACCACATCTGCAGAATCGTACAGCGCGGCGCTACCTTTGGGCTTGGTGCGAGCTCGAGCTTGGTCAATCAAAAAATTTGGTGTCAGATGGCAGTCAACTTCAGGCCGTCTCAATCTTGTTGCTTTTGTTGTTGCCCACGCCGCAGGCAGTCTACCCACGCGGGGTGTCCGGCAAAGACAAACGTGTGTTGTTGTTGTCATTTGTCAGAATCTTGCGCTACAGCCTGTAGCAGCCTGATGAGCAGGCAGAAAAAGTACCCAAAAGCGAGCAAAAGCAGGGCAAAAGCGGGAAATTGGGGATTGGGGATTCTGGACAGGATTGCATGTCGCGTTCCCAGTACCCTCATGGTGACGAGTAACGACCTTCTGGTGACATCGCGAGAGAATAATGTCAGTTGAGTTGAGTATCGCACGAGCTAGAATAATGTCAGTGGGCAACCGAAAAGCTCTCTGCATGACATTGCACCTGAAAAGCCTGCGGCAGTGCGGTTTCTTAAGTTGCATTTACGGATGGTTACGTTCTTGGCCGGATTTTTACAAATCCGACTATGTCGTACCAAATCTTTCACTGCTGGCGCGTGCCCGGCGTTGCCGCAGCTGGTGCACGTTTCCAATCATTGAAAGCACGTCCCTGTATCTTTGGGCTCTGGACTCTGGACCATCGGGCAGCCTGACTGCATGCAAATGCCTCGTTTTGCTACACCGGAGCTTTAATAATTATTGCACCCACAGTTGCGCCCGCACCATGATGGGGAGAGAGCGCTCTGTGGCCTGCCCACTTCGTCTGCGAGAGTAGCTAGGACGCCCTCCCTCCTTCTCATAATTGTGTTTAGGGGCTGAAGGTTCCTTCATTGCACATGGTACCCACGTAACGCAGTCTACGTGATAATTGAATCCCATCGACAATATGGCCTGCAGCCATGACCGCGTGACAAGCCTGAGGGAATGGCATACCGGCCCCATGGTACCTTGCTATGACCGACTAATAGTTGTCTCACTTAATAGTAGCTCTCCGATCATTGGAGCTAGATACCGCGCGTTTGCATGCATGTGCTGACAGCCGGCATGCTGGGATCAACCATCACCCTGCAGTCTGATTACTCCTTAGCAGCACTGCATGTGTGTGTTGCCAATGATTGGCAAGTATGTCATGCTACAATCATGATCCATCTCACTCGCAACAGAATTGCATGCGTAACAGAAGTCCATGTACTATGCATGATATAATTATGCGTACATAGTTCGTTCATTCACGTGCCACCGTTGGGAGTCTGAGTCACGGGGTACAAACTTTTTGAGTATGGGTACCTTTCATCCCCGGTTGATGTAAAGCCATTAAGAAGGGGGCACGGGACCACCCGCCTTCTCTCGTTGCCTTGGAAGGCGTACATCGATTAGGGCGCCACTATATATTAAACACGTGCTCCTGTTGGGGACTCACGGATCGGCGCCAAAGTGCTTTTAATCGATCTCTATGCGTGCACAACGGGAAGGGCAGGGACCCCCCTCTTCCCTCATGCCAGTGGCATGCCACAGGGTGCACAATCGGACCCGTCGAAACGATCCGGCATCCCCTGTGATTGCAAATATAAAACCCGTGTGAGCACTGCATGGTTGTGCTGTGGCGTGAGCGAACGTGCGATGCAAGGCGGGGCATAGCTAGGCTGCCGGTAGGGCTACTGGCTACAGATTGTATAGCAAGGCTAGGCCGTCTACTGTGCATTATCATTGCACCTTTGGCTAGTAACTATGTCCACAAGGCCTCAGCCAGTACAATGGCTACAATGTCTACAACGGCTGCAAGGGCTACTCTAGCCCGTAGGGGGTGTCCACATCTTGTGGTTGATCATCAAGTCCCCGCGCCAAGGCTCTGGACAGTAGACCTTGGACTTCTGGGGGTCTTGCAGGTATTCCCGCCACAGGTCGCGTACGCTGCTGCTGCTGCTGCTGCTGCTGCTGCTGCTGCTGCTGCTGCTGCTGCTGCTGCTGCTGCTGCTGCTGCTGCTGCTGCTGCTGCTGCTGCTGCTGCTGCTGCTGCTGCTGCTGCTGCTGCTGCTGCTGCTGCTGCTGCTGCTGCTGCTGCTGCTGCTGCTGCTGCTGCTGCTGCTGCTGCTGCTGCTGCTGCTGCTGCTGCTGCTGCTGCTGCTGCTGCTGCTGCTGCTGCTGCTGCTGCTGCTGCTGCTGCTGCTGCTGCTGCTGCTGCTGCTGCTGCTGCTGCTGCTGCTGCTGCTGCTGCTGCTGCTGCTGCTGCTGCTGCTGCTGCTGCTGCTGCTGCTGCTGCTGCTGCTGCTGCTGCTGCTGCTGCTGCTGCTGCTGCTGCTGCTGCTGCTGCTGCTGCTGCTGCTGCTGCTGCTGCTGCTGCTGCTGCTGCTGCTGCTGCTGCTGCTGCTGCTGCTGCTGCTGCTGCTGCTGCTGCTGCTGCTGCTGCTGCTGCTGCTGCTGCTGCTGCTGCTGCTGCTGCTGCTGCTGCTGCTGCTGCTGCTGCTGCTGCTGCTGCTGCTGCTGCTGCTGCTGCTGCTGCTGCTGCTGCTGCTGCTGCTGCTGCTGCTGCTGCTGCTGCTGCTGCTGCTGCTGCTGCTGCTGCTGCTGCTGCTGCTGCTGCTGCTGCTGCTGCTGCTGCTGCTGCTGCTGCTGCTGCTGCTGCTGCTGCTGCTGCTGCTGCTGCTGCTGCTGCTGCTGCTGCTGCTGCTGCTGCTGCTGCTGCTGCTGCTGCTGCTGCTGCTGCTGCTGCTGCTGCTGCTGCTGCTGCTGCTGCTGCTGCTGCTGCTGCTGCTGCTGCTGCTGCTGCTGCTGCTGCTGCTGCTGCTGCTGCTGCTGCTGCTGCTGCTGCTGCTGCTGCTGCTGCTGCTGCTGCTGCTGCTGCTGCTGCTGCTGCTGCTGCTGCTGCTGCTGCTGCTGCTGCTGCTGCTGCTGCTGCTGCTGCTGCTGCTGCTGCTGCTGCTGCTGCTGCTGCTGCTGCTGCTGCTGCTGCTGCTGCTGCTGCTGCTGCTGCTGCTGCTGCTGCTGCTGCTGCTGCTGCTGCTGCTGCTGCTGCTGCTGCTGCTGCTGCTGCTGCTGCTGCTGCTGCTGCTGCTGCTGCTGCTGCTGCTGCTGCTGCTGCTGCTGCTGCTGCTGCTGCTGCTGCTGCTGCTGCTGCTGCTGCTGCTGCTGCTGCTGCTGCTGCTGCTGCTGCTGCTGCTGCTGCTGCTGCTGCTGCTGCTGCTGCTGCTGCTGCTGCTGCTGCTGCTGCTGCTGCTGCTGCTGCTGCTGCTGCTGCTGCTGCTGCTGCTGCTGCTGCTGCTGCTGCTGCTGCTGCTGCTGCTGCTGCTGCTGCTGCTGCTGCTGCTGCTGCTGCTGCTGCTGCTGCTGCTGCTGCTGCTGCTGCTGCTGCTGCTGCTGCTGCTGCTGCTGCTGCTGCTGCTGCTGCTGCTGCTGCTGCTGCTGCTGCTGCTGCTGCTGCTGCTGCTGCTGCTGCTGCTGCTGCTGCTGCTGCTGCTGCTGCTGCTGCTGCTGCTGCTGCTGCTGCTGCTGCTGCTGCTGCTGCTGCTGCTGCTGCTGCTGCTGCTGCTGCTGCTGCTGCTGCTGCTGCTGCTGCTGCTGCTGCTGCTGCTGCTGCTGCTGCTGCTGCTGCTGCTGCTGCTGCTGCTGCTGCTGCTGCTGCTGCTGCTGCTGCTGCTGCTGCTGCTGCTGCTGCTGCTGCTGCTGCTGCTGCTGCTGCTGCTGCTGCTGCTGCTGCTGCTGCTGCTGCTGCTGCTGCTGCTGCTGCTGCTGCTGCTGCTGCTGCTGCTGCTGCTGCTGCTGCTGCTGCTGCTGCTGCTGCTGCTGCTGCTGCTGCTGCTGCTGCTGCTGCTGCTGCTGCTGCTGCTGCTGCTGCTGCTGCTGCTGCTGCTGCTGCTGCTGCTGCTGCTGCTGCTGCTGCTGCTGCTGCTGCTGCTGCTGCTGCTGCTGCTGCTGCTGCTGCTGCTGCTGCTGCTGCTGCTGCTGCTGCTGCTGCTGCTGCTGCTGCTGCTGCTGCTGCTGCTGCTGCTGCTGCTGCTGCTGCTGCTGCTGCTGCTGCTGCTGCTGCTGCTGCTGCTGCTGCTGCTGCTGCTGCTGCTGCTGCTGCTGCTGCTGCTGCTGCTGCTGCTGCTGCTGCTGCTGCTGCTGCTGCTGCTGCTGCTGCTGCTGCTGCTGCTGCTGCTGCTGCTGCTGCTGCTGCTGCTGCTGCTGCTGCTGCTGCTGCTGCTGCTGCTGCTGCTGCTGCTGCTGCTGCTGCTGCTGCTGCTGCTGCTGCTGCTGCTGCTGCTGCTGCTGCTGCTGCTGCTGCTGCTGCTGCTGCTGCTGCTGCTGCTGCTGCTGCTGCTGCTGCTGCTGCTGCTGCTGCTGCTGCTGCTGCTGCTGCTGCTGCTGCTGCTGCTGCTGCTGCTGCTGCTGCTGCTGCTGCTGCTGCTGCTGCTGCTGCTGCTGCTGCTGCTGCTGCTGCTGCTGCTGCTGCTGCTGCTGCTGCTGCTGCTGCTGCTGCTGCTGCTGCTGCTGCTGCTGCTGCTGCTGCTGCTGCTGCTGCTGCTGCTGCTGCTGCTGCTGCTGCTGCTGCTGCTGCTGCTGCTGCTGCTGCTGCTGCTGCTGCTGCTGCTGCTGCTGCTGCTGCTGCTGCTGCTGCTGCTGCTGCTGCTGCTGCTGCTGCTGCTGCTGCTGCTGCTGCTGCTGCTGCTGCTGCTGCTGCTGCTGCTGCTGCTGCTGCTGCTGCTGCTGCTGCTGCTGCTGCTGCTGCTGCTGCTGCTGCTGCTGCTGCTGCTGCTGCTGCTGCTGCTGCTGCTGCTGCTGCTGCTGCTGCTGCTGCTGCTGCTGCTGCTGCTGCTGCTGCTGCTGCTGCTGCTGCTGCTGCTGCTGCTGCTGCTGCTGCTGCTGCTGCTGCTGCTGCTGCTGCTGCTGCTGCTGCTGCTGCTGCTGCTGCTGCTGCTGCTGCTGCTGCTGCTGCTGCTGCTGCTGCTGCTGCTGCTGCTGCTGCTGCTGCTGCTGCTGCTGCTGCTGCTGCTGCTGCTGCTGCTGCTGCTGCTGCTGCTGCTGCTGCTGCTGCTGCTGCTGCTGCTGCTGCTGCTGCTGCTGCTGCTGCTGCTGCTGCTGCTGCTGCTGCTGCTGCTGCTGCTGCTGCTGCTGCTGCTGCTGCTGCTGCTGCTGCTGCTGCTGCTGCTGCTGCTGCTGCTGCTGCTGCTGCTGCTGCTGCTGCTGCTGCTGCTGCTGCTGCTGCTGCTGCTGCTGCTGCTGCTGCTGCTGCTGCTGCTGCTGCTGCTGCTGCTGCTGCTGCTGCTGCTGCTGCTGCTGCTGCTGCTGCTGCTGCTGCTGCTGCTGCTGCTGCTGCTGCTGCTGCTGCTGCTGCTGCTGCTGCTGCTGCTGCTGCTGCTGCTGCTGCTGCTGCTGCTGCTGCTGCTGCTGCTGCTGCTGCTGCTGCTGCTGCTGCTGCTGCTGCTGCTGCTGCTGCTGCTGCTGCTGCTGCTGCTGCTGCTGCTGCTGCTGCTGCTGCTGCTGCTGCTGCTGCTGCTGCTGCTGCTGCTGCTGCTGCTGCTGCTGCTGCTGCTGCTGCTGCTGCTGCTGCTGCTGCTGCTGCTGCTGCTGCTGCTGCTGCTGCTGCTGCTGCTGCTGCTGCTGCTGCTGCTGCTGCTGCTGCTGCTGCTGCTGCTGCTGCTGCTGCTGCTGCTGCTGCTGCTGCTGCTGCTGCTGCTGCTGCTGCTGCTGCTGCTGCTGCTGCTGCTGCTGCTGCTGCTGCTGCTGCTGCTGCTGCTGCTGCTGCTGCTGCTGCTGCTGCTGCTGCTGCTGCTGCTGCTGCTGCTGCTGCTGCTGCTGCTGCTGCTGCTGCTGCTGCTGCTGCTGCTGCTGCTGCTGCTGCTGCTGCTGCTGCTGCTGCTGCTGCTGCTGCTGCTGCTGCTGCTGCTGCTGCTGCTGCTGCTGCTGCTGCTGCTGCTGCTGCTGCTGCTGCTGCTGCTGCTGCTGCTGCTGCTGCTGCTGCTGCTGCTGCTGCTGCTGCTGCTGCTGCTGCTGCTGCTGCTGCTGCTGCTGCTGCTGCTGCTGCTGCTGCTGCTGCTGCTGCTGCTGCTGCTGCTGCTGCTGCTGCTGCTGCTGCTGCTGCTGCTGCTGCTGCTGCTGCTGCTGCTGCTGCTGCTGCTGCTGCTGCTGCTGCTGCTGCTGCTGCTGCTGCTGCTGCTGCTGCTGCTGCTGCTGCTGCTGCTGCTGCTGCTGCTGCTGCTGCTGCTGCTGCTGCTGCTGCTGCTGCTGCTGCTGCTGCTGCTGCTGCTGCTGCTGCTGCTGCTGCTGCTGCTGCTGCTGCTGCTGCTGCTGCTGCTGCTGCTGCTGCTGCTGCTGCTGCTGCTGCTGCTGCTGCTGCTGCTGCTGCTGCTGCTGCTGCTGCTGCTGCTGCTGCTGCTGCTGCTGCTGCTGCTGCTGCTGCTGCTGCTGCTGCTGCTGCTGCTGCTGCTGCTGCTGCTGCTGCTGCTGCTGCTGCTGCTGCTGCTGCTGCTGCTGCTGCTGCTGCTGCTGCTGCTGCTGCTGCTGCTGCTGCTGCTGCTGCTGCTGCTGCTGCTGCTGCTGCTGCTGCTGCTGCTGCTGCTGCTGCTGCTGCTGCTGCTGCTGCTGCTGCTGCTGCTGCTGCTGCTGCTGCTGCTGCTGCTGCTGCTGCTGCTGCTGCTGCTGCTGCTGCTGCTGCTGCTGCTGCTGCTGCTGCTGCTGCTGCTGCTGCTGCTGCTGCTGCTGCTGCTGCTGCTGCTGCTGCTGCTGCTGCTGCTGCTGCTGCTGCTGCTGCTGCTGCTGCTGCTGCTGCTGCTGCTGCTGCTGCTGCTGCTGCTGCTGCTGCTGCTGCTGCTGCTGCTGCTGCTGCTGCTGCTGCTGCTGCTGCTGCTGCTGCTGCTGCTGCTGCTGCTGCTGCTGCTGCTGCTGCTGCTGCTGCTGCTGCTGCTGCTGCTGCTGCTGCTGCTGCTGCTGCTGCTGCTGCTGCTGCTGCTGCTGCTGCTGCTGCTGCTGCTGCTGCTGCTGCTGCTGCTGCTGCTGCTGCTGCTGCTGCTGCTGCTGCTGCTGCTGCTGCTGCTGCTGCTGCTGCTGCTGCTGCTGCTGCTGCTGCTGCTGCTGCTGCTGCTGCTGCTGCTGCTGCTGCTGCTGCTGCTGCTGCTGCTGCTGCTGCTGCTGCTGCTGCTGCTGCTGCTGCTGCTGCTGCTGCTGCTGCTGCTGCTGCTGCTGCTGCTGCTGCTGCTGCTGCTGCTGCTGCTGCTGCTGCTGCTGCTGCTGCTGCTGCTGCTGCTGCTGCTGCTGCTGCTGCTGCTGCTGCTGCTGCTGCTGCTGCTGCTGCTGCTGCTGCTGCTGCTGCTGCTGCTGCTGCTGCTGCTGCTGCTGCTGCTGCTGCTGCTGCTGCTGCTGCTGCTGCTGCTGCTGCTGCTGCTGCTGCTGCTGCTGCTGCTGCTGCTGCTGCTGCTGCTGCTGCTGCTGCTGCTGCTGCTGCTGCTGCTGCTGCTGCTGCTGCTGCTGCTGCTGCTGCTGCTGCTGCTGCTGCTGCTGCTGCTGCTGCTGCTGCTGCTGCTGCTGCTGCTGCTGCTGCTGCTGCTGCTGCTGCTGCTGCTGCTGCTGCTGCTGCTGCTGCTGCTGCTGCTGCTGCTGCTGCTGCTGCTGCTGCTGCTGCTGCTGCTGCTGCTGCTGCTGCTGCTGCTGCTGCTGCTGCTGCTGCTGCTGCTGCTGCTGCTGCTGCTGCTGCTGCTGCTGCTGCTGCTGCTGCTGCTGCTGCTGCTGCTGCTGCTGCTGCTGCTGCTGCTGCTGCTGCTGCTGCTGCTGCTGCTGCTGCTGCTGCTGCTGCTGCTGCTGCTGCTGCTGCTGCTGCTGCTGCTGCTGCTGCTGCTGCTGCTGCTGCTGCTGCTGCTGCTGCTGCTGCTGCTGCTGCTGCTGCTGCTGCTGCTGCTGCTGCTGCTGCTGCTGCTGCTGCTGCTGCTGCTGCTGCTGCTGCTGCTGCTGCTGCTGCTGCTGCTGCTGCTGCTGCTGCTGCTGCTGCTGCTGCTGCTGCTGCTGCTGCTGCTGCTGCTGCTGCTGCTGCTGCTGCTGCTGCTGCTGCTGCTGCTGCTGCTGCTGCTGCTGCTGCTGCTGCTGCTGCTGCTGCTGCTGCTGCTGCTGCTGCTGCTGCTGCTGCTGCTGCTGCTGCTGCTGCTGCTGCTGCTGCTGCTGCTGCTGCTGCTGCTGCTGCTGCTGCTGCTGCTGCTGCTGCTGCTGCTGCTGCTGCTGCTGCTGCTGCTGCTGCTGCTGCTGCTGCTGCTGCTGCTGCTGCTGCTGCTGCTGCTGCTGCTGCTGCTGCTGCTGCTGCTGCTGCTGCTGCTGCTGCTGCTGCTGCTGCTGCTGCTGCTGCTGCTGCTGCTGCTGCTGCTGCTGCTGCTGCTGCTGCTGCTGCTGCTGCTGCTGCTGCTGCTGCTGCTGCTGCTGCTGCTGCTGCTGCTGCTGCTGCTGCTGCTGCTGCTGCTGCTGCTGCTGCTGCTGCTGCTGCTGCTGCTGCTGCTGCTGCTGCTGCTGCTGCTGCTGCTGCTGCTGCTGCTGCTGCTGCTGCTGCTGCTGCTGCTGCTGCTGCTGCTGCTGCTGCTGCTGCTGCTGCTGCTGCTGCTGCTGCTGCTGCTGCTGCTGCTGCTGCTGCTGCTGCTGCTGCTGCTGCTGCTGCTGCTGCTGCTGCTGCTGCTGCTGCTGCTGCTGCTGCTGCTGCTGCTGCTGCTGCTGCTGCTGCTGCTGCTGCTGCTGCTGCTGCTGCTGCTGCTGCTGCTGCTGCTGCTGCTGCTGCTGCTGCTGCTGCTGCTGCTGCTGCTGCTGCTGCTGCTGCTGCTGCTGCTGCTGCTGCTGCTGCTGCTGCTGCTGCTGCTGCTGCTGCTGCTGCTGCTGCTGCTGCTGCTGCTGCTGCTGCTGCTGCTGCTGCTGCTGCTGCTGCTGCTGCTGCTGCTGCTGCTGCTGCTGCTGCTGCTGCTGCTGCTGCTGCTGCTGCTGCTGCTGCTGCTGCTGCTGCTGCTGCTGCTGCTGCTGCTGCTGCTGCTGCTGCTGCTGCTGCTGCTGCTGCTGCTGCTGCTGCTGCTGCTGCTGCTGCTGCTGCTGCTGCTGCTGCTGCTGCTGCTGCTGCTGCTGCTGCTGCTGCTGCTGCTGCTGCTGCTGCTGCTGCTGCTGCTGCTGCTGCTGCTGCTGCTGCTGCTGCTGCTGCTGCTGCTGCTGCTGCTGCTGCTGCTGCTGCTGCTGCTGCTGCTGCTGCTGCTGCTGCTGCTGCTGCTGCTGCTGCTGCTGCTGCTGCTGCTGCTGCTGCTGCTGCTGCTGCTGCTGCTGCTGCTGCTGCTGCTGCTGCTGCTGCTGCTGCTGCTGCTGCTGCTGCTGCTGCTGCTGCTGCTGCTGCTGCTGCTGCTGAGCAGGGGTCGAGTCGTCGTCCAGCGTCTGCAGCCGGGAGGTCGTGCAACCGCTTGCGGCGAGAGATCGAGGAACAGGCTCTCTTATCCTCTATGGAGCTGAAGGTGAGCAGGGCTGTTGGGGGAGCCACCTTACAAGTCCCGTGGGGGGGAAAGGCGGTGCCTACTACGCAGATCTATGTAACCGGCCAGGCCCAGGAGGGTAAGAAGCTTGCACTTGAGCTCGTCCGCTAGAGCTAGCAGTTGCCGTCTCCCCTGGCTCCTGGGGGAAACGACGCAGCATGCACCCCTCGGCACTTGCGGCGATCGGTCAGCCTCCCGCTCTTCCGCCTAGCTGGAGGTGGGCTTCTTCCCTTTGCTCTTTGAGTTCAGTCCGGTTTCGTGGCGATGGCGTCCTGGTGGTCGAGGCGGTCGCTCACCGTGAGCAGGTCCGCATAGGAGAGCGGTGGGAGGTCGCCAGCGTCCTGGGCACCAGATGGGCTTGCCGCTGCGGCCTGCAATGCCGGTGGCCGTTCAGATCATTGCGCCGCGATCTCCGGGACCTGCGTGGCCAGGGCCTAGCTCGGTGTGGGCGGTGATGGCTTCAAGCTTCTTGATGAGCAGGCCGCACTTGCCTTCCACATGCATGGTTGAGGCGAGAGTAGGGCAGCATGCGCATCAGAGGGCTGCACGCGCCGCCTTCTGCAACGCCGTGAGCTTCTCGAGGTTGAAGCTTGTGGGCTACCTAGGTTTCCGCATATTTGTATATCAACATTGGTCTCCATCGTGTTGAGCGCCGTGGTCAGCGATGTCATCTTCTCGGCCAGCGGCCAGGTCACGTGCTCCTCCAGCACATGCGCGGACGTCGTCCTTGCGCACAGAGGGAGGGAGCCGGTTTGGCTGCCGGGGCTGGGTTGAGGAGCTTAGCGGAGAGGGCGCTTTCGGTCGTTGATCTGAAAGAAGCTGAACAGGATAGCCTGGCGGTGGACGATTGGCCCTCAGTGCTGGCCTGGTGATGATCTAGTGTTCTACTTCGGCTTTGGCTTTGAGCCCGGATGGCCCGAAGATCGTAATGCCTTCCTGTGCTAATTATGTGATCGATGACAGCAGTACATTCTTCCGCGGTATAAGGGTTAGCCAGCTGACGACGTTATAGTAGCAGTGGCTGGGGTGGAAGCAATTAATACATTCTAAGCTACTTCCTGCAAGGGTGGGAATGTAAACGACACTTGCTCTAGGTGCACCAAGGGCACCTGCACCCCCACGATCTATCAAGCTATGCCCAGCTAAGGGGGAGCCTGTCATGTGGGGGAAGATCAACATGGCTATACGAGAGCTAGGGCATGGCCTCTCATCAGAGAGTGACTCTCTGTATAGGCAGGGCTGAGCTAATTCTTAATGCAACATCCATGGGGGTCCCATTATAGGCAGGGCGTGGCTAAATTCTTAAATTCATCATCCATGGCCATTATGGGCGCACATGCGCTGGGGCCGCGTGGTAGGCTAAGCCTTACTGATCTACACTACTGCTATATTCCCTATAGACTGCATGGGGGTGCCTGCCAAGGCTTGTGGTCGACGTGGATGACGTCCCCTCTCCAGTATACCGGTTTCCCCCCTGCGCTTTGCCGTACTTATCTGGAGGTAGGTCGGCCATAGCTCGCGTCGCCGTTATTGCTGGGCCAGGGTCAGGTCGTCGTCCAGCGTGAAGTGAGTCCTCGAGAGCTTCTTGCGGTTTTTAAGAAACAACAGCTTGTCCGCCATGTACTTAAAGGTGAGGAGCACGGGTGCCGGGCCAGCCTTACCCCGCGCGCGCGGGAGGCGGACAGCCGACATGCGCAGCTCACCAGTAATGTGCATGGGGGCAAGAATGTCGCGCTTAAATGCCTCAAGAAGGCTCGTGGAGCCGTAAGAAGGGTCGTCGAGTCCTCACCTGCCGGCTGGTCGAAGTGCTTGACGATGACGTTGTGGCTGCGCTGGGTGCGGTCGGCCTCCTCGCGGAGGTCGAGGGCTTGTTGCTTAAGCTGTGCCGCGATGGTGGAGGTGGTGGAGGTGGCGTGGTGCTTGAGCAGGTCCGCCCAGGTCTGGGTGGGAGGGGCATCGCCGCTTGGGCCAGCAGAAGCCGGCTGGGCAGCGATATCCTTCACCGACTGGGCGGTGATGCCGGCGTTGTAATTCTGCAGGCATTCGATTGCGATGGCGGTGTCCTGGAGACGCTGGTCGATGGCGAGGAGCTGGGCTTTGATGTCGGCGGTGGAGGTGGAGGTGGCGGTGGAGGTCACTGGAGGTGACGGTGGTGGAAATGTGAGGGAGCTCAGCAGCCAGCGTGCCGCCCAGTGCCGCCACATCTGCGGCAAGGGGGGTCACGTGCTGCTGAAAGGCTTCCGTGAGGATGGAGCGGTATGTGGCTGCGGAGATGGTGGGGGCCCAGATCTCGCCGTCAGACTTCGTCAGCAGGGAACAAAGAAGCATGATTACAATTCGTTCAAGTGGCCCGCCGGAGCGGCTGTACAATTTTTCCCAGTGAGCGCGCTGCCAAGTGTACTTGTGGGCAAATTTTTAGGTGCCCCGTCACTTCGAGGTACTAAAAATTAGGCTACGGTACGAATTCAGCGAATTTCAGCGAATTTTCAGTCGAACCAAAGGAAGTGACGGCAACTACCAAAAAGTTTCCGTTACGAATTTTCAGCCCAACACTCGCGCAAAATGAAGTGACGGCAACTACCAAAAAGTTTCCGTTACGAATTTTCACTCCCACACGTTTGCACAAGAGGAAGTGACGGCAACTACCAAACATTTTCCGTTACGAATTTTCAGTCCCACACTTTGCGCAAATTTTAGTAGGGCTGCACGCAAGCTACCTTTCAAAATTTTGCGCTAGTATGGAACGCATTTCATTCGTCTGGAGGAACGCTGCCCGCCAACTACCCCCGTTCAGAAAGTTCCGCCGAAATTTACCCGAGATTTGGAAATCTGAACGTCCGCGCAAATTTTAGTAGGGCTGCACGCAAGCTACCTTTCAAAATTTTGCGCTAGTATGGAACGCATTTCATTCGTCTGGAGGAACGCTGCCCGCCAACTACCCCCGTTCAGAATGTTCCGCCGAAATTTACTTGAGATTTGGAAATCTGAACGTGCGCGCAAATTTTAGTAGGGCTGCACGCAAGCTACCTTTCAAAATTTTGCGCAAGTATGGAACGCAATTCATTCGTCCGGAGGAATGCTGCTCGTCAACTGCCCCCGTTCAGAAAGTTGCGCCGAACTTTACTTGAGATTTGGAAATCTGAACGTGCGGTTGGAGTTTCGCGGGGAAACCCAAGTTCCCGAGTAATTCACCAATGACGCGCTTCGAACACTTGCCCGCTAAAACCTAAGCAGCCGCTCCGGCTGGCCACTTAAACGAAACGGGATAGTGACTGAGTGCTGAAGCTCGGGCCGGGGGTAGAGGCCCGTCAGCATCAGGTTGCGGCTCTGTTTAAAATTAGTGCCGTCATATTCCAGGAGGAGGCGGATGCAGTGAAGGTGGAGGCACAGCTCAAGAAGCGAGGCGTAGTCCCCGAAGAAAATGCAATGCAGAGCAGTTGCCGGGGAAATGTTGTACCAGTCGTGATCGTCGACATGGAAGGAGTGGAGGCTGTGGAGCTTGAAACGCGGTTCGCGTGGAAAGGATGAGCGGCTGCGTTTAGGGTCTGGCGATGCCGATGGCGAGGCCGCGGAGGAGTAAACCACTAACGCTTGGCTAGGGTCACCGTTGCCTGCGAGGCCGGGAGGCGAAGCGGCAGCCGAAGCTGCAGGCGTATTTGCTTGGCTCATCGCAGCTTCCAAACTGCGATTCGTCGAGGCGCGCGTTTGTTCGACATAATAGCTTCGGGAATTATATCAGTTCGCGTAATAGCTGCAGGCTGGTCACAATACTGCGTTACAGCTGTAGCCGTTGATAGTAGCAGATGCGCCTAGAAAAGATGCATCGGTTGCGAGTGATCTGACGGAATTTGGGGCTCAGACGCAAAAGTTCTGAGCTCGGCCGTCAGCCATGGCTACCTCATGGCTCGTGGCTCGTGGGCACTCCCCAAGCTAGGGCACATCTTATAGGTATTTGCTTGGCTCATCGCAGCTTCCAAACTGCGATTCGTCGAGGCGCGTTTGTTCGACATAATAGCTTCGGGAATTATATCAGTTCGCGTAATAGCTGCAGGCTGGTCACAATACTGCGTTACAGCTGTAACCGTTGATAGTAGCAGATGCGCCTAGAAAAGATGCATCGGTTGCGAGTGATCTGACGGAATTTGGGGCTCAGGCGCAAAAGTTCTGAGCTCCGCCGTCAGCCATGGCTACCTCGTGGCTCGTGGCTCGTGGACACTCCCCAAGCCAGGGCACATCATCAGCTACATCTTTGCAGGCAACTCAAGAATGACTAGTACAAACAGTGTGCAAAACTTTGGGGCATGTGAATGCCTGAGTGGTGACCATTGCTAGCAGAATCCATCATGTAAGGTAGGCATTGTCAGTATGCCACATTGCTGTGATGTGCAGTGCACGTCCATATATACCCCATAACACCATACCTTTAAACTACTTGGCACGTTGCCAAATGGGAAGGAAAGGTGGACAATACATGCCACGTCACTAGAACACAGCCATTTGGTTGCTACCAACACGCACCATGCATGATATCTATGTGTAATACATGTCAAGAACATGCCGAGCGAACATCAAGGTGAAGTGACACCCAGCCGCTGGCACATGTCACCTGGCATCCACGTATGCTCACGTGATATGGTATTGGCATCTCCCATGTCTCCATCTCTTGTGCTTTGTGGGCACCGAGCCACCCATGCAGTAACCCACCCATGCAGCCACCTGGTCACCCACCCAATGAACTGCTCACACTCTTGCGCGCCCGCGTGCACCCAGCTACCCACACGTCCACACACCTAGTGACCAAGCCAGCCAGCCAGCCGTGCACGTGCTAACCCACCTTATTATATCAAGGAGACCAGAGCAGGCCAGAAATCGGGAGAATCCACCTTATTATATAACCACGCGTGCACCTAGGCACCCGGCAACCACCTTAACCAACCCACTTGGACATTCACCCACCCAGCAAGGCACCTGCGCAACCCACACACCTATAATAGGTAATAAGGAAGCACTCACCCATCCAATCAGCCAACCACCCAACCACCCAACCACCCAACCACCTAGACTAAACACCTAGCCAGCACGCCCCATATGCACCATTCGGCCACCCACCCTTGACCCACCCACCCACCCACCCACCCACTCAACCACTCAGTGCCCCCCCACCCTTATACCCACTGACCCACCCACACATGCGTTTTCTCAGCCAGCCACCCACCCACCTCACCCCCACCAACCTGCACAGCCCTTCACCAGCGATATCAGGTGAGTCGGTCCCAACCATAAACCCACCCACGCATCCATATCTGTGCGCCCAACCGACCATCTACCCGTCGATCCCTTCGCCCACCGACCCACACCTAGTCATCTACACATCCACCAACCACCAACCACCAATGGCCCATCCACCAACCCACCCACCCACACGCATCCCTGACCACCCAACCACTAGCCCAACATCCTCAAACCCATGCAATTGTTTCACTCACACATCCAACTACCCACCCACTTTGGAGTCTCCAAAGCCTATGATCACGCAGACACCTGGCCATCTGCCTATAACCGATCACCCTAACACTCATCTACCCATCATGACCAGCCACCCACCCACCCACCCTCTCCACCTGCCTGTGCTCCCAGCTACTCGGCCAACCATTTACCAAGGCATCCACCTTTCAGCCAGCCACCTACCATTGAACCCACCCACGTCTAGGAATCCCTTGAAGCATCTACAGCCTATAAGCCTCCCACCCAAGATTTCCAGGGCAACTAAACAACCAACCAACCAATCAACCAGCTACACAACTACCTAACCACCTAACCACTCATCAACTCAATCACCGAACCACCTAACCACCCAACACCCAAACCAGCCAGGCATTTGCCCGCCCATTTGCCCTCGCACGCCCGCACCATCGGGTCCCTGCATATACGCCCCGTTCACTAGCTAGCCAGCCACACACCCAGCCAGCCACCTGCCCAACTCACGCATGAAGTCAATATTAGCCATGCATGGCCTCACGTTGCATCAAGTTAACGTAAAGGATTTACGTTAGATGGATAGAGATTGTTACGCTCTTTCCAACGGCATGCACCTTGAACGCCTTATTTGGTTACGGGACGTAAAAGTTATGACGTTTCCTAGGCTGTGCCGACAGTACCCGGCGCGCCACTGTGGGCGCGTACGGACACAGGATGTACAAGTGTCACTTTGATAGTCCGCAGGACGTTGACAGGACTTGTACAGGACTTGATGGTCAATTGATAGGTAGGCGTGCTGTAGCGCGCCAGGACCTATGAGACAATTGATGCTGAGTAGTGTACGGATAGGTCCACAGGACTAGCCGTATAGACAATTGATAGATCTGCGCGCCAAAGGCGTGCCAGAGTCTGTGTAATCAATTGATTGACAGTTCAGCTGTGACAGGACAGCTGAATACTTGGACGCGTCCCTAGCAAGCTATATGTGTGACTTGGTCGCACCGGGACGCTAGCTCTTGCGTGCACGCTCTCTTGGCACTGCGACCCTGTCGTCTGTGCTACGTGCAGTCTCGGACGTGACGTGACTTACGTCTGTGTTTTCTCATTATAATAAAGGCAACTTTCCTGCAAGAGCCATGGATTCCCTCGGGAGTAAACTCTCACTCAACTCGTATTACAATCTTCGTAACAAGAAAAATGCCGGACTCGATGGAGTTCCGCATACCGAGGGATTCTGAAATTTTGGGCAGTCCAGCGGACATCGCCGAATCTCCGGCTGGTCCTTCGACGACTCCTGTTCGTGAAGATCGTCCGGTTCTTAATCCGGCGTGGCAGCGTGTTGTTGACCAGGCGGTAGCGTCCAGCACGGAGCTACGCGCTCAGCAGCAGGCACTGTTGCAAGGCTTACGACTGCCCCCCCGCGCCTCCGCAACCTACGATTGTTTCCGGGTTTCGCGATTATCTCGATTCCATTCGAGCTTTGCTTGCGGACTTCGAAGTCCATACCCGGGCGGGGTTGCAAGCGCCCAGCGCGGTTGCCGAGGTCTCTGAGGAGATCGACAACGCGGTTTCATCGCTCACAGGCTATCAGCGCAATCTCGCTAACTGGCTGTCGGTTCGTTCGGGCGTCATTCCGACGATCACAACCAACCTGTTTCAAGACCTCGCGATTTTGCAGTTGCTGTCGCGAGGCTTCCGGACGCGGGAGCGGCAATTGCTGCTCAACCTTGTCGCGTTCTTGTCTGCTTTGCGAGAGTGGGCGCCGGACGGGTGGGATTTTCTAACGATTCTTACCAACCCGCTCCGCAGATGCGCAAAATGGTTGAGGAGGGCAGGGCTCACGGCTTTAATGTCGCTGACAACATAGCCCTGACAAACTGGCTGAAGGTTTCTGGGCTGGACAAGGCAACACGTGGCTCTTTAAAGGTCATGTGTGCCCCACACTCTACCCTGAAGGCCTATAAGGTCATCATCAAACAGGCACTCGAGGCAGAGGAGCTGTTTGAGGGTGGAGTGCCAGCTGTGAAGGCTACCCATGCAGGTGGGCGTGCCCAGGGGGGCTCCAGGGCGTCTGAGGCTGACAGAAGCCAAGGAGGACGTGGGGGCAACCATAACAAGCGGAAGGCCAACCATTCACCCGACCCTGACGGGCAATCACATGCCAAGTCGGTGTTCAGGAGGGTGGGTGGCAAGCCCAAGCCGGGTAACGCGTCTGACAACGGGGGCGGTGGCCAGGGCAAGTCAAAGATCCAGTGCTACCTGTGCAAGGGGTGGGGGCACATCAAGGAGTGTCCCAGCTTCAAGAAGACCCAGGGCCAGGGCAGCAACAAGAATAACAACAACAAAAACAACAACAAGAACAAGTCTGTCAAGAATCCTGTCTTGAATATGCCCATTATGCTTACCGTGCAGAAATCTATAATACGGGCAATTGTATTCGAGCCCTAATTAACAAATAGATATGCTCGGATAGTAGTACCTAAGTGGAATTCGTCCTATGTGAAGGGACACTATGACTATGTGCCAAGTTGTACAATGGCACTAGGACCGTTGGTCACTATCTTCACCAGATTATAGTATTGTGTCATGTGCATGTCATACCATGCCGTACCGAGTCATGCATGCGCATGCACCATGTTCCAACATACCAGCTGTCGTTATCGACCCATTGTCGGCCCATATGCGCATACCAGGGCCGCCGCCACCACTCACCTACCATAATTACCAATGTTCACGCTACCTTGAGGTAGCCATGGAAAGCCACACCACATGGACGTAATAAATAATTTTCCTGGCTCCTGACGCTTAAGTCGGCAATGATTCACCACCTACAAATTATTAATTTAAGTCCCCATAATAATCACACATGCCTTTAACAAAGTCCCATGCAGGCAGGCCAGCCTTCAAAGGGCAGTCAACAAGATGACAACAAGGAGCAGTGACTGTCTAAGGCAACCCCTACACACCTTAATTCACCCAAAGGGGAGGCCAGGTGCTCCAATGCAGATTTTATATCTGGGCAACAATTCAACAAGAGGGTGATCTCCAGGTTCAGGATGGCCCCAGGTCACCTGGAGAGGTACAGGTTCCTATGAAGACGTCCTTGACAGCTGGTGCAGCTGTAAGAATGTCTGACCCCATGCATCCTCGTGCTGGGCACGAGGGTGGACCTCTCGTTTTGAGAGAAACCAATGTAAAACCACAGAGGGGTGTGAAGGCCTCTGGTGGTATGCATGTGGTCCCTGCTGGCGGTCCAGGTGTTGGGAATGAGCAGGGTGACTCAGGCTCTGAGTCAGAACAGGATGGAAGTCAGCATGGAGATGCTGGACAACCTGACAGCACAGTCCCGACTGTGCCAGGGACTGCTTCCTCCGTGTACCAGGAGTTGGGTGTCCGAATCCACAACATGTTTGGGCATGCCACTTCTCTGTCAAACAACTTTGCCTTCCGTATGGGCAGGGCACCCCTTCTCAAGGCGTGCCAGCAAGCTGCCTCACGGTGTAAGTGCCAGTTGTCCTCCAACAAGCCCAGGAAATCACATGCCAAAGCTCTACCTCAGAGCATTGGTGATCTGCAGTGTGATATCCAACACATCAGGGGCATGCAACTGTTGGTGTGCGTGGACAGGTACACAAAGTACAAGGTGCTAGAGCATTTACCTTCTATGAAGAACAGGTACTTGCTGGCTGCCCTGCAGAATGTAAGAGCCAAGTTTCCTACCACAAGGATCCAGGTGGACATGCAGTTTCAGCATCTCAAGGGTGATCCCACCCTTCCTGAGTTGCTGGTTACACCTAGGGAGGCTCATGGGCAGCAGGGTGCTATAGAGAGGGCAATCCAGGAGGTCAAGAAATTGATCATCTCTGAAGACTGGGTACCCTTGTCTGCACCTGCACTTGTCAGGAGTGCATGGTTGAGGAACGTGGAGCAGCAGCTGAACAGCAGGGTCAATTTCTACTATGATGGAGTTGCTGTCAGCCCAATGGGTCTATATCATGGCCTGTGCCCCCACATGTGCTGGAGGGCTGGAAACATGCTGCACATGTCACCTTTGCCAAGCTGAGGGAGAAGGACCGGGGTTGGAAGATGCTGGAGCCAACAGTGGGTCAGAGGGTATTAGCTTGGAAGGAACCGAGCCTTTATGGCAAACGTGGTAGCTGGAGTCCTGGGGTGGTTACCCAGGTTGATGAAGCTAGCCACGCATGCTTGGTCAGCATGGAGGACGAACCAAAGCATGTACACCGGCTGAGTTGGTCATATGTCAAGCCTAACCTGATGAATGAGGGCAGTCAGGCACAAGGCTCACAGGATCTGCAGGATTTTCAGGTCCCAAGTGACATCACTGACGCAACGACCACATCTGTTGCAGGGGAATCTGTCAGCCCTGGCCAGGTTGCAGAGGTACTTGTTGAACAGGCTGCAAGGTCAACAGCTGGGGAGTCAACTGTCAAGCCCAAGGCTCTAACCAAGCCCAGGGGGACAAGTTTGGCTGGATTGATTGGGGCTCTGCAAAGGGCCAAGAAGCAGCCCAAGGTAGCCAAGCTCAGGTGGCATGGCAATCTGGGGCTGGACACTGCCTTAGAGGTAGACACTAATTCTCAGGTTTCCATCATTGGGACCAGAGCTGCAGCAGGGTACAGCATGACTGAACCCAGCTATCAGTTTGTGTCTGACTTCAGTGGCGGGGTACACGTGAAGGTACTGGGTGAGGTATCTATTCCTATCCTTGGACAGGACACTGCATTTTGTGTCTTGGAGGGCTATCAGGGACCTGCTCTTCTGGGGCAGAATTTCCTATGCCAGGATGGGGTAGTGATCACGTCCTCTCTCCTGACTAAGGAAGGGGCTGGTCAGGTCCCACTGATTAATTTCAGGACCACTCACCTATCACGTGCAGTAACCAGGACGGTTAAGCGTGTGCAAGTGTGCCAGGGGCAGGAGCCCTTGGTTGATGACCTCATATTGCCAGCTGCTAGTCATCCAAGCAGTTTGGGCATTGGTCCTCACTCACTTGCTGGACACAGCCCTATCAACTACCAAGGCCTGGTGAAGCTCATGTCCTCTCCCATTATGTGTCCCCAGGTCACACTGGGTCTGATTAAATCTGGGGAGGACTGGATCTCCAAGAAATGCGTGGAACCTGTCAATGACCTGCCTCCTGCACGACGTCTACTCAAGCTCAAGTTTGTCATCAAGATGAAGGAGGTGGACGGGGTCAAGGTACCACATGTCAGGCCAGTGCTGAATGAGTTCAAGGGTACTGGTGAGTGCACTGCTGAGGAGTTGTATACCCCTGGCATGCTGCATGACACTTGGAGGCTGCTGCTGTGTGTATTTCTAGGCCTTCTCAACAAGGGCTTGGACTATGGCTCAGTGGTGGTAGACTTCAAGAGGGCATTTCTGGAGGGGGATGCAGATGTGGCACAGGAAAAGTGGGAGGGCAAGACGCCTTTCTATGTCAGGGTGCCTGCTGTATGGAAAAGGGACATTCACACTGAGTTCCTTAAAATCCTCAAGGGCCTGGAGGGCCTGAGGTCAAGTCCAATAATCTGGAGGGAGACTCTCAACCGTTTCCTGAAGGAGCATTGCAACTTGAAGGTCTCTCCTGTAGACCCCTGTCTGTTTCTGGGGCAATGGGAAGGCCTACCAGTGTATGCTTCGCTGCACGGGGATGACCTGCACCTGCTGGCTCCCACGTCGTGGCTTAAGGAGCTGATCTCCATCATTAAGTCCAAGTTTCCTCTGGGTAGGGAGCAATGGCAGGTGGAGAATGAGCCTCTGCTGTTTGTGGGCATGGAGGCCACACTGGTGAAGAAGGGGGGGAGTGGCGTATGCTGCTGGTGGGGGGTAATGATTATCAAGAAACCCTCATTAGCAAGCTTCCTCCAACCATCACACAGGCACTGTGTCCTATGGTCAGGGGCATGGTTGCTTGGGTGGCAGGCATTTCCAGGCCAGACCTTATGGTCATAGCCAGGTTGCCTGATGACATGCTGATGGAGCTAGGGTCTGCCAAGGTGGCTGATCAGGTCAGGGCTTCATCTGGCATTCTGTTGTCTGCAGTGGATTTATCACAACCCATTTGCATGGAGCTGTATGTGGATAGCTCAATGGACAGCAGGCAGGTCTCCAAGGTCAGGGGCAGGGCTGCAGGGCTCTTTGTGCTCAGACAGGAAGGCCTGGGGAGTTTGGTGAGCTGGTTCAGTCGCCTGCACAAACGGGTGGCTGTCAGCAGTGATGTGGCAGAATGCAGGGCTATTTGTGAAGGCATTCACACAAGCCTTTATCTGAAGGAGTTGCTTCATCAGATGACTTCTAACACTCCTTGGCCACTTCAGGTTACCACTCTTCTCAAAACAGACTCCATGGGGATGGTGCAATTTGTGCACAGGCAGATGGCCAGAAGTAGGGACTTGGATTATCTCCTTCTTAAGGGGACGGTCCCGGCGCGAATATTTTGGCGCCGAAAAATTCGCGGTACCCGTCCGTACCGTGAAAAAGTGGTGCACGGGGCGCGCACCCCTACCGGAGCTGGCCATGGCGACGTGCTTTCAGGCAGAGTAGAAAAAGATAGCTCGCGGAATGCAGAGAAACTGAGCGAATCTTAAAGACGATGAGTAAATGATACTACTTCGTAGCGGAGTTCGCGTTTTTTGCAGTGTCGATGATTTTATTGATGACCATCGCCACGGGGGTCCAATCTGATGTTTTCGTCGAGAGGAATAAATTAGAATGCACGCTGGCGGCGGTGATTGTCAGGTTTTATGGGCTTTACCTAGCGTCAAGGATGCGTTTAAATCGTTACTGGTAAAGCTTTAAAAAATTTGCTGGGTTTCGGCAAGATTTCCGTCATGATCGGTAAGACACTCTCCAGGCTCGCGGGATGCGCGTCTTATTATTCCATGGAAGGTTGTTCTTTCTTGCGCCGCTGGGCGAAGGACAATTCCGGTAATGGTACGATCGTGTGATCAACGTGACCCTATGAATGTTTCGCTTCCTTTATGGGTTATCAACGCAAGTTTTCGGCTTCTTTCCGTGCAGTTAGCGCCAGGTACAATGCCATTCCGTGCTGCGCATCGCCAGATTCCTGGCACCTTTCAGTGGTTTTTATGTACTTTGCATGGCTGGGATGTGTCAAAGCGTGACCGTGGCATATCGTCAAGTTGTCAGGGATTTGCTGAGTGGTTTCTTGGAAGGAGATTGCTAACAGCACTCAGTTTTGTGTGAATATTGACGCGGCCTTTCTTAGCAGAGGCTTCATTGTGGTTAGAGGCTCACAAGCTTGAGTTTGTTTCTTGGCAAACAATTGCGCTGGAAAGAAAGGTGGCAGTGGTTTTTCTGAGGGGCATACTGCATGGGTGGAACTGCACGTAGGTAGGGGTTATCGTTGTCTTGTTGGCCTTTCTCCCACTAAAATGGGAGAGCCCTAATTCATATGCTAGCAAGGCAAGGTAACCATGGTAAGAAGCCTTGGCAAGCAGCATGTATGATAATTCTGCTTTCTCTGTGGACTGTCTGTTGTTACCCTTGTTGGGCAATTAGTGGATATGGCTTTCTAGGGTGTGTTTGAGCTTGGTTTTGGGATGATGCCCACACCATAAACCTGGAATATGCTTTAGAAGTGTTGGCTAGGCATGTAGAGCTACCTGCCTCATTGTTGTGCACACACGCAACAGGTTGCCCGTGTCGAGGTAAGGCAAGGGCACATGACGTGCCCAGCCACCTCCTTGTACATTGTGGTCGAATTGGGCATGGTCAGGAGCCTTTTGGATGGCATAGGAAGTGTTAGTGTGCCTTAATACTCGCTAATGCCTTCCTTAGCGTCTGCACAGGTGGCCAACTGCCAAAATTAATAACTGCTACAGCTGAGCTCAGAATGCCACCAAACTTTGACAGTGCCTTCTATGGTCATGACAGAATTTGACTTGTGCTTTTCAGGCCTAATTGATGTGTTATGAGTGTGTATGGGGACGCCCCGCCTAAAAAAGCGTATTTTTGGCCCAAAAATTAATAACTCAAAGGGATGTGCTGATTTTGTTGATCCAATTAGGTAGAAACAATGTCCCATGACATTTTTATATGGGGTGTGCTTTTTTCATGCAGCTGGTTCTCCCACTGTTCTGGGCAAGATGTGCCCCGGACAGCGTTTTTTTCTATTTTTAGCTCATAGCCGGTGTATGGCTGGGGGTAGTACCCCCAACAAGTGGTGGTATGCATGCCCAAACATCATGTTTATGGTCCCCAAACATCATTCAGTGGTTGTCAGTTGCATTTCTGTAGTTATTAGGGGGGGTAAGTTTTGATATATTTCTATGGGACCCTCCCCTTAAGGAATTATCCTCCTTGGCCAATATTGAGCATATCCCTGGGGTTGACAATCCTGCTGATGCTTTGACCAAGCTAGTGCAGAAGGCAGCAGTGCAATACAAGGTTCTTCAGTCTCTGATGGACCCATCTCAGCAAGCTGTCTAAGCTGGTGCCTGGTTATAGGGCATTGGAGAGCAGATTGTGTGGTAGTGTCAGCATTGTGACTGGCATTTAATACCTGTGTGTTAGTCTGTACTAAGGCTCATGGACCATGGTACACTCACTCTGATTTTAATCAGGATACAGCCAGGTTTTGGCTGGGGTTCATGCTGTTGACTACACAAGGTTGACAGGTCCATTACAGACCATGTATTCTATTTTAAAAGAAATGTATATTTGTACATACCTCTCACAGTGGTCTGGGAACCTTTATTCTGGGGTTTATAGGGCGGGGTTCGATTCCCTGGTATTATGTTTCTACAAGCTGGCCTGTTCAGGTGTTTGCCTGTTCAGACTTCCCTAGTTCCCCAGGGCAGGATTTAATTGTTGCCTTTGTGTTTCATTTTTGTCATTTGTTTGCTGTGGCAATTTATCATCTGACAAGTAGACGGGCGCCATAAGACGGGCGCCAATACTAACCTGTTGAGAGTATGACGGGGAAACTATTGTAATACGTCTTACTTTGTCAAGTGGTAATTTAATTGTCATGGATTTATTATGCTTATATTGAATATGTACTGGGTTTTATGGGATTAGTATCTGGGATTAATGTAACTCACCGCCAGAAGGCCATTGTACTGGAGGCTCTACCGAGGTGATGGGATTAATTCCTGGAGAAGACCTCATAGAATTAACCTGTATGTATTTAATTTTGTGTGGTTCTAATATCTGGTGGTACTATGTAATGCCATTTCCATAGGTTTTTATCCATTTCTCATGAAATGGTTTTCCCTGTGGCAGATCTGTTTCTTTTCCAGTTCCTTAAAAGAAAGGGCTGGGGGAATGGCATTGGCCATTAAAGACATCTGTTCAAGCTTCAAGCTGGAGTGAAGGACATTTCAAGCTACTTCAAGGGTCCCTGGCAGGGGATGTGATCCCTAAAGAAAAGAAGGGATTGGAGTTAACGTAAAGGATTTACGTTAGATGGATAGAGATTGTTACGCTCTTTCCAACGGCACCTTGAACGCCTTATTTGGTTACGGGACGTAAAAGTTATGACGTTTCCTAGGCTGTGCCGACAGTACCCGGCGCGCCACTGTGGGCGCGTACGGACACAGGATGTACAAGTGTCACTTTGATAGTCCGCAGGACGTTGACAGGACTTGTACAGGACTTGATGGTCAATTGATAGGTAGGCGTGCTGTAGCGCGCCAGGACCTATGAGACAATTGATGCTGAGTAGTGTACGGATAGGTCCACAGGACTAGCCGTATAGACAATTGATAGATCTGCGCGCCAAAGGCGTGCCAGAGTCTGTGTAATCAATTGATTGACAGTTCAGCTGTGACAGGACAGCTGAATACTTGGACGCGTCCCTAGCAAGCTATATGTGTGACTTGGTCGCACCGGGACGCTAGCTCTTGCGTGCACGCTCTCTTGGCACTGCGACCCTGTCGTCTGTGCTACGTGCAGTCTCGGACGTGACGTGACTTACGTCTGTGTTTTCTCATTATAATAAAGGCAACTTTCCTGCAAGAGCCATGGATTCCCTCGGGAGTAAACTCTCACTCAACTCATCACTTGCATTCCATGGGTAGTTTGCATGAGGCAGCTTCCATCTCGTTGTCAGCAACTGAACAGGCTCTTTCTTTACTTTAATGAATGAGCAACAACGTTGGAAACGTTATCCTATCCCTCTTTGAAACAGTCTTTAAATCAGAAATACGAGGGCAAATATCTGGACAAGGTGGCAATAACCACTGCAAAATGCACTTGAGAACGTCTTAGTAATCCAGCTTTCTACCCTTTGAGAAGCTGCCTTGCGTTAGCAGCGATCCTGGGCCCTCTAGCTCGCTCACCTCGCTTAATCTGCGCGCTTCTTTATGGCTGCCGGGAGATGCGAAGCTTGAAACCAGCGTGTCGTGGCGAGGTGCTCTGCCCGGCCCATCACACCTCGAAACCGCATGCCGACTAATTAAAAACTATGCCCCCCTTTGCCTTTTGTATCTGGCGTCAAAAGAACAATAAAATCGCTTGGAAAACACTGTCGCAAAGAGCTTTCTACAGGCATTATAAGCAATTTTTGCAGTTTTTACCGCACTTGTTGCACATCCGGGAGACCATATTAGGGACCTTTCTGCGGAATCTTGGGCATGCCATATGTCCTGCTGGCTTATTGCCGCAGGCCGGCAGTATAGGAAGGTCGGGCATAGCCTAAATTAAAGAGGTAATTATCTGACGATAAAGATGTGCATTGCATGACGCAAGAAACAGACGGATTTCGCACCCCCCTGTTTATTCACGCAAATTCCGGAAAATTAAAAGCGAAACTCAAAAAACGAAGGAACTAGAGTTTTCGGGAATATTATATAACGAATAAGCTGAGCTATCGCGTCCAGATTTTCGTCTCCTCATGTGACCAAGACTTTGAGACACGTACCACCGAGAAATCCGGTTTTCGCGAAAAACTGGTCCGCTGTGAAAAAAAAATCTTGTCCCGTTCAATGCCCTCGTCATAATAATATTGCATATCATTCCAAAATTATTCCATGGATTAACCGTGTTGTAAGCTTCATTTTGACACCACGAGCGTCCGCAAAGACGCAAATTTCAGAACGCTAGCTGATTGTCGACCGCCATGGGTGTTTTCGTCGTTTTCGCCTCTTGCGTGGCGGGAAAAATCTAGATCTCGGACGAAAAGCGGACAATAATTTAAGACAAAGTGTGGCGGGGGTCACGGTGTTGTGGAAGTTTCTAACCCCACGCCTTATGGTGATTGGTGGCACATTTCAACTCAGCTGAGGGGCGGTCTAAACACCACCTCACGGTTGGGGTGAGTTACGCACCCCATATAGTGGTCTACCTCAGTAATTGGAACGCCAGAAGTTCTTCGAGGATTTGCATAGCCTTGAGGGGGCCACCCTGGCCCGCCACTTCTTGGTTATGCTGCTCGACGCCACTGACGCCACGCTCCCCGTGGGCACTGCTGGCAGTCGCTTTGCGCCTACCGGCACCGGCGGCACGGCTGCTAACGACAACACCCCCTTGTTTTCTGCCTTTTTGCGGGATTATTAGCGGGATGGTTGCTGTCAACTGCCACTTCCAACGTCCCTCACAGGACTTGGTCACTTTTCGGGGCCCTAACGACTGTCAGGCGGCCTGTCTGGACTGCGTGGTGACCAGTACGGCAGCCCAGGTGCACTTCGGTTCTGGACACCCGAGTGTTCGACCCACCCACGGTGTGCTCTGACCACCGGTTGGTGCGCGCGACCATTCGGCTCCGGTTCCATGTCCTCGATGAGCGCCGCGCCCCAGTGGCCCATCCTGACTGGTCTGCTCTACGCGCGGTCCGGGGGGATCCTGAGGACTGGACGGACGCCGACTGACCGGACGAGCGCAACAGGTGCCTACGGGCGTACCTGGAGGCCTTGGACGCCCAGGCGGACGTCGACGCGCTGGCCCAGGGTGCTCCCAACGCCGCCATTTTTGCGGGCTTTGCGGCCCGCGCCCCGTTGCTTGCGGCCTGGCACCCGCCTGTCGGTCATCATGCCCCGCCGACGCCCCGGCCCGCTCTACCGCTGGGACCCCAAGGTCTTGGCCGCCCGGCACCGCCTCAATTAAGCGTATAACAACCGGGCCGGGCCCGCTGCTGAAACCGGCCGGTGCTCAAGGCCGCCCTGGTGGAGGCCTACGCACACGCTCAGGACGCAGAGGTGGCCCAGTGCATCGCGGATGCCAAGGCCTGCCAATCTCGCAACCATGGCAAGGACATGTGGTACCACCTCGACCGGCTCGGCCGGGCCGACCGGCGGCAGCGCACCCCGGTGTCCAGAGCACAGGGGGGACGCGGCACGGCGCCGGTCAGCCTTGACCGCTGGTTGGCCCACAATGTTTCCTTGACAGGTGCAGGGCTCGCGCCCCGGGCCCCCCCCCGCCGGAGTGGTTTTACCGGATTAGGATACATTTTTTTGTTTAGGATACATTTGATGCACTGTGCAGTTTTCAGATGTGTTTGAGGGGGTTGATTGCGCCTAACATGCATTTTATTGAAGCAATGAGTTTCCCAAGATATACATGATATAAACTAAGACAATTGACCCATTAAGGCAATGAGACAACATCAATAAGACAACTTATGCCAATTGAATAAGACAACTCAACCTTACAGGACGTTGGGCCATCATACGTCCGGAATAATTGTCTCACTTATTACATAACCAAACTTTTTGAGGGATCGCCATGGTTGCATGGTTTCAACACATGCGCCCTGCACTCATGTGCATCAAAGGTGTTGCGTCTAGTGCCAACTCAGTGTCAAAGAACTGATTCAATCATATTTCCCGCGTGGCCATGAAGGCCCACATGAGTTAAACATGGCCGAGAGTGATTGCATCATCCTTCTTGGCGACATCGGTCTTGACGACGTCGATGGGGAAGACGGCAGCACCTGCATGTGAACAAAAGAATCCATGAATTGTGGCATCCAAAGGCAACAACATATTAGCATCCCATTGAACACGCAGCCACGCTGACCCGGCCATCCAGCCGCCCACGCAGCCACAAAGCCAGCCAGCCACGCAGTGACGCACCCACCCAGCCACACATCCACGCATCCACGCACCCGGCACCCCCCCCAGCCAGCCAGCCACGCAGCCACGCAGCCACGCAGCAGCGCAGCCACGCAGCCACGCAGCCACACAGCCACGCACCCTCCTTTCCAGCCAAGCAGCCACGCAGTCACACAGTCAACCCCCCCATCCCCCCCACCCCCCACCCCCCCCCCCCACCACCCACCCACCCCACCCACCCACCCCACCCACCCACCCCACCCCCCACCCCACCCACTCAACACTACACGAATGACTCACAAAGAACTGCTGCACCACCGATGATCCCTGCGGGAACTGCTCTGCTGCCGACGGTCCCTGCGAAAACTGCTGCAGTGCCGACCATGCCTGTGGAATCTGCCACATTGCCGACGCTGCCTGCGGGAACTGAAGCGCTGCTGGTGACGCCAGCTGTAACTGAAGTGCTCCCGACGATGCCTGCGGGAACTGCTGTGTTGCCGGTGACGCCAGCTGTAGATGAAGCACTGCCGACGATGCCTGCGGGAACTGCTGCTGCTGCTGCTGCGGGAACTGCTGCTGCTGCTGCGGGAACTGCTGCTGCTGCTGCGGGAACTGCTGCTGCTGCTGCGGGAACTGCTGCTGCTGCTGCGGGAACTGCTGCTGCTGCTGCGGGAACTGCTGCTGCTGCTGCTGCGGGAACTGCTGCTGCTGCTGCGGGAACTGCTGCTGCTGCTGCGGGAACTGCTGCTGCTGCTGCGGGAACTGCTGCTGCTGCTGCGGGAACTGCTGCTGCTGCTGCGGGAACTGCTGCTGCTGCTGCGGGAACTGCTGCTGCTGCTGCGGGAACTGCTGCTGCTGCTGCGGGAACTGCTGCTGCTGCTGCTGCTGCTGCTGCTGCTGCTGCTGCTGCTGCTGCTGCTGCTGCTGCTGCTGCTGCTGCTGCTGCTGCTGCTGCTGCAGTTGCTGCTGCAGTTGCTGCTGCTGCTGCTGCAGTTGCTGCTCCAGCTGGACCACTTGTTTCTGCACCTCTTGACGCAGCTGCAAACCAAGCTGTTCAACCTTCTTGCTTTGGTTCTCCATAGCTCGTTGCATCTCTCTCATCGTCTGTTCCACGCCCACCAGTACGGGGGTCGGCGGCGGCAGCGGCTGGGTACGCTCTGGCTGGGTGCGCTCTGGCTGCCGGCGTTTCTCTGCCGGCTGGGAGGACTTGGCTTTGCTGTTCCGCTTGGGTCGCTGTTGTGCGTTGGTGACGTCCACCAAAGGCGTGGCTGCCTCTGGGGGCTTCACTGTGGGCGGGGAGGCACGCACTCGCATCCCCCGGCTAGGCGCCGGAGACCACGCCACTGCAGCAGGACCTGAATACAAGGCAAGGGCGGGGTCCCTAGGAAATCCTGTTGTCAAGATGCATGGGACCTCAGCGAGGAAGTCCCATGTCATCTGGGACACCAGCTCACCTTGGTGCGACTGGGCCCAGGCGAGAGTGCGCTCAATACGCTCGTTTCGCGCACTCTCCGGAAATGTGTCAACTACCTTGAATCCGGGGATGTGCCCAGTGGCAGGGTCACGATCGACGACCATGCACACCACATCTGTCATCTTGATGGTAGAGGATCTCCCCCGTGCCGCATTTGTGTATGCCGATTTTAATGTTTTCTTTGTTGTGTAGGTCGTTTGGGCGACCAGCACCGCTTGCAGCTGTTTGTCGATGGTGAGGCCCCCCACCACCACCCCGAGGGTATCCCAGCCAGAAATTTCCACGACAGACAGTGCCATCGGTCCACTGCGGCTAAAAGACCTTGCAGTAGGGACCGGCGTGCCATCGTCCCGCTTTTCAGGAACGCCGGCCTCAGGTAGAGGGGAAGAGAACAGAGCCTCCTTAGTGGCGTCCAGCCCCGAACCCGGGTTTGAATTACCATGCTCGTCGGCATGACGCTGAGGAGACATCGCGGAATCTTTCTCGTTTGTCGCATTTGCAGCCCCATCATGATGGAAGTCATCCTCTGCCATTGCAGCTTCATCATCACAACCGACATCATCATCGAAATTCAGGTCATCCTCGGTGACGGGCGTGCGAAACGAATTATCCGGGCACTCTGGGCTGATAGTGGAAGGCTCCGTGGGCTTAATGTTGCTAGTGTGCCCTGGCTGCTCGAGCGTGGCGCACGGCTGGCATCGTGGAGGGCCGCCGCAGTCAGAGCATTGCCATTCCGTGCCGTCACCGTCGTCTGCGTGCCTGAAAATATGCGTACAGATGCCGTGCAGGACCTTGCCACATCGGCCGGCGCATTGGTGGTTTGCACCGGCCAAAAAATCGACTTTCATGGCACCAGGTTTCTTTCCTAGCACCCATTTTCTACAATCGTCCCCGGCATAACACAAATCACTCAATTCGTCCATGTCATCGCTTCGGCTATCAGCATCGGGCATAGTTCCCGTGGCTAGTGCCCATCACCTTCCACCTTGAGCGGGGCGAAGTCACGAATTCAAGCGCGAAGTGCATTTGAATCCAGCGGGAACTGGGTGACACTGCTTGAAGACGTGCAGCTCCAAGGCATGCAAATGATGCAATGTATCAAAGATACGATACGCAAAGTTCAGGTGTTCAGGTGAAGCCGTGAAGACGTGAAGCCGTGAAGCCGTGAAGACGTGGTGAAGACAGGTGAAGACGCGGTGAAGACGTGAAGACGTGAAGACGTGAAGACGTGAAGACGTGAAGACACGATACGGCAAGTTCAGGTGATGTTCAGGTGTTCAGGTGAAGCCGTGAAGACGTGAAGCCGTGAAGCCGTGAAGACGTGGTGAAGACAGGTGAAGACGCGGTGAAGACGTGAAGACGTGAAGACGTGAAGACGTGAAGACGTGAAGACACGATACGGCAAGTTCAGGTGATGTTCAGGTGTTCAGGTGAAGCCGTGAAGACGTGAAGCCGTGAAGCCGTGAAGACGTGGTGAAGACAGGTGAAGACGCGGTGAAGACGTGAAGACGTGAAGACGTGAAGACGTGAAGACGTTCAGACACGATACGGCAAGTTCAGGTGAAGTTCAGGTGTTCAGGTGAAGCCGTGAAGACGTGAAGCCGTGAAGCCGTGAAGACGTGGTGAAGACAGGTGAAGACGCGGTGAAGACGTGAAGACGTGAAGACGTGAAGACGTTCAGACACGATACGGCAAGTTCAGGTGAAGTTCAGGTGTTCAGGTGAAGCCGTGAAGACGTGAAGCCGTGAAGCCGTGAAGACGTGGTGAAGACAGGTGAAGACGCGGTGAAGACGTGAAGACGTGAAGACGTGAAGACGTGAAGACGTTCAGACACGATACGGCAAGTTCAGGTGAAGTTCAGGTGTTCAGGTGAAGTCGTGAAGACGTGAAGACGTGGTGAAGACAGGTGAAGACGCGGTGAAGACGTGAAGACGGGAAGACGTGAAGACGTGAAGACAAGTTCAATGCAGCACTCAGCCGCAGCAGTCGCACGCAGGTAGAAACGAGTATTGCTGCTTGAATCTTATAATTCCTATCGAATGTAAAACAGGTTTTTCGTAAAGAAATCCGATGTGTGGGCGGGCTTTACATAGTTGCGATTTCTGGCCTGCGATTTCTGGCCTGCGCTGGTTGTCTCTTTGATAGTGCTTCTGCCCAAGCACTACCGGCTGTAAAACAGTATACTTCTTGAAGAAATCAGTTGGGGCTTTGTTGGGCGTCACATTTGACCGGTGGGCGGAGTTTCCTGCTTCTGTGAAGGCGCCATCGAATGTAGATCAGTAGATTTTCTAAAGAAATCTGAGGTGTGGGCAGGGCCTTTATTGCTTGTGTCCATCCACCACCGGATGTAGAACAGTAGACTTATTGAAGAAATCAGTTTAGGGTTTTGTTGGGCGCCACATTTGAGCGGTGGGCGGGGTTTCTTGCTTCTGTCCAAGCACCACCGGGTGTAATACAGTAGATTTCCTATTAACATGGATGAAGAATGGGATGTGCCAGACCTGGTGGATTCGGATGCGAGTTCTGAAGCTAGTTGGGGCGGGGATTCTGACGGCTCTGACGACGACCTGCTTCACACGGAAATGGGGCCCGGCACGTCTTCCTCTCGAGCGAAGCGCAGTGGGAAGAAAGATGGCGCCCGGCTTCTCGCCTCCAAATTGAAGTCCGTTGACAAGGACATCGCCAAGGCCAGGAAGTGCGGTCCGACTTGTGGGGAGCATTGCCTCGAGAAGGTGGGCACCTTACTTACCGATACCAGGTCGTGGACTGCCTTTCGAGAGTACCTGTACAACCAAACGGACCAGCAGCGCATGGCCTCCCTTTGCGACGTGATCCGGTCGGCCGGCGTGGGCAACATCGAGGTAGAATCCCCTGCCGACGGTGGCCGTTACAAGAAGTACATCATTACCGGCCCTTTACACGTGGACGTGGTGATTGCGGGGTGCATGTACACCGTCACCGGTTGTGCATCTGCCATCCGGAAGATGGCCGGCGTTACCCGGGCGACTTGGAACAATCTGGTGGCGTCGGTCGTGTCGGCGAAAGAGTATTTCCTGACTGTGCATCCCAACGACCTAGCGACTTTCGGTGTTGGTCTGGAGCACGCACCACCTGAGCGTGATGCTCGGGGGCGTTCGGAGGTTGGCGAACACGCAGCAATGTGGATGCACGAGTTGGTGCAGCAGATCGCAGACCATGACCCGACTCATGCTGGCGTTGTCTTCATGGACGTCATGTCCATCAAGGAGATGCACGCCATGTACGTTGAAGACGTGGTGGCAGAAGCGGGGGAAGGGGCCAAGGTGCTAGGCTACAACGCATTCTACCGCATCTGGCGCACCTACTGCAAAGGCGACTACTTCCCAGGGCAGAGGAGCCCGAAGGTGGTGGTATGCCCGCACAACAAGAGCACCGGTCACTGCGCGGACTGCGTGGAACTGCGCATGCGGCGCCGCGGTGCTTCAACTGAGGCACAACGGCAGTACGTCGACAACCAAATCAAGCAGCATGTCGCTCTGGCCTGGTTTACCCGCCAGAACTATTGGTTGAGGCGCGAGCTTGCCTGCGCGATGGTGGCCGCTATGTTGACGGCCATTTTGTCGATCAACCTCGACAAGCTGGATCACGCCAAGACATACTGGCCGAAGCTGGTGGGGGGGCCCGACTCATGGGGCAGCTATGCAGGTGGCATGATGCCGTTCTCGCTCTTCTGTGCGGCCGTCCATGGGTACAAGGCGATGTGGTTCATCGTTCTCGCATGGGTCCTCATGACCGACAACCTCTCCGGCAGTGTCACCGTCACGATGCTGATGCACATCCTGGCGCAGTTGATGAGGGACCAGCCATGGAGGAGGGCGGGGCTGCCGCACATGCCCAGGTGTTTGTGCCTGCAACTGGACGGTGGGAGTGAAAACCGGAATCACACCGTCTTACTGTTTGCATGGTGGCTCGTACACGTTGGCTTCTTCGACGTCGTCGAAATGCACCGCATGCTCGTGGGCCACACGCACGCCGACCCAGATCAGAAATTCGGCGTGCTTGTGGCCTACATGAGACACGCTGTGGCGGGGGGGCCTAGCTTCGTGCACAAGTACCCAACTTTGGAGAGCTGGGTGGCGGCCATAGAAGAGGCATTCCGTCAGCCTAGTGGTGCAGCTGCGAACTGCAACTCGACCGTCCCCGCTGGCACGGAGGTCAAGGTATTGGGGTGCGCTTACGATGTCAGGAACTTTCTCACTCCGTTGCAGCGCGAGTCGTTTGCCGGTTGGTGCAGCACGGTAGATTGGATGACCGGTAGGGAGGATCAGGTTATCAAGGTCACCAGGGTGCGTGGTGATGTCGTGCAGCCTGCGTGCAGCGAGGCGCAGCCGGCGCACGGAGGGGCGGCGCCATCGGTGCGCGGCGGGGCGGCAGCGGCGGCGCAGCCGGCACGCGGCGGGGCGGGGCAGTCAGCGGGCAGCGGGGCAGCGCTGCCGGTGCGCGGCGGGGCGGGGCAGTCGACGGGCGGCGGGGCAGGGCCGTCGACGGGCGGCGGGCCAGCGGTGCTGCCGGCGCGCGCGGGCGGCGGGGCGGGGCTGTCGACGGGCGGCGGGGCGGGGCAGTCGACGGGCGGCGGGGCAGGGCCGTCGGCGTGCGGGGGCCAGCGGTGCTGCCGGCGCGCGTGGGCAGCGGGGCGGGGCAGTCGACGGGCGGCGGGGCGGGGCAGTCGGCGCGCGGGGGCCAGCGGCGCTGCCGGCGCGCGCGGGCGGCGGGGCGGGGCTGTCGACGGGCGGCGGGGCGGGGCAGTCGACGGGCGGCGGGGCAGGGCGGTCGGCGTGCGGGGGGCCAGCGGTGCTGCCGGCGCGCGTGGGCGGCGGGGCGGGGCAGTCGACGGGCGGCGGGGCGGGGCAGTCGGCGCGCGGGGGGCCAGCGGTGCTGCCGGCGCGCGTGGGCGGCGGGGCGGGGCAGTCGACGGGCGGCGGGGCGGGGCAGTCGACGGGCGGCGGGGCAGGGCCGTCGGCGTGCGGGGGGCCAGCGGCGCTGCCGGCGCGCGTGGGCGGCGGGCCGGCGCAGCTGGCATGCGGCGGGGCGGGGCTGTCGACGGGCGGCGGGGCGGGGCAGTCGACGGGCGGCGGGGCAGGGCGGTCGGCGTGCGGGGGCCAGCGGCGCTGCCGGCGCGCGTGGGCGGCGGGCGGGGCTGTCGACGGGCGGCGGGGCGGGGCAGTCGGCGCGCGGGGGGCCAGCGGCGCTGCCGGCGCGCGTGGGCGGCGGGGCGGGGCTGTCGACGGGCGGCGGGGCGGGGCAGTCGACGGGCGGCGGGGCAGGGCGGTCGGCGTGCGGGGGCCAGCGGCGCTGCCGGCGCGCGTGGGCGGCGGGGCGGGGCTGTCGACGGGCGGCGGGGCGGGGCAGTCGACGGGCGGCGGGGCAGGGCGGTCGGCGTGCGGGGGGCCAGCGGCGCTGCCGGCGCGCGTGGGCGGCGGGCCGGCGCAGCTGGCATGCGGCGGGGCGGGGCTGTCGACGGGCGGCGGGGCGGGGCAGTCGACGGGCGGCGGGGCAGGGCGGTCGGCGTGCGGGGGGCCAGCGGCGCTGCCGGCGCGCGTGGGCGGCGTGGCGGGGCTGTCGACGGGCGGCGGGGCGGGGCAGTCGGCGCGCGGGGGCCAGCGGCGCTGCCGGCGCGCGTGGGCGGCGGGGCGGGGCTGTCGACGGGCGGCGGGGCGGGGCAGTCGACGGGCGGCGGGGCAGGGCGGTCGGCGTGCGGGGGGCCAGCGGCGCTGCCGGCGCGCGTGGGCGGCGGGCCGGCGCAGCTGGCATGCGGCGGGGCGGGGCTGTCGACGGGCGGCGGGGCGGGGCAGTCGACGGGCGGCGGGGCAGGGCGGTCGGCGTGCGGGGGCCAGCGGCGCTGCCGGCGCGCGTGGGCGGCGTGGCGGGGCTGTCGACGGGCGGCGGGGCGGGGCAGTCGGCGCGCGGGGGGCCAGCGGCGCTGCCGGCGCGCGTGGGCGGCGGGGCGGGGCAGTCGACGGGCGGCGGGGCGGGGCTGTCGACGGGCGGCGGGGCGGGGCAGTCGACGGGCGGCGGGGCAGGGCCGTCGGCGTGCGGGGGGCCAGCGGCGCTGCCGGCGCGCGTGGGCGGCGTGGCGGGGCTGTCGACGGGCGGCGGGGCGGGGCAGCCGGCGCGCGGCGGGCCGGCGGCGCAGCCGGCGGGCGGCGGAGCGGCACAGCCGGTGCCTGAAAAACGCGGTCGCTCAATGAAGGTGCACCACGCGGTCTTCTTCCAGGTACAGGGCAACGCAGAGACCTGGTTGTCCTACCGGACCACGGAGTCCCAAAAGACGCCGTGGCAGCCCGCGGGGACTCGACAGGAAGGCGCGCCACGGTGCGGGAAGGCGATGACACAGCCTTACAAGTTTGATGCGGAGGGGCGGCCGCTGTTTGGCGTCCGACTTGTGGATCCAGACCGCATTCCGATGTTGCAGGACACCCCAGCCTTCGCACCATTGAACATGGAGTTTCTGGGGAAGGAGCTGGAGTCGATCAAAACAAGGGTCCAGAAGTTGCCCCATGGCATCTGGCAGTGGTACTTTCCGCCCGACACCATCAAGCCAAACGAGGCCTTTTTCGCAAAAGTCCCACATGCCCCTGAGGAGGTGCCTGAGGAGTGGCGCCCTTTGCCGTGGCCATCTCGCGCGGACATCTCCGCCCTGCGTGAGCACGATGCAGCGCCTGAACCACCACCGACGCAAGAAGAGCACTTCATGGCGTTGGTCGACGCAGAGGCGGTGCGCGTCACCCCGCTGGTAGACCGAGTTCTTCATGATGGCCACACACAGCAAGAATGGGCGGCAGAAGACAGGGCCATGACAGCCAAGGTCGCTTACTTGAAGCGCATGCAAGGCGTTGAGAAAGGCTCCGCTGTTCTATACTGGCACCCTTCAGCTGGTATTCTCTGCAACTCGAAGCTCACGTGGACTCCAGTCCTCTTTGGCATCATCAAGGAGGTGGTTGCGAAGGAGGATGGCGGCCAACCTTCTATTGAGCTCTTTGTATACCGCGCTAAGCATTTGCGTGACACGTGGCACCCGTGGAACCCAGACATTGCGCAATGGCCCCATCCGCCAACCACTGCGGCGCACACGGTGATCATCACCGCGTCAGACCTCGTCTTGACACAAGTGGTGGGCAAGCGAGGTCAGCCGCCCCATGCAGTCTCCTTGGGTGCGAACAAAAAGCTCACCAAGGAGTGCCTAAAGGCGCTGAAGGAGGTGCCCTGTGACGCGGAACACCCGGTCGTGAAGTGGCAAGATGCTGAATGCTCGAAGGGCATCGTCGGCATGGCGAAGGCATGCTGGGAAGGCATAACGCTGCAGGTCAAGAGTGGCAGCCGCAACCTCGTAGGGCAAGTCGTGTGTCATTGGGCGTCGGAGCGTGTGACATCCGCGGACGGTCGCACCGAAAGCCGGGACGGCAGGTACCATGGTCGTGTCGCTGTTGTCGACACGCAAAACGACATGGTAGCCATGTACTGGGGTGCCCGTTGGGAGGAGGACGCGGTTTCTTGCGTGCCTCTCCACGAGCTGGAGGCACAGATCTGCGGGTGCCCCGGTGTGGTCGTCCCTGCGTTGCAAGCGCCGGATATCACCCTGGCCGAGGCTCGATTGCGCGAGATGGTTCCACCCAGCGACGATGTGGCGGAGAACAACAACGCAGGCGCCTCCCGGCGTCGGAAGCGAGCGCTCATCCTTGCCGATGACGATGACGACGACGACGACGACTGCTGAAGCGCGAGCAGCGGTTGTTGTCATTGAGCTGCTCATGTGCTGCTGCTGCTGCTGCTGCTGCTGTGCTGCCATGCTACTGTTGCTGCATTGCTGCCGTGCTGCTGTTGTGCTGTTGTGCTGATGTGTTGCTGCATTGCTGCCGTGCCGCTGATGTATTGCTGTCGTGCTGCTGCCGTGCTGCTGTGTTGATGCACTGCTGCATTGCGGCCGTGCTGCTGAGCTACAGTTGTGCTGCTGCTGTGCTACGGTCATGCTGCTGCTGTGTTGCTGGGCTGATGTGTTGTTGCATTGATGTAGTGGCTATTGTTCCGCTACTACAATTTGCTACTGATGCCGCTGCTGGTGCTTTTTTGCATGGCAGTGCCCGCTATGTTCACACCACTGTTGCCGCGGTTGGTATCGCGTGATTTCCACCGGTTGTGCGTTGACATGTGTTACTCATGCATTTCCCGCTATATTTGGTAGCACGCGGTTTCACGTTAGTTAGGTGCAGACAGCTGCATGTAGACAAACATCTTGTTTAAGTCGGTCAATTGACGGTTCTTGACGCATCATGGTCCAAGTCGACCGACCTGTAGGGACCAGTAGAGCAATTGTCTAGGAGAAAGAGCGTGATCGCTGCAGAAGCCGCGTGGCAGCCGTGGCTGTACCTGTAGTACGACCTGCATATATATGGATACTGTATTTGGATACTGGGTTGTTTATCAATTCTGGTTTTAATTTATTTAGTGTACCTGGTGTTGGCATGCCAACTCAGTGCTAAACTACTTTATGCACAATGATGCAACTTGATGCTATAGTGACGTGCCACGATGTAACTTTATTAACTTCACCATTAGTCATGGGGTCAATAGGATTGCTCATTATGCCATGTTAACATGAACCATGGGTTACGTAATAGTGAAAACAGTAATCATGATGCTCCACTTGAAGTCTCCAACATGGTCATGTTTGGAATTTTATTGATCATATTTACAATATATGAAAAGAGACAACAAACGTGGAAGCATGGCACGCCGAGGCCGATAATATATGTGTGAAATATGAAAAGAGACAACATCTTTGGCAAGCATGATCATATCATGCTTGCCAAACATATGAATGATATCGACCATGTCCAGAAACCATGTTTGCCAATGGTGCATTTAGGATACATTTGAAGCCGTGCAAATGTATCCTAATCCGGTAAAACCACCCCCGCTTCCCCCTGAGACGGCCGCCCGTCTCGGTGTTGCCGCACCACCCCCGCCGCCTGCGCCCCGGCCCTCCTCGGCCGCGGACTACCAAGTCCCCGCCTTGAATTAAGGAGGCCGGCTGCCTTGCCACCAACGACGTCGTCCACCCCTTCACTTTGGAGATCGAATTGGACTGCGCCCTTGCTCGCCTGCGGTTCGACGTGGCGGTCGGTGCCGACCACCTTTCTGCTGAGCTGCTGAAGACCCCTGACCCGGCGGTGAGGGAGCTAATTCTGCTGGCGTTCTGCAACCGCGTCCCATGCTCTCTGATGAGCCTCCGCCTGCTGAGTGGCAGATCGACGGCCATCCGAGTCATGCTGTACAATTAAGGGGACTCGCACGTCCAAAAGCCTGAAAAACTGACTTTAATGAATATCAGTTCCAATGCACTTGGGAACCATCTAGTGATGATTGAGAACCATAAATATGATGTTTGGACATTCATGCCACCACTTGTTGGGGGTACTACCCCCAACCACGCACCGGTGGTGAGCTAAAAATAGAAAAAGACGCTATTAATTATGAGATATTTTGCCCAAGACAAACCACTTATCCAAATGACCTGCCCATACATTCCTGCAAAGTTCCCCCACTTCTAAAAAATCTGGGCTATTCACATGGTCAAAATAATCACATTTGTTTGAGTTATTAATTTCCCCGCAAAATGGGTACTTTTTTGAGCCAAAAAAAATAAATCAAATCATCAACACATCGAATGGGGTCATCCATACATGCGAAATTCCACTGAGTGGGGGGTTAAACACAACCCCAAAGTTTGAGCTCATTCTGACAAGCGTAGCTCAAGTTATTGATTTTTCTGTGATGCCACCTGGGTAGACGCTAAAAGAGAATTGAGCTAGTGCTGAGCCAAGATGACATCTGTTTTGCTACCCTAGACACCCAAAAACATGCCTACTTTGATCACGGAGTGTGAGGAGGATGTCCGGAGCCTCATACGCCCCACCCCTCCATCGGCACAGCCAGCCTTGTGAGTCTACCCTTAACAACAAGGCTGGTAGGACGACACGCCTGAGCAGGCTGCATATGTAATGCCTATCTCAGGCTAATATTGTGTGATTTTGTGCCAACAACCAAGTTGTTTCACCCAACAACACATTAAAAACCCTCTTCCAAAATGCCCAACAAGCCGGACACGTGGAGGACCACACACGCAATATATAAAGAGAAAATAAGCTGACTTTTTATCCAGCCAACCTGTGGCTAGCTGCTCTGGTTAGCATGACAAAGGCTATCATTTACTCAGTGGGAAAGGTGAAGAGACCATTGGAACAACCTACCTGACGCATGTGCCACCAAAGCATTGTGTCCCGCAAAATGCACACTGCCTCCTTTCTAACAAGCACGAGCCACTTTCTTCAGGAGACAGGTGCCAGCTCGTCAGTGTCTGGGGAAAATGATGCCGCTGCTTAGGAAGACCGCGTGAATTCCTCGAACACAACTGTCTATAAAGCAAAAGAAATTTCAGAGAAGCATGGAAATAAAAGCATTACACCTTCCCGACAGGTTGCGGGCCTCGCGCTGCAGAAAGCCAGCCATGTCACAGACGAACTTGCTAAAAGACATCCAGGAATTTAGCGATGCAGCGCCAGGACCCACAACTTCCTGGCTGCATCTGGCCGGAAAGAAGGCAAAAAGCTTACGCTCGACGAGCTAAGAAAGCAGGAAAACGCTAGATTAAGACGTTTAATAATACAAGAACGTACCATAACGTACGGGCATATATTCGTGCCCAGGCGCACAAGAAAGGCCACCCTTTCGTGGAGAGGTTGGGCACACATCGCGCAGGCCTAATGTTATCTTACCGCAAAATGACGGGAAAGGTAAAGATAGCAGCGGGAATTTTTACGGCTTTAGAAACATCATTAAACTAGCTTTCCTTACGACCATCAAAACTGGAAACAATCGACAATCACGCCGGCAGGCATCCATTATACTTTATTCATCCCGACAGAAATTCAGGCCGGACCCCCCCCTGCCGATGGCAAAGAAAAAAAGCCCGCAACATTATAGATCGCAACCATCCCACCATAAATTAGAATCAGTAGCTAATTTTCTCCAACAATCGAGCATTTTTTCTGCTTTCCGCGTGCCAGATTTGTCACGTTTCGTCTGAAAGCAGTCGCCATGGCCACTTCCGCAAGGGGTGCGCGCACCGTGCACCCACTTTTCACGGTACGGAGGGTACCGCGGAATTATTTTGGCGCGGAAAATATTCGCCGCGCCGAGTCCCCTTAATTAAGAAGGGCTCTGCTGCTGACCCCGGTAACTATCGGGGTGCCTGCCTCCAGAGCTAACGCCGCGCTGAAGGTCTTCATGCGCATGATGCTGCACAGGCTCCGTGCCGCGCTGGACCCACATGCACCTAGCTGGGTGAGTCTCAGATGGGTTTCCGTCGTGGTCGTAACACTGTCATATCATGGCTGTATTTGTCGCGCGCTGGTTGATATGGAGGAGGTGCGTCGCCTTTGCCCTGATGGTTTGCCGCTGGTCTTCATTTTTGTTGACTATATCAAGTATCAAGGCCTTTGACACGGTCCTCTGGGAGGCTCTTTGGGCCATCCTAGCTCTGGACCGCGTGCCCCTGGGCAGCGTATATTGCTGCCATTCGTCGACTGTATCAGAGGGCTCACAGGCAGTAAGTGCGGACTGCATGCGGAAGGCACCACCCCACCATTCCCCCTTCACCACGGGGTGTGGCAAGGTTGTGTCCTGTCCCCATATCTGTTCATTATTGTCGTGGATCACGTCATGCGCCGGGCACGTGCGCCCTTTACTGCTGGTTCGAGCCCGGCCGGTTTGGACATCCTTCCGGACGAGCGCGAACACGGCGGCGGTGGCCCTGCATGGCTAGTACCGCCGGTCCGACCTGATTTATGCGGATGATAGCACCCTCATCGCGCGCCCCGAGCACATTCAGATCGGCTAGCTGGACTGTCGATCTGGGCGTGCGCGGGCAGTGGGGTTGGAGATTAGTGTCAAAACTGAGGCGATGGTGATTGGGGCTTCCAGTCGCCCGCCGCTGCCGCGGCTGCTAGACGGGACGGAGGTCCCGTTCCGTGATCGCTTCAAACTGCTGGGGAGCATGCTCCCCGACACCGCCGACGATGTGGACTTCCACATCGGCCCTGGCCTGGCATCGGCCTGGCCTGGGCTAGGCTTCGTTCGATCAAACCCTACTGGCACTCGAAGGGCCTGGGCGAGCACCGCAAGCGCATGCATGCTCTTCAAGGTCCTCGCCCTCACGGTGCTTACGTGTATGGCGCCTAGGCATGGACACTCACGGACACACTGGCCGCCAAGCTAGACGGCACGGTTTAAATACAGGATGCTTCGACAGGTCCTCAATGCAGGGTTTCTACGCATAGGTCATATTAGAGTCTTGTAACGACTAAAAATGATCATCTGCATCATCCATAGTCCAAATATGAAAGATCTTTTACCTGGGTTGCTTTCTTGAGTTACAGATCTTCAAGTATCCGAGCAACGTTGAGATGGAGATTCCACAGCACGTGATTTAGGGAACCACACCCCAAGGTTGTAGACACAACGACAAGCTTGTGTATAGACGACCTCTGTGGAACTGAAGGTAGTCTATAGCCAAGGGGCTCTTATGAATGGACAACAAAGACAAGCTTTATTATACCATGATGGATCAAAACCAACGTAGCAACAATCGCGACCCCACGTCCTTGATATCGACGCGCTTGTCGAGCATGCTTCAACCTTAGCCTGAAGAGAACCAATCAGAATCATGGAATTATAAACAAGATCTTCGTATCCATCCTAGTCACACAAAACATAACAATTAACACCACACACAGCCTGGCAGAATCTGTACATGAGATCCTGAATCTGTAGTAAGCACTAAAGTCCCAAAGGAGCATTTATTAAGATCGACTCGGTAGTACCGACCAACAAACTATAATCCCACGTGGATCAGGCCACGACCAATGAGGGCTTCTACCAGTCGGTTGATAAAGTACAAGCTCCAAGTACCTCCGTCTTAGAAATCTCATAGCTTTCTCAATACTGATCCAAAAGTCCTCGAATAAAGGCCAAACATTCACAAAACAAAGGATGTGACAACAAAGTCATTTTTGCTTGTTACATATCTCCCCCTCAAAACTGGACCTGCCAGGTCCAACATCCAAACTCTTGAAGGCAGAGTGACATTGAACCGAAATCCACCATCTCTTGGGAAAAGCAGATGGGTTTTTACATCCCTGGAAACAGGGCCTCCTATCTCATAAACATCTAGTCACAGGTGCTTAAAGCAGACAAGTCACTTCGTTATCTACCAGAAGAAACCCAGATAAACTCAGCAACAATGAAAGTCTTTCCCTTCAGCATTCTGGAACCTGGAACTTTGGACTGGAGCATCAGAACTGGACTGGAGCTCCCCCCCCATTATCCATCTTGGAATCCCCCCCTCACACCACAATCCAAAGTTCCTTCCATGCCCTTCCATCATCCTCCCCCACCAGCTTCCTTCTCAGCTCTGTTCCTCACAGGCTATACCAATCCCCATTCAGGCCATCCTTGCCCTTGGTTCCAAACATGGGAAACTGCTCCACCATGTGAGCCAATTCTGGCCAGTTCCTGCTGACCTGCAGCACCATGCAAGTCTCAGCAGCCCCTGCCACCATCTGGGCAGCATAACGAAGGCATGCCCCTGGATAGGAGAGAAGCACCATAGACTGACCCTCAGGATCCATCACCCAAGTAGAGGACGTCTTGTGCCTGCTCACCCATGACCAACTGTACGCCCACCAGAACTAGAGAAAAGTCTTGACCACAGACCACTTAGCACCTATCAGAGGCACCAACACGTACCCTCAGTGGGGTCAGGCGAACCTTGAGTTCCATTGTGTACTTGGGCAACCCTGGACTGCAGAAAAGGTTGGATGTCTCCAAAGGAAAACACCCCTTGACAGAGCTGGAGGAAAAAGGAGCCAAGTCAAAGTCACCCTGCTGGACTGAAAACTCCAACAGCTCCATGTAGGAAGCCTCACCCATACCCATTGGCTGGAACTGAGTGAATGCCTCCTTCAAGGCCTCGGGCAAGGCTGTCAGCATATCCTGCCCTTCAGCAGGCCTCATGTCAATCTCAGGTCCTGGGGTCAAGGCAAACATCCTGTGCAGCAGATGAGCCACAAAAGGAGAGCCAATCTCGTACAGGCTGGTGTGCAACTGAGACAAGACCTCCTCCACAAAGGGCTCCTCAGGGCTCACCTCTCCCTCCTCCCTGTTAAGGGCAGCCAACGCCTTGGCCAAAGTCTCACAGTGATCACAGGGCCCCGTGCACTTCCTATGATCCACATAGGCCACCACATTCTTGACAGGTACCACGTGACGAGGAATCTGAATGATGGGAGTGCTGCTGGAGCTGAGAGCTATGTTAGAACCACTCCCCACCTGAGGCTGAGACAAGGACAACCCCTGAAGAATCTCATGCAACTTGTCCTGCTTGGAGATCACAGCATGCAAGAGCTTGTTAATGGTATCCATCTGTTGACCCCGCCTAAGGTCACGCCTGACAATAGTGTCAAACAGGGACTCCACATAACTCATGGGGTTGGAGGCCTCTGGATGCATACCCGTGATCCCTTAATTCCTCCGTGGTGCATGGCTCCCAAAGCCAGGTTGGTGTACAGAGACTCCTCCGTCTCAGTGCCAGGGACCACACAGCATGCACAAGGAAACCATTCGTTATAGTCCTGAGATATAGGAAGGGGAGCAGTTGTCCTCACCAACTCAGTGTACCATGCGAGAAGGAAGAGTGAGGCCCCTCTGCTGGCAATACTTCTGGACCATGCACCTCATGGCAGTGAGTCAAGTCTGACAACCACAACCACGTGGCAGTAGACTCTAACTCTCCTTTCCAATGCACCTTGAACTGAAGCTGCTTGGTCCTATACCCTTTCCTTTGACTCTGTGAGCCAACAGCTGCTCCACTTCATATACCCTCTCCCCCTCATGATCCAGCTCAAATGGTAATAAGGGAGCAGAGAGGCGTCCCTGCAAGGTGTTACGTTTGTACAACTTTGAGCTGGGCCAGGTGAAACCCGGCATTGGTTTTGAGCCTCCAGTGGGAACGCACCTGGACTTGAACCACTGTCCCATAGTGGAAGGTGTCCAGTACAGGGAAGGGTCCCAACCACAAGGGTTGAAGTTTCCTGCATTGCTCCTTTTTAGGTAGCACACGTTTAGCCTCCAGAAGCACCAAGTCACCAGGGGCCACAAAAGTGTGAGTAGCCAGCATCTGTTGCCAAGCATTATTCAAATACAAGCTTGTCTTGGGCCTGCAGCATCTGAGCAGCAACCACACTGTGAGCCTCCTGACAGGATGCTATCAGCTGTTGGACTGAGGTTAAGCGTCTTCTGAAGGGGCCTTCAGCATCCCTGTCAGGCAGCTCTAGGTCAAATGGGGTCAAAGGGCACTGGCCATGGCAATTGACAAAGGGAGACATTTGGTGAGGAGCCAGGGGTGAGTTGTTGATAGCAAACTCTATGAAGGGAAGTCTCCTGTCCCATTGCTTGTTGTCATGCGTCTTCTGAAGGGGCCTTCAGCATCCCTGTCAGGCAGCTCTAGGTCAAATGGGGTCAAAGGGCACTGGCCATGGCAATTGACAAAGGGAGACATTTGGTGAGGAGCCAGGGGTGAGTTGTTGATAGCAAACTCTATGAAGGGAAGTCTCCTGTCCCATTGCTTGTTGTCATGGGTATACAGTAATGCTTCTGGCATTCCCGTACAATACGGTTCAGCCTCTCCACAGCCCCCGTGCTTGCACACCTGTACGCTACCCCAAAGGCCCGAACTTGGTGTCCAGGATGTCAAAGAAGGACTTCCAGAACCCAGACATCCACAAGGGATCCTGGTCAGACTGTAATGATCACCCGCACGTGGCATGCCATGCAACCTGTACACCTCCTTCATGAACAACTCGACACACTGGGCAGCAGTCAGATGGGCATTGCAGGGGATGAGATGGCACATTCTAGAGAGCCTGTCCATCACCACCAATATCCTGTCATTACCAGCATCAGACATAGGCAAGCCACAGATGAAGTCCATGGTCACACTAATCCAGGGTCGCAAGGGGATAGGCATCATTGGCCATAGGAAAGATGGGGACAGCCTGAGTCCTAACCTTATTCCTTTGGCAGGAGTCACAAGTGGCCACATAGGCTCTGATGTCACGAAACATGCCAGGCCACCAAAACCTCTCTTGTACCTCGTGGAGAAGCTTGGCATACCCAGGATGACACGCAGTCACATCATCATGAAAACAGTGCAATACAGTAGGGATGGCCATTTCTGGCACATATTATACTTTCCTGGTCACTACATGATCAGCGTCCTGGGTGTGGACATAAAGGACTCCCTCCCAGTACTCCACAGGCCTATTACCAAAACTTCCTTCCTGAATGGCCTTAGTAGTGGCCAGGTCCTCAGTTTTAGTGAAAGCCTTGATCACATCTATAGCAGGGCAATACTCATAGGATTGGGCAAGACTAGCTGTTTGTCAGGCCCTAAGGGCTGCAGGTGCAGCACCTCATCCTCCTGCAGGTGACTAGTGACTAGATGCTTGGATGACAGAACATCAGCCACAGGCGACGGTACGTGACTTCCCCTCGATCTCAGCTGCCAAACCCCTGGACTTGGACAGCATCCCTAGCTCCAGTATCCATTTCCTGGGCCTCCCCCTCCCCCTCTTGTGATTCTCTACTCTTGGCTGCATTGTGGGAGTGGGCTGGCTACCAACAGAACCCCCCCTAGGACTGCCTTGCAGTGACTGGCCATGCACCCACCTGGATGCCTGTCAACCCTGGGACAGAGCCCTGGTCAATGAGCATCTCGTGACTAGAACTAGCCTCTACAGGGGGTGGACGCAGCTGGGAGGTTTGCTGACTAGCTGCCTGTGCTCTATATAGTGACAGCACCACACTCTTACCACAGAAACCATGGCAGCACAAATATCCAGATCCTCGTGAAATGCTCCCATCAGATCCCTCCTCCTAGAGAGGGCATCTGGCACCACATTCTGTGAGCCTGGGACATACTGCACAGAGAAAGGATAGAATCCACCTAGGTACTCCATCCACCCTGTCATCCTCTTACTCATCCTACTCTGCTCTATAGCACATGCATGTGCTATAGAGCCTATAGAGAGCACCAAGGGCCTATGGTCAGTCATCAGTGTGATGGACTCTTGCCCTAGCCCATCTGTGGCACTGCTACAGGCAACACAAAACTGAGCCCCCTTCAACAGATGCTCCCACTTGTGACATGCATGCCACCACTAAGCCCAGCAACTCCTGCTCGTGCACAGGGTAGTTACGTTCAGCTGAGCTCATGGTTTTAGACATGTACTCTACTGGCTGTGGCCCATACCCATGGTCTTGCATCAGCACAGCACCTATGGCGCCTTGAGAGGCATAGATCTGACCTAACCTGATAAGGTAGATCAGGATTGGGACCCACTAGCACAGGGGTGGAGGTGAGCTTCTGCTTCAACAGGTCAAAGGCCTGCTGGCACCTATCTGTCCACTCAAACTGAACATCCTTCTTGATCAAATCAAGCAAGGGGGTGGAGATGGCAGCCATGTCAGGGATAAAACGCCTCAGTGTACCACCCCACCATGCCCAAGAAGGACTTGACATCATGTGCAGACTGCAACACAGGCCACTCAAAGATGGCAGCAATCTTAGCATTGTCAGGTGTCATACCAAGGAGCTCAACTTGTACCCTGGGCAGGAAACCCACTTCATGCCCCCACTCCACCTTAGACCTCTTGACTGACAAATGATACTGCTGGATGACCTTCAGGACCTCCTCCACGTTCTCCAGATGCTCCTTGAAAGTCCTTGAGTGCACCAGAATGTCGTCCATGTAGGCCACCACGCAGGTCCTGAACACAGTCTTGCAGGATCACACAAGTGGGCAATGTCGATCCTTGAACCTGGGATTCCTGAGATCAGGGGAGATTTGAGGCAGAGAGTTCCCTGTCAGATGGCCAAAGATAGCATTCACAACAAACATCTGCATGGTAGCTGGGCTGTTAGAGGCCCCCATTAATTGGCATCACAGTCCACTGAAACTGACCCCATGGTGTGGAGAATGCAGTTTTGGGAATGTCTTCAGTGGCTATCCTGATCTGCCAGAAGGCGTGCCTGCTGTGGTCAGACTTGGTGAAGTAAGTCGCCCCAGCTGTCCTCTCTAGCAGTTCATCAATCCTTGGCAGTGGGTACTTGGACTTCACAGTGACCTTGTTCAGGCCTCTCAGATCAATACACAACCGCCATCCACCATCATGCTTGGGAACAAGCAAACACCCAGAACTGAAGGGACTATATTGGCAGGAAGGATGAGTCCAGCTTCCAACAACCCTGTCAGAATCACCTTCAGCTCCGCCATCTCTGCTGGCCCCATCCTGTACATGGGAACAAAAGGGGGCCTGGCACCATCCATAAGCTTGATGACGTGGGTGATTGGCCCTTCAGGAGGGTACTGTGGCATCTTGTCTTCAAAAATGGCAGCAAACCTGTCCAGAAGGGCCTCATGCAGCTTATATCTGCTCCTCCACCGTGACAGCTGGTACTGGGTTCACAGCATTCACCGTGTGGCCATGAGTCTCATCAGAGGGTGAGTTGGGGACCAGATGTAGGAAGAAGACGTGGTCCACTGCGTAAGTAGCCTGGCAGATAAGACAGGGTGTGCTTGGCAGACCATACATACGTAATGCAGCACGTTTCTCCTCCAGTGAAGGCACCTTGACGTCTTCCTTAATTGGCACCTGCAACCCCTCTCCCATCATTGACAGCCTCATTGGTAGAACAGCACTCTGTGACTGGTCTTTCTCCCCCCTTAACCACGGTGGTGGCGTCCCACACTGACCCATCCTGAAACTGCACCACCTTCTCAGACCACAAGATGGTAGGATTAGCAGACTCCAACCATGGCATCCCCAGAATCACATCAGCAGCAGTGAGTGGAATGACGTCTGCTGTGACTGACAAGGTTTGAAGTGGGCACACTTGGAAAAGCAGTTGCACGTAGCCAGGTGAGTTACTTTGCCTACCATCAGAATATTGGACCTTGACAGGCGCAGGGTGAGGAAGCACTGGCAAATGCAGCTCCTGCACCAAGGAAGTAGAAATGTAGTTACTCCCTGCACCAGAGTCAATCATGAAGAGACATAAAGGCTGAGCCAAAGGGACTGGCACGTTCAGCAGCCTAGCTTGAAACTTCAAGAGCTGACTGGGAATAGGAGGGCCCAATGAGGTGGCAGAATCAGAGGCAGACAGGTTGTTCACAGGACGGACATGCACAGCAGGCAAACCAGTTAACTCCACCGCTGGACGTAGTCCTGGGGGCTCCACTATAGTTCTTTGGCAGCTCAGGGGGGTGATCTGAAGACGAGCCTCCCACTGGAAGCTGCACCTGCTGCTCCTCTAGGTTGTCCTCATCCCCTTCTCCCTCCTCTAGCTCCTCTGCTAGAAGATGCCACAAGGCGTTGACCATCCTACGCCTGTCTTGTCTGCTGAAGCCCTTGGGCTGGAATGGTCCCCTGCCCGAAGCCTGGAAGTTGGGTCTGAACCCAGGCTGTGCCCTATGGTCGCTCTGGTTCACCCCAGGAGGGAAGATGGATGGTCTGGTAAATGGAAGCACCCCTTGGGGACCCTTGGAGTCGACAGGAAACTGGTCTCCCTTGGGGCAATCCCTTGCAAAGTGCCCTAACTGGCCACATGTGAAGCAGGGCCCCTTGGACTGCTCCAGGGCATTGAGCTCCTCCAACACAGAGTTCAGCTGGTTCAGCAGGGGCTTCTTGACAGAGGATGCTGAAGGACCTGCAGGGGGCTCCCACTTGAGGGAAAAATCAGGTACACGACACAGCGTGAGAGCATATGACAGCACGGTGTCCCATTTCCACTCGACGTAGTCGTGTGGAGAAAAGTGCTTGTCAATATCCACCCTGACTTGGGGAGAGAGCCCATGGAGAAACCTGTGCAGAGCTTCAGCATCAGAGCACTTAGGGATCTTGGCCCTGAGGTTGGTAAACGTCTCCACGTATTGTGGTAACGTCAAACCCACCTGGGTACAGTTGGCTAACGCATCCCAGTCCAGACGAAGCTGATCCTGGGGAAGTAAGAAGCGTCGAAAAGACAGCATGAGGGAGGGTAAATCCTGACAACTGTTACCTGCTGGCCGGGGAACGTAGGAACTCATCAAACCTGTCCGCTGCACTGTCGCTCATTCGCTGACGGACCATTTTCTTCTGGATATCCAGGGAAAGTCGTTCTTCCGCTCTCTTGCCGTAGTTGGCGAAGTGGATAGCAAACACATCCTGAAACCGAGTTGAAAAATGATCGAAACTGCGATGAGTAAGATTGGTAAGCGAAAGCTTGTCTACAGATTCAATTTTTGGAAACGGTGGAGCTGAACCTTGATGTGGCGGCAGATTGACGGTCACTCAGGGACGTCGCTGGCGGGCGTGGTGAAGGTGACGGATGTCGTCTGCGTGGGATCCTGTTTCTTACTATCCTGCGTCGCATTCCCCGTATAGCAACAGTGGCGTGATAAGATAAAACCCCTCTGTCACCCACCCTAGGAGCCTCTCTCCCCACTCCAGCAACCATCTCACGCATGGCCGCCTCCTCATCCGCAATCCTCTGACGTAATCTTCCCTCATCCTGTTCCACCTCCTCCACCATCTTTCTATTATACATTGCTGCATGTTGTTTATCTTGTTGTAGCCTGATCTTTGCTGCTGAGAGGCGATCTGCTGCTATTAATCGGGCCCCGTCTCGTCCTGGCGTGGTATTAACAGGAAAGAAAAATGGTGATGATGCACTCGGCACAGGAGTTCGCTCGCTCACGATCCTGGGCGACAGCGACCCGTTTCCTCGACCCACGCCAGTGAGAGATGGCTCGCCTGGTTGTAGTCCAGACGCAATGACAGAAAACTTAGGCCCGACAGAACAACGAGGCTCGCCTTCAACTTCAGACATTATTAGAAGTACGGTTAAAATCAAGTTGACGCCGTGGAGTATGGGTAGTTGTCTCAGCACCTTCCCTAGTAATGGGTTCAAGAGATGATGACGGATTGCTTGCACCTTGATTAGTAGGGGGTAAAGGTGATTGTGTCTTCGAACTACTCGTACTACCACATGGAGTCGCGATCGTCTACCTAGTAGAGACAACGGTTACGGCTGACTTCCAGTGGTAAAGAGCAAGACAGTCACATAAGGATGTGTCTCTCTCTGTATCACCGAAAGTTTTCCGCAACTCCATGAATCTTCTCGGATGACAGACATCTGTTCAACATTGTACTACCCGGAAGGTTACAACTCAAGAGAAACACCGAAGTACAGATCCTCCGATACCAATGTAACGACTAAAAATGATCATCTGCATCATCCATAGTCCAAATATGAAAGATCTTTTACCTGGGTTGCTTTCTTGAGTTACAGAATCATCTTCAAGTATCCGAGCAACGTTGAGATGGAGATTCCACAGCACGTGATTTAGGGAACCACACCCCTTGTAGACACAACGACATGCAAGCTTGTGTATAGACGACCTCTGTGGAACTGAAGGTAGTCTATAGCCAAGGGGCTCTTATGAATGGACAACAAAGACAAGCTTTATTATACCATGATGGATCAAAACCAACGTAGCAACAATGGCGACCCCACGTCCTTGATATCGACGTGCTTGTCGAGCATGCTTCAACCTTAGCCTGAAGAGAACCAATCAGAATCATGGAATTATAAACAAGATCTTCGTATCCATCCTAGTCACACAAAATAGAACAACACCACACACAGCCTGGCAGAATCTGTACATGAGATCCTGAATCTGTAGTAAGCACTAAAGTCCCAAAGGAGCATTTAAGACTAGTCGGTAGTACCGACCAACAAACTATAACCCCACGTGGATCAGGCCACGACCAATGAGGGCTTCTACCAGTCGGTTGATAAAGTACAAGTACAAGCTCCAAGTACCTCCGTCTTAGAAATCTCATAGCTTTCTCAATACTGATCCAAAAGTCCTCGAATAAAGGCCAAACATTCACAAAACAAAGGATGTAACAACAAAGTCATTTTTGCTTGTTACAAGTCTTTGTATCAGGGTCAGAGTAGTGATGAAGGAGACCACCCCCAAGTCTGTGGGGTCTCCGCGTGTGACCGCGTATGGCATTCATAGCGATTCGGGCTGTGGTGCCCACAACCCTGTAACTAGGACCTAGATAGCTTACACCATCCATTCCATCTACCACCATAAGTAGAAACACGAATTAATAGTTAATATAATTAATTAATTGAATCGATAGTTAATAGTCTATTAATTAATTAATAGGCTATTAATGACGTGTTTCTACTTATGCAACGTTGAACCTATTATTGAGCAAGACAAACTGAGCACTAATTAATGCCCTATCAATCTCCAACCGCTCCGCCACATCCGCTATTCCTATCATTGCGGGCCGGTGGGATTATAGATAGAATATACGCCGAGTCAAAGACTATGTAGTTAGGATTTTCTAGACTAGATAGCTTAGAGTTAGGATAGTTCGATTACGCGGCTTCCTCCACCCCACCCATCCATCATGGAATATGTGCTACATGATCTCCCAACGGAGGCATGTTATAATTTAATGTAATTTAATTTTAAAGACTATCAAGAGCACATGGCTAACCGACATTTAGAGCCCGAAGCCCCGAACTGATGCATCAGCTCTCACGATCCCATCCCATGGGATCGCAGATTGCACATCATCTAGTCAACAATCAATTAACTTTTAGTAATTGCGCGCTTCCAGAAAGGGACCAAAGAGGCCCGGCCGGCCTAGAAATAGCTATAAACATGCTGTTTATACAGTTGGAGCGGAGAGCCGCGGTGCCGTGGGTGCTCAAAATGCGAACTCCTGACCCCAACGTCCAATGTGTACCTACCCCATTTTTGAACCAGCGATGGCCTCTAGAACTTGTCATGTTTTTTACTCTGGTCTGTATTTATGTTACCCGTTCTTTTGCTAATACTAACCTCTGCCACCATGCTCACCCCTTCCTTGCTCTCTTCCTGTCCTGAGCCAGTAGAAATCGCGACACGTGACTTCCGCGGCCCGCGCATTTTGCGTTCTGTTCAGACAACTGGTCTAAGGCATGCACGGAACTCGGCGTGCCATGCTTCCACATTTGTTGTCTTTTTTCATACACCGTGTGCCGCCGTTGGGAGGCCACGGAGTGCTCATTCTTTATCGATAGATTAGGAAAAGCTACATGTCCATGGCGGGTGACACAGGCCGTTTTCCCAGCGGGGAAGATTTAAATGCTGCCACTATTGAAACCCATTCCTGCTTGTGCTAATCTTGCTAGTTTGGGGGGGTGCAGCACTTAACCACTTCCTATTATAAGGGTACAGCCATAATTTAACGAACAAGGCTACACATTTCCAACTCCATTCATTTCCGTTATCCTGAACGACTCGACAACGCAGATAAGATAACGGCAGGCTCGAGCTACCATGGTCCGGATTCTCCATATTTCTGGCCTGCGCTGGTTGTCTCATTGATAAGGGTGTCAACCTAGGCTTCTCCCTGTCTACTCACTCACAGGGTTTCTGCATTTCGAAATTCTAGCAGTAAGGGCCACCTGTGGAAGCCCACGGGGCATTCTCCATGGCTTCCCAATAGAGGCATGCCACAAAACGGCTAGCATCATCATTCACGCAGCCTGCCCGTGCAGGCAAACACGGCCGTGCTAGTCCCACGAAGGATCATAGTTTCCTGGCCACAAGCGCAGGAAAATCTCCAGCGCCTCCATCTTGTCCGCCTGGTCTGAAAAACCCTCCATCCGGCCATGCAGCGCTTGTGCTGGGAGCACCCACTGGAAGGGAAGTTCCAACAGCTTCATCATGCTCTCATACCTTGCCTCCTCCGAGTGCCCCCAAGTGTAGTTCTTCAACCACTTCTTTTGCACCGGATCTGACAAAGAATCCCCCGTAAAGAGCGCCCCTTCGCCACCCCCATACAGTATATACATGTGCCCCTGGAGGTAACCGCGTGTCAACCTAATCTCCACATCGTCCTCGGCCATGGAGGTTGACCCCGGCAACTGCCAGGGTCCCTTACCCTCGAGCTTGACCTCGGCGTTGCGGGTGCTGGGGGTCTCCTCGAGGGCATGGATGATCCGTTCGCAACCAAACCGCCGTGCGAACGCGCCATGGTCCGCCATCTCATTGTGGTGGAAAAGAAACATGTAACGGACACCCCCCAGGGAGTCCAGGCGCTTTGCCAGGTGTTCGTCGAATCGGGGGGTATCTATTAAGATGTTCCCCGCGCCACCCTCACGGACGATGAGGTAGGACACCGCGCTATTGCCTTTCTCGCTGACATAACCACAGTGGTATACTCCGGGCAGGCGAGAGGACGGGCCAGCATCGCCATTGATGGGGATGGGTATGCTGGCGAGCGCGCGCTCGAGGTCGGGGGCGGGGGTCTCTGTGCAGATGGCGCCCGTTGGGCACGCGAGCAGCGCCTGAAGGGCGTGTAAGCGCTCCTCCTCGGTGGATGGTTGCTTGGTGACGGCGATCCGGTAGGAGCCTGTGTGATCACGCGAGAAATTGTCGGGGGCCATCCACCTGCAGGGGGTGTAAAAGCCAGTACATCATGCAAGCCACCGCTGCGGCTAAATAATATTAACGGGGGGGGGGGGGGGGAGAAAATTCTGTAGGATTGCCAAGATTTAGAACATGACTGGATGCCGCCAAGATACAATGAGTAGCACAAGTGCTTGGGTCTGGGTCATGGTACACATCCGTGGGGGAAAGGAATTGCTTACAGTTGATAGCACTTGCTTCTAAAATAGACAGGAGACTAGGCTGCGGGAAGAAGCTACTGCTCGCTGCCAAGTGTAGCTCGTTGGCATGCACGCAAATTGGGCAAAAAACTCAGGATACGGCCGAGATCGACGCATGAGCCACCGCACACAGTCATAGAACAAAATAAAGGCTTACCAGCATAGCTCGCAGTCTATGCATTTCGTGTCGACATAGAAATCACCGGGAGAGTTTCCCTTGCGCCTCCTGTGCGATGAGCGAGTTGCAGCACATGCAACTCGTGGGATGCATCTGGCGGCGTAGCTGCGCACTGCCGCATTGGAGTAGGCCTGCATGGGACGCTCTGTCTTCAATCGGGATAAAAACGGCAACAGTGGCAATATTGAATGAGATTTTAATGTATCAATCGCCAGAGATTGAACTGGCAAGGTTAAAAGAGACATTATTTTGCTCTATCCACGATTACGTACTCCTGCCCAGCTTAACCCTGGGTCAAGTTGTCCTCTGGGCCGCAATTATTCATTGCTGCAATATTTGTTGTCGCCAAAGCTACTTGTTACGTCGCGTAACAATCTGTCACAGTTACGGACGTAAATTAGGTCCTTTGCCTCCTAACTGAGGGGGAACAAATTCGTGACGCGAGGGCGAAATCGACCAAGCTGCCAAATTTTTTCAAGTCCTGGACTGCCAAGTCCGGTGCTGGCGCGAGGCCTCGAGCGAGCCGACAACAACGTGGACAGCGCCCTGTCAGCCACAGCAGTGCTGTCAAGCACCAACGGTCAAGTCGACTGCAAAATGCTGCCAAGGCATCACGTCGGTCAGTTTACGGTGTTCGGCCAGGCCATGGCATTTGCAATTGCGCTAGCTGCAACGACCCTTGGAAATTGTCGCCCAGGATGCACAGACCCCACTCCTCAAGGTTGCCCTAATGTTTTGTCGTGGGAAATGAACTTGTATGTCGACTTTTGTGTCGTGTTTGCTGGAAATTGTGAGGCGCCGTAAGCGTGCGTTTTCTGGTTCTTTCTTTGTGTTCTTCCAGCAGTTATGTGTTTATTTTGCCATGCGTTCAGTGGAAATGGCCCACGCATTTTGGTATTGTTCCCACGAGACGTTTTCTACGTACCTGGAGTATAAATCCAGAGTGTTTGCACGCTATTTGTGGCACTAGTCTGCGCCGTAGTGAAGCGCCTTTGTATCGTCGTCTACGACTTGATTTCGTAAGTTAAGTGCCCGTGACGCGTGTGTTATTTTGTTTTGTGCTGAGAGCATTGCTTGTATGCAAATGTTTACGTCCTTTGTGTCGAATTCGGCTGTGCATTTCGGCATAGCCTGTAATGTCGGACGTAATGTTTACTCTCGGGCACTGATTTGTGAATCGTGACCAAGCTGTAATCGTTACTTGTGTTCGCCTTTGTGGCGGTAATGTTTTGCACGTCCTGTTTTCTTTGCTATGAAGCGCGTTTATCTGTTATGGCCACTGTGTCTTGTGTTGAAGGTTGTATTGTACCTTGTTTGTGCGGCATTTGTTGCCATGTTTGTTTGCTCACCCCGTTTATTTGCCGTAAAACGTGATGTTGGTATCATTTATTTTGTGAGATGGCGTATGTTATGTTGCTCCGTGTGTGTACAGCACGTATTTTTGCCGTTGCCCTACCTCTATACCGTTTGGGTTAGCTCATAGCGACCTTCTTTGTTGGCATGTGTTGCCGTATAATTTGTGTGGGACTGTGTGCCCCTATTGTGTCCATGGGCAGCCGCTTTGAGTGAGGGGGGAATGTAGCATCTAGAGCACTTTTTCCAACCAAGGGTTGGGTAACAGCCATCCAGGATTGATGGGCAGCTAGTGCGTTGCTGCTATGGTAGGACACTCATTCGCGTTGCCCGGGGGGGGGATCAGTGGCGGTAGTGCGGCTCACGACCGCATGTTGGAGCTTCAAGCGTTTCACGTGGACGGCATCTTCATTTTCAGTTGCACCATGGTAGCAACTGGACGGCATGCTACGAGCATGTGACTAAGGGGGGTGTTGAGATTCCACCTACCCAGACATCTTTTGCATTGTGCCCATGTGGCTAAGGGGGGTGTTAGGGATATTATATCCACCTGGCCACAATATATCCCAGCCTGATTTATTTCTTGTTGGATTTGTTCCATATGGACTGGGAATTTGATAGCTATGATAAGCTAGATGAATCGGGCTCAATGAGCTGAATAATATTCATGTGCCATAGTCCTATACTTGGACATGGATGACTTGTACCCTGAGTCAGCCTAGTAGCATCACGTATTTGACAAGTGGTGCTATGGCCTAGTGGACAAGTGTTTGGTCCATGAGCTGACAAATGTTGGAAGCTCATGATGACACATGTTATGACTTACATGATGACAAGTGGGTAGACTCATTGCATGACACTTGTCACTCCAAGGAAAAGAGATGTGTCACTTTATTGATTATGTTATGTGGCACATTATTATGTAGACACTTGGCATCTAGCTATTATGCCAGCTCATTGGATCATGTCTAGAATGTTCTAGTCCAATGTTCTAAGAATATGCCAGAAATATTCCTGGAATATACTGAGAATATGCTGGGAATATGCTAGGAATATGCTAGGATGTTTCTACAAGCTTCTGTGATTGCTGTCATTGCTGATGTCATCCTTCCTAGCCTAAAAGGTATAAAAGGAAACTGCCCCCTAAGGACAGGTACCTCCATTTAACCTCTATTGAACCTCCATTGAACCTCCATTCAAACTCTTTTCCTAACCTCTAAGCCTATGAAATAAAACTCTTTTTCTGGTCTCTCTTCCATTGTCTTCAAGCTCAGTCTTTCATCACCTGCAAGGTGAAAGGGTAGCAAGGCCAAGCACAAGAAGGCATTGTGTAAAACCCATTAGTTTCCTCTACTTTTCCAACAGTAGCTAGCCAGCTATGTCGCGGTTTACGATCCAGTTAACGATAACGGCTCCGTAACCACCCCAGTACCTAATATTGGGGCAGCTATGGCGCCGTACCCACTACCTGACCCGTCCCGTATACCCCAACGTAACCTGAACCGAAGCCGTTCACGCCCCCGTAAACATAACCGGCCCAGTTACTGGACCGTACCGAATCTCGGGGCCAATATTCCGAATGGTACCGTAACCGGTCCGGTAACCCAAACCGCCAACGAATACGGACCCGTAACCTGGCCCGTCGAAGTTACCGGGCAGGTTACGGGGGCGTCGAAGTTACCGGACAGGTTACGGGGGCTTCAAATTAACTCCTAGTGGATAGAAATAGGAGATCTAGTCCTAGTAGTTCTAGGCCCTCGTGTTGGCCGCTTCGCACACAAGTTCGAGGCTGAACTTAAGGTGAAACTCAGGCCCGCCTTTTTAGGACCCTTCCGTGTGTTGTCTAGAGTAGGTAATTTCCTGTATGAAATAGACATTCCTACCTCTTGGCAAACTCATTCGCGCACCTTTCATAGAAGTCAGCTGAAACTCTACCATCAAAGCACGTTCGCAGGTAGAGAGTTAGCCCCTGCCTCTTTAGAGCATAATCCTGATACTGGCGAGGTAGAGGATGAGGTAGAGAGTATCGTGGCCCATAGAGATATTAAAAAGGGTCGCGGTACTCAGCACCAGTACAAGGTCAAATGGATGTATTCTGATCAGACACTCCGCAAAGGTGAAAACCTTTGCGTTCAGTGCCAGGCCGCGGAAAACGCGGAAAACGCGATCTGCAAATGAATCCGACCGGAATCGAACTGGGGACCTCTCGCACCAATTTTGCTGACTATAGGACGGACGTCTCCGGTTACCATGGCATCGCCAACTTACACCTACAGTCATCCGCAAAAGTTCTCCTGTCCGGGGAGTGATGCAAGCCTTTCGGATTTGGTACTAGATAAATCACTCGAGATCTGTGTGTAGGAGTACTACACACGTGTCTGCACGCGAGACTTGTTCAGTCTCGCACCGTGAGACGGGCTGAACACGGCTGAATCCTTCTTTTTAGTAGAAGGGGGCGTAGCCGGTACTATCGAAATCAGCCAAGCGTATATTCTGATCAGACACTCCGTATGGTACGGATGTATGCCCGTAGTGAGGTAGATAAAGTGCGGTATACTGAGAGTGAACTAGATGGATGGGTGTAGTCGCCTTTTGCAGGAGTACAAAACCCTGCATAAGCTCTAGTTGTAGTAGTAGACCTTCTCCTCTCTTATCTTATGTCTGCTGTCGACGGGTGGTTGGTTGTCCCCCCCCCCTTCCGCAGCCGTCATGTCAGAGCCTACCCCTTCGGAGGATCCCCGGCCAGTTCCGGATCCTCAGCTGTTCTGTGAGGTGCTCCCCAGCCGCTGGGCCGTGTTGGTCTGTACGGCAGTACGGGGTACTCGGTAAAACCCTTGCGTACTGTAAAAATACAGGTATTTTTGCGAGGGGTCAAAAATACGCGAAAAAATACGCAGTACGGCATACGGGGTATTTTTGAAATTGTGGTAAAAAAGTACGGGGTATTATTGAGGCCAAGGCTTAAAGTACGGGGTATTCTAAGGATGTGTGGCCCTGCAGCCAACAAATGTTACTATGTACTATGCTCTCTGCTATTCATTAATGAGCATAATGGCAGTGACTTGCCACCTGCCACACTTAGATCGACATTGCAATACATCCTTCAAGTACATTTGTATATTGTGGATATGCAAACTATTGACCATCTAACACCGGTCTCTTTTATTACAATGCATCATTGACAACATAATACATGATTGAATGGTATAATGCATGCACCCAAAGCTCTGGCAGCCTCAATGCAGAGGATGTCATAGCACTATAGATGGCAGCTTCGCTGCACAGTGACAACAAGTGCATGCCACGAATCCCTAAAAAATAAAATCATGGCAATGAACCCAGAATTGACCTTCACTGCTGCGGCAGGTCCATACTTTGCCACTGCCGCGATCATGTTCTTGTACGAGGCGCTGGGGGGCGACGTGAAACGGAATGCCGTTCTCGTAAAAGAAAGAGGCCTGGGCAAGGCGGACTTCCTGGAGCTGCGCATTGGAAAAGCACTGTGGAATTAATCGTCTTCTGCACTGCCTTGCCAGAGCCTCAAGGGCCAGCACCCGGGGCAGCGGCAGGCAGAAGGGCCTTGGCAACGCGGGCTGCACCGAGCACTGCCTTTTGCTCCTTCTTTTCCAACCGGGCTGCCTCAGCCGCCTGAAGCCTCCCGATCAGGCCTTCTACATTCCTAGACTGCTGGCAAAATGTGGCTCCTTTGTTGGGGATGTGGCCGAGATGGCCGACAGCGCGATCCTTGCTAAAGTTGCCAGGCCTGCCGAACTAATTGTAATCGCACAGCTTGCACGCCTGGCCACCTCTGGCCGACTAGGTACACATCTTCCCCACTCACTGTCTTTTCCACCTCGTCAATCAGGGCGAGGTATTGATACTCCTCTCCCCTTTTGACGACTGGAACTCTAGGCATGGTCGCCTCTTTTAGGATTGCCTAGCGCACAATACATGAACCGGCGCACCCGGCACCCTCTATTTTAGCGTCTTCACTCTTCTGCGTCTTTCTGGAAGTGCACCCGTCCCTAAACCTTATGATTCTGCCATGCATATGCTGTCTGTCCCCTTACAGCTTTTCTCCCGCGCAATAAAAAATCCTGTCAAAAAATGTAGAAAGGCACACCGTCACGCGTGTACTAGCAAGTAGCTATGTACTCGCTGCAATTTCAGCAATTTCAGTACCACTGACAGGTCTGGGCCTCTCCCCACCGCGTGACACGTCCACGACCTCCAAAATCGGCTAAGTCCAAAGTGAAAAACAGTGAAAATCGTACGGCGTACGCGGTCGAAAGCGTCAGTACCGTGGAATACGGCGTATTTTCATACCCGAGGTGCCGTACGAACAAACATGCACGGCCGCTGGGTCGCGCGGAGCGGGTATCCAGGCGGCCCCGTGCATTTGGCTTTTTCGGCTGACCGGGCCTCCTTGATCAGGCCTGCGCTGCTGGGTGTGCCCTGGCATGCTGTGGACCATCTGGGCCAGCACCTGGTGATCCACGAGTTTGACGATGCGGGGCATTGTCTCCTGGGTTGCGGATCCCGGTGCCCAGCCTTGGAACAGGTAGGTCTACGCAGTCCTGCAATGTCCACGAACTGTGGGTGGTCCCACGCGGAATGGGGTAGATTTTTGCAAGAAAAAAACGCTAGTTTCAATCGTCCGAAAACCGGACATTGCGCCGAAATTCTTGCCGAAAAATTTGCAGCCGAGCGAATTTTCCGCCGGCCGGACAGGGTCTCTCTGCAGCTAGACCCTTCGCAAATCGTGCGAAATCGCGCAAAATTTGCTGAAATTTACCAAAACCAGGCCAAAAAAGTGTAAAATCATGCGAAATCTTGAAAATTTTGCTGAAATTGACCAAAAACCGACCAAAAAAGTGCGAATTCATGCAAAAAAGTTCGATTGTAAAAAAATTACGACATGTAAAAAATGCGTGAATTCATGCGAAAATTTTCAAAGGGTCTCTCTGCAGCTAGACCCTTCGTGTAAAATTATGCGAAATCCTGTGAAATCGTGTGAAATTGTGTGAAGTTGTGCGAAAATCGTGCGAAAATCACGCGAAATTGTGCAAAATTTTGCGGGCGTTCTCAAATCGCCAGAAAAAATTTCGAAACAAAAAGTCGAAAACAGCGTTTTTTTCTTGCAAAATGCGCGAAAAACTACCCCATTCGGCGTGGGACCACCCGAGTCTTCTCCTACCTCTCCTCGACGCCGGACCGGGTCGCGCCTGCCTCAGGGAGATTTTCCTTTGGCTTCCTGCTGTTGGGGAGGCCAAGATCGACGACGAGCCCTGTGATCTCCTCCGGGCTGTCGAGTTCATGGAAATCGCCGACCAGTTGCATGGCGGGGGTGTTTCCATAGGGCGAGCAATCATCCCAGGACGTAGCGGCAGAATCGCAGTACACCCCTGAATATTCGGCCTCAGCAGCAGCTTCCTCCTCCTCCGTGTCGGCGCCTTCCCCTGTTCCGTCGTCGCCGGCGTCGACCAGACGCGTGTCGGTGGAGCCGTCTCCTACCCCTCCGGGCGTGGGTCCAGAGTCTGCCAACCTTGCGGCTACTGTGTCCGCAATGCAGGCCCAGATCCAGTCCTTAGCCTCGGCATTCGGGGCGTTCATGGCGTCTCAGTCGCCCGCTGCCGTTGCGCCTACCGTGGCGCCTGTTGCTGCTGTTTCGCCTACCCCTACCGTTACCTCAGCGACTGTGGTCGCTTAATTCGCCTGCGCCCCAGTGCGAGCCCTCGGTCGCTGCGGTTTCGCCTGCTGCTGTGGCTCCTGCGCCTCCTGCTGCCTCAGCGCATGTGGTCGCCCTGCCTGCGCCTCCGCGCGAGTTCCCTGCAGCGGCGATTTCGCCCGCCGCCGCCACTTCCGGGCCTTTCCAGGCCGCTCCGTCGCAGCCGCTGCGGGGCTTCTTTGGCGACACGAGTGGGCTGCCCAGGCTCTGGGAGGGGGGTCCCCCTCAGAGGATTCCGGTGCCGGACTGGAGCCTTGACGGCAGCCAGTTCTACGGCAAGGTGCCCCGCCCTACGGGCCCTATTTTCAACATGTGGCCTGAGGGTGCGCCTCCGGCGGAGGCCACGCCGTCACCCGCAGTTGCAGGTCCGTCACGGCCTCCTGTGGTGCCGGCCCCCTCTGCGCCTGCACAGGATCCTACCCCTGTTCTGGTTCCTGCCCCTTCGGGCACTCGCTCGCTGGCCACTGTTGTTAGGGCCAGCGGGGTTGATCAGCGCGCCCTTCGCGCTGCCGACTCCCTCCGGGGGTTGTCCCTGGGTGACCGGGAACGTGCCCCTTCAGTGGTACACCAGACACCGGAGTCGCGAGATTCAGCCGTCCCCGGATATGGTATGTCATCAGCGATTGCGTGCCGTCAGTGTGACCTCCCGCGCGTCGCCCAGGAGAGCTCTGTCCATTTCACCCATATGTCCTATGGGTTCTCACAGACGTGTAGGGCGCCTCGCGATCGTAACCTACCCATTGACACTGATCGGCCTCCTTTTGACATGGTTATTGTAGCTGATCCCGTGTACCATGGAGATATTCTCGTGCGTCGCGTCCTCTACCGCTGGGCGAGGCGTCATAACGACTTGGACACCTACGGTGGCTACCAGTGGGCTTACCCTCCGCCTCTGGGCATCATGGCTTCGGATGCCCTCAGCCCCTCACGGTCGAGTTCCCTGCCGCGCCCGGTGCTGCGTATGCTGCGGTGCATCTGCAGCGTACCCTAGAGTGGGATGCCCGCCGTCCAGTGCCTCTCCCTGGACAGGGCTTGGACTCCCGCGGCGGCCCACCCTCCTCCGAGGGCCAGTGAGTACTTGGAGACTTTCGGGTTGCGTCAGTGTGCACGCCGGTGGCGGGCTCGCGAGATCCGGCACATCCGTTTGTGGCCGGCCAACGTTGAGCCGCTGTTGGACCTGTTCTTTCCTTCGGGTCTGCGTAACCGGATCCGGTATCAGCGCGTGCTCCTTCGGGCCCTCTGCTTGATTGCTGTTAATTGAGCCTTTCCTTCGGCTTTTTGCCTGTGTTTTTCTGGACTGGGCTAGGGGCCAGGTGGTCCTAATCCAGCACCGGTACTACTGGGCCTTCCTGGGCCTCTTCCCTGACGGCGTTTGGGCCGATGTGTTCCTCACGGTAGACAGGCATGACAACGCTGATGATGTGGCTCACTACCATGCATATCTGGATGTCCTGATGGCCTCGCGTGGTACTTACCAGACTGATGGCAACTAGATACACGAGGGCCTTAGGCCCGACCTGAGGGTGTTGTCCCTCCGGTATATAGAGTCGCCCTCATGGTCTGGCCAGTTGGTTGGTCGTTCTTGGTCCTTGGTGTTGACATTCAATGTTTACTCTGTGTGTCCTGCCCAGTGCCGTCCCTCCCGGCAAGGCCTCCGTGCCAGGCAGTTAGGGGAACCTCACACCAGGCTTGGTGCTGGCTAACCCTACACCACTTGGGGTGGAACCGAGTTAACATGTTTGTGCCTTGTACCTTGGGTGGCCTGTAGATTGTGCTGGACTTGTGTTGGGTGCGTTATTAGGTTATTCCTACTACTCCTTTGGTTTCCTCCCTGTGCGTAGGGAGAGGGCTCCCTACCTTTGTGGGGGGGCAGGTGTTACGTCGCGTAACAATCTGTCACAGTTACGGACGTAAATTAGGTCCTTTGCCTCAGTCGTTCCTAGGTTTACGTGTAGCTTGTACCAGTGGACACTGTTGTTCCGGTACCGTGGTGCATTGGATGCATTTGGCGTCCGGCGCCGCGTACTTTAGTAGTGGTCCTTATCCTTCGGGTAGAATGTAGTGGACCAGCGTGCATCTGTGCATTTGTAGGCGAGGGCCATGTCGGCCCGAGCATGCTGGACCGTTGGTGATCATTTATGCACGTTCTACCCCTCGTGTTGGCACGAAGTTCGGCGTGTGTTAATGAATTGACACATATAGCTAGGGTCATGGCAGTGTAGTACATAGTGTTTCCTTCCTCTATTCCTGGAATAAACGGGGTTCGGTTAAATGGCTTATGGCGTATTATAGTCGTACTTACGTAAATGCACTGAGATCCGGTTCGTCAAGTTCGTCTTTCGCGCAGGGATTAACTAGAGGTGGCCTCACTAATTTAGGTAGCATTAGACCGATTAGAGGTAGAGGGCTGAGTCGTAACACCGGCCCACCCGGCACCCACAGCGGAAAAATTTATATATTTTCACTACAATAAGCCAATGGAGTGCTTGCACCCTCCTGAGGGGTATGCTCCTGTTTTCTCCCCACGGGCCCCGCGGCCCCTTGCTAGCCAGGGTAGAAGTCTGCATGTGGAGGTTATTGGCCCTGAGGATAGCCGCTACACTACCGCCTCGTCTGCCATTATGTACAGTAGAGGACAGCTTGGACGGATGAGGATTATTACATCCCCATCTAGTGCTTAATGGTTGGGGAATGATGCAGACGATATTTGTTTAAACTTTTGTGTAATTATTTTTTCTAATGAGATTAGCATAGTACTCCGTGCATGGCATGCCTTTGCGCATGACACGCAGTACTTACTTACTTACTTACTTTAATACTTACTTACTTACTTACTTACTTACTTACTTACTTACTTACTTACTTACTTACTTACTTACTTACTTACTTACTAACTTACTAACTTACTTACTTACTTACTTACTTACTTACTTACTTACTTACTTACTTACTTACTTACTTACTTACTACTTACTTACTTACTTACTTAATACTTACTTACTTACTTACTTACTTACTTACTTACTTACTTACTTACTTACTTACTTACTTACTTACTTACTTACTTACTTACTTACTTACTTACTTACTTACTTACTTACTTACTTACTTACTTACTTACTTACTTACATACTTACATACTTACATACTTACTTACTTACTTACTTACTTACTTACTTACTTACTTACTTACTTACTTACTTACTTACTTACTTACTTACTTACTTACTTACTTACTTACTTACTTACTTACTTACTTACTTACTTACTTACTTACTTACTTGCTTACTTACTTACTTACTTACTTACTTACATACTTACTTACTTACTTACTTACTTACTTACTTACTACTTACTTACTTACTTACTTACTTACTTACTTACTTACTTACTTACTTACTTACTTACTTACTTACTTACTTACTTACTTACTTACTTACTTACTTACTTACTTACTTACTTACTTACTTACTTACTTACTTACTTACTTACTTACTTACTTACTTACTTACTTACTTACTTACTTACTTACTTACTTACTTACTTACTTACTTACTTACTTATATTACTTACTTACTTAGTGCTTGCTCATATAGTTGTCCCACTTAATATAATTAATAGCCTTGCCTCACTGTACATGTATCACAATATCTTAGGCCCTTTCCACATTCGTCAGTTCCGGGGAGTTAGGGTCCTGATTCAGTCGGTTCCGGAACTAGAGGTTTCCACATTTGACCGTCCAATTAGAAATTTAATTGGATACGACTGCTAATTCGACGGAACTGGGGTGGAACTCCTGGAACTCGAAAAAAGCAGTTCCGGCCAGTTCCAGTCAGAATTAGGGTCAAGAAAGGTAGGTCGAGTTGTTGAAACCGGCGGGGAAAGCGCCAGGACGGTACGGATCGGATCTGGTTGTGGAAAGTAGGTCCCGATCAATTCACCGCTAATTATTATTATTCGCCGCGCCGAATTAGACCTCGAGCCTGGAACTGCGGTCCGGACCAATCCGAGTCCTCCTAATTCGCGCGTATTCGTCACCATATGTGGAAAGGCTCTTAGTTTAACACGTATGGCTATTTAAAATAGCGCCTTCTTAATGATTGAGAATGAATGCGAAAGACCTTTGACTTCCTATGCGTCACAGCGCACGATGGAATACTTGTCACACAATACTACGAATAAGTAAGCTCAAACCCGGAAAACCGGTTTCGTATATTACAATGTTACCACACAGATTAACCAATGCGGGAAGACTTACACCCAGTAGAGTTGTGCTCCCGAGTGGCATCTATCCGCTGGCCGGTAGTCGCCGGCCTGGCGCCTAGTCAGGTGCATGGCATCAAAGATTGGTGTCTAGATGCTAGTCGGTGCCTAAGCAAGGTACGGAAGCCAGTGCATGCGCGCCGGGACGGTCAGAGAACCGTCGCCCTCGGTAGCACAGATCCGCTGAGTGCCGGTAGTCTCGGGTTAGAGGCTCGAGCATGCACTATCGGGTAGCCTACCGGTAGTCTCGGGTTAGAGGCTCGAGCATGCCTTATCGGTTAGCGCCGCGCCGCTGAGCTCCTTGCGGCCTGGCCAGCTGCAAGGGTTCAATAGCAATCAGTGGCGGCTGCGGGCTCAGTCTCCCACAATCGGTTCCCCAAACAACAAAAATCCCGTCTCCATCGCCGGCGTGCTAGCCAGCGATGCTGTCGGGGCCTCAGTACAAGCTGCTGCGGAAGCTCATGATGACATGAGTTTTTTTTACAGTGTGACCTGTCTTCATTTTGCATGGGAATGGGCGCTTCTTTCATCTGTGAATACATTCCCCTAGACCTGACAGGCGGCCAGTGTGCCTACTAATGATGCATGTGGTGCAGTTGCACCCAAGTAGAAAAGGAGGCCAGGAGCAAAGCCCGGGTGTTTTTGGCGTGCTCAGATCCTAGCGTAGGGCACCCTCCTTGGGGTTTAGGATTTGGGGACGGCCAGTGTGCCGTTACGTGTTTCTCTACTTGAACGTACGTAGGGTCAGTGCTACCCTATTGCCCCTCACTTTAAATAATTTATGATAATTATTTAAAAAGAAAGTATGGGAGTTGTGCTCCCGAGTGGCATCTATCCCCTGGCCGGTAGTCGCCGACCTGGGCGCCTAGTCAGGTGGGCATCAAAGATTGGTGTCTAGATGCATGCTAGTCGGTGCCTAAGCAAGGTACTGAAGCCAGTGCGCGCCGGGACGGTCAGAGAACCGTCGCCCTCGGTAGCCGGCACAGATCCGCTGAGTGCCGGTAGTCTCGGGTTAGAGGCTCGAGCATGCACTATCGGGTAGCCTACCGGTAGTCTCGGGTTAGAGGCTCGAGCATGCCTTATCGGTTAGCGCCGCGCCGCTGAGCTCCTTGTGGCCTGGCCAGCTGCAAGGGTTCAATAGCAATCAGTGGCGGCTGCAGGCTCAGTCTCCCACAATCGGTTCCCCAAACAACAAAAATCCCGTCTCCATCGCCGGCGTGCTAGCCAGCGGTGAAGGGCATTGAGCATTCAGCTAGTAGAGTTATGGAATAACACAAAGCCAGAATGCTCAGTCAGGCAGTGCCAAATGGCGTGTGTGTGAACGACGAGACACCTTGGCATTAGGATAGAATGGCACATATACTGCTGGCCAGCCGTCAACGATGGCTGGCCAGACTTTGCGTAAGTTAACCCTAACTTACTGATCCTGGTCGGACTAGCCTATCAGTTACAACCTGATCTAGTCAGTCCTAACATGACAACTACAGTCCCGGTACTGAGGTACCGGCTCATCACATATACTGAGTATAGCCACGTGTCCATGCCACGACTGCTCTAGTCCAGCACCGTCCCAGTACCCAATTGGGTGCTGGCGGTGCTGACACGTGTCCACTTAGGCTACAGGCGCGGGAGACTTAGACTAACTAGTAGGCGAGGGATTCACACTCGAGCCCACAGGAGAATTACACTCCAGGATTAAGCGATGGTAAATAATCTGTAGAGCAACGTGGTAAATTACGATACAAGGTCCAGATTGCTGGCATAGCTCGCGCATTGCCTATTTTGTCCCTTCGTCCCCGTTGGTGCATCATTGGCTGCGCCTGGCGCTGCCAACCAGGCATGACGTCAGGTCCGTGGGGACGGGCTTCTCGAACCGTCTAGAACACATTAAAGACCAGTACGGCTAGAGGCCTCTCCTGAAAAATATCCACGTACATGTCCGTACTAGGTACCATCATAACGCGTGTGCAGTGCCACTTGGCTGTCCCGTAACTCCCGTCGATCAGGCGCTAGGTCTGCCTACGGCGCAAAGGCCAAGTTCGTCAGCAAAACTTCTACTACACTTACTTCCACACGGATTGCCTCGGCTGCCAACTATACTATGGCCTCGGCACTGGCGCCAGATTACGGTCGGCGCCGATCGACCGGGACGGATAATTTAATACCACAAATGGCATGTTGCATCCGTGCAACACACCTCCCCCCCCCCAACAAAAGAGGCGGCTACTCCTGTCAGTGATGCGTCATACGCGATACGCGTCGTACGCGGCCCCAGGTGTATAATGTATAATACGCGGTGTATAATGTATTATACGCTGATCGTACGCTAACCGTTGAAAACCCTTTTTTTGGCATGATTTTGAGGGGGTTTCAACATTCTGAGCAACCAAGCATAGTCTGCTGGTGTTTTTCCATACCTTTTGCCTATACATGACATATATAGCATGACCTTTGGCATTGCCACCACTACCTAAATACAAGCTTAGTTTCTAACGGTCTAACTTGATAGTTTCTCTTCAAAATCGAGACAACATGCAACTAAGTATCAATACCAGTATCAGTGCACAACTCACTGGAAAGGATAATAAATTTGTAGAACTCAAGATATGCATGCACTATACATTGCCCCGAGGTGTCCATGACATTGAAGGGCGTCGATGGCATTGAAAGGCGCAAATGAATGCCTCGCACAGCTCCTCGTCCAGCTGCTCTTTGCTGAGCCCGTAAGGTGCGGGCAAATTACCGTCGGTGGATTGGCCCTTTGATGATCCGCTTGGCCCAGCCGCCCCAGCAGCGCGCCCCGAGGTGTTGCTGGCATGAGCGGACACCCAGTTAAAGGCATCGGTTTCTACAATGTCTGCAAGCCTGTCTTTAAGTGCCCCCCGCACATCAGCCTGCTTCTTGGCGTCACTAGTCGCCTTCCTCTTCCTGGTATTGCTTTCCTTCTCCGCCTGCTCGACCAGCAGCCTGTAACGGAGTACTCCATCATCCATGTAGTAGTTATTTGTCTGCTGCCGATTCTTGAGGATGCGCTCTTTGCTAATGTATGTCCAGACAGTTTCGGATGTGGCCTCTTCTTCATCGGGCCGCACATCATCATCGTGTTCCATTGACTCACGTGTCAGCCATGCCTGGATGTCGATATGCTACGATCTAGGTGCCAGACGACCACGACGTTGCTGGCACACCTTATCACCTTCTTGATCCAGATAAATAGGTGTACGTTTATTCCAAATATACTGTTGCTTATCACCTTCTTGATGATGAATCTTCAGCCTTCCCGCCTTCACCTTCCCGCCTTCACAAGTCACAATGAACGCGCTTTTTCCAGGTAAATAGGTGTACGTTTATTCCAAATATAGCCAATAGGTAATCCCTGCTAAGCCTAGGGTATCAAGATGTCAGTGGCTAAAACGGAGCCTTACTAGACCACGGAAGCCACTGGACTTCTAATGGGTTGTCATTGGGCATGTGGGTAAAGATCCTGTTGTTGCCCATGAGGTCATGAAAGATCTCAAGTGGGCTGGGCTTATCCTGGTCCGCGCCAGGGTCCCAGATTTTGTTTTGTTCATTTGCAACCATCCAGTAGCGTCGCATGCCGGAGTTCCATAGGTAAATGAAGCGTGAGAGAACCCCAGCTTTGTCGAAAACTGTGCGCCTTTTGAACACCACATCGTTTCGCACCGTCCAGATTGTATATAACATGCATGTGCGGAGCCATATCCACGCTTGTTGTGAAAAGGTGAGCTCAAGGCCAGGGGTGCCAGTGATGCCAAAGATAATTGAGCGGGTAGACACCGGTATGATAGGCTCAGACGTCCAGGCTGCCCATAAACCAATCAACCAGGTCCAAACTCCCTGGAGGTTACACCATAAAAATCGGTGTTCCACAGTTTCAGTGGGGTTGGTACATAAACATGTAGCAGGGTGTTGAAATCGCCGGTGGAGGATCTCCCCGACCCCGATGGACCGGTGCATCAAGAGGTGTTGTACGTCGGTCGCGCGGCGATCAATCAGCGGGTGGTCAGCGGCGAGGGTGATGTTGCGGACCCAGGTGTGGCCAGGCCACTCAGTAGCGCCCCAGCGTGTCCGTCCGGGGTGGAATTGATGGTTTTTATGCAAGAGCATTGTGTAGCCCCACTCTGCCGTGTACTCGTAAAGGCCTTTTACAGTTCTGCTGTCACCCTGATTGAGCACCCAGCCAAATTCCACTGGATCCAATGACAACATGTCCAGGCGGGTTGATCCCACATGTAGCCAAATAATAGCAGCGTCTGGAAGGTCACAATGAATGCGCTTTTAGCTTTAGTGCACTATACACTAGCTAGCTCATCACGCAATTATTTGTTCCTACTACAGGTCGGCGCGCCGCAGTCTAGGCAAGCAAATGCACCCACCTCGTAAGCCAAAAATATGCCAAAAATACGCGAAAATACGCAAAAATGCGCAAAAATACGCGTTGCGTATGAAAGTACCCCATTTTCGTACGCGCCGCTTGCGTATCGCGCATAATACGCTAAATACGGCGTATAATACGGCGTATGACGCATCACTGACTCCTGTAGCCGGGACTTATAATTGACTGTATACATGGTCACTGTTCCCTTCCAGGGCACGCAACGTGCCAATTGTCACCATCGGTTCAGGCGATGATTTACGGCGCCGGGCGGTAAGGGCTCGGGCGGTGACCCCCACGAGTGGGGCCCCCACGGCCATGCCCGCGCAGAGGTGCGGCCGGGCGTTGACGCCGGTGGACACGCTCATGCAGCCGGTGCGGCCTCAGCCGGCTCGGGAAGAGGCAGGCCATTGGCCTGGACTAGGGCGTGCTGCATGGAAGGTGAGTTGCCGCTCGCCGGTGCGTGAATCATGGCGTTTGGCCAGGTTGACATCCCGCAGCGCCTCCAGTGGGAAAACGCTCAAGAAGGCGGCGAGGAACGTGTGTCGGGTGAGGGACACCAAACCTCCTGTCCAAACGATACCGCACCGAATAACTCGATGTCGCCCATGGACCCCTGGGGCGGGGCGGCCTGCATCATGCAAGGCAGTGCACATGCAAGGAGCATTACGCAAAAGGTAGGAGAAGGGCCGGAATTATGCCAACCCTGCCCGGGCTTTATACTCCTGTAGCAAGCGTGCACAGCCCGTACGTGAGTCCAGCCTCAGCTACCCATGAGTGCTCTAGCTCTGTTTGGGAGAACTTCCACTACTCGCGGCGGCGGCCTCGATTGCAGTGGGCTACAATGTCCTCAGTCCACCCCATCCTCGGCTTCGCCCGTCTCGGGGTTGAACTCCAAGGGGGCGGGTGCCATGACATGACCTGGGAAGGTGCTCTTGCGACTTGCGGTAGAGCTTAAGCTGGTCACCGTGGAAAACATTGGACTTCAGCTGCCACGAGTCCGGGCCGGATGGCGACAGACACCATCACCTCATTGAACACCTTCTCCACCAGCAGATACGGTCCAAGGAATAAGGGGCGGAGCTTGACCTTCAGGCTGTCCTCGAACTTGTGCGAGAAGCGGCCTTGGTGGGGGCCCTCGACAATTAAAACCAAGTCACCTGCTTCGATTGCAGGGGTGCGCCCGTCCAGGGTACTTTGGACTCGCGCCATGTACTTGGCACGCACCTGACGTAGGCCACTTATGGCGCTGCATGGAATGAGCTTGCACCATCCGTTGTACCAGCTCCCGCGCCCCTGCGACTGTGGAGCGTAGCTCCGTTGTCGTGGTGATGGCTGGGGCGGTCAAGAGATCGGTGGGTGTAAGGGGATGCCTGCCTGTATCAAGAAAGAACGGGGTATACCCGTGGGCAGAATGGGGGCATTATTGAGTGAAAACTCAATGAATCCCAGCACTTCGTCCCAATTCTTCCCGTCTCGATCCAGGTAGTGCCGCAGTGCCTCTTCAACCACCCGATTCACTCTCTCCACCATGTGAGAAGAGCTACTGTGATATTGCACCAGTGCACAATCCGTTGTACCAGCTCCCGCGCCCCTGCGACTGTGGAGCGTAGCTCCGTTGTCGTGGTGATGGCTGGGGCAGTCAAGAGATCGGTGGGTGTAAGGGGATGCCTGCCTGTATCAAGAAAGAACGGGGTATACCCGTGGGCAGAATGGGGGCATTATTGAGTGAAAACTCAATGAATCCCAGCACTTCGTCCCAATTCTTCCCGTCTCGATCCAGGTAGTGCCGCAGTGCCTCTTCAACCACCCGATTCACTCTCTCCACCATGTGAGAAGAGCTACTGTGATAGGCCGTACCCATAGACAACTTAGTCCCGACGACCTGAAAAAATGAGGTCCAAAATTTCGACGTGAACAGTTTGTCTTTGTCGGTGATAAATTGTCGGGGCATGCCATGGAGCCGGAACACATTATTTAGGAACAAGTGGGCACACTCTTCAGCCGTCAGGGTGGCCTTGCAGGGGATTAAATGGCATCTCCGCGTGAGCCGGTCCACCACTACCAGGATCTGAGCATTGCCCGCCTTGGTCTCTGGCAAGGGCCCAATGAAATCCATCATCACCGAGTCCCAAGGGAACATGGGGTCTGGAATTTCCTTTGGAACGCCCTGTTTGCCCGTATTCCGTGGCTTCATGTGCTGGCAGCTGTCACAGGTACTGACATAATCCCGCACATCACGGGCCATCTTAGGCCAATAGTAGGACCTCCGGGCCCTCGCTAACAGCCTATCCTGGCCTTGCTTGGTGTCCCCCCAAGACGGAGTCATGTAACTCAAATAATACCTCGGCGCGGCATATTTGGGGGACATACAAGCGCCATGAGTCTTGACGGGCCGCCTGGCCACTGACATTCACGTAAAGGAACCCGTTTTGAAACTTGGCTGGGTAGCCGTCCATGCTCTGAGGGCGGGCAGCTATGGCTTCATTTGCCTTGTCCTCAGTGACCGTGAAGCGCGAGATGAGGCGCTCTAGGTCCGAGCTGATGACGACCGTTGTTGCAGTATTTGCCAACGTGAATGCCTCTCCAACGGGCTGCATTGGAGGGTAAACTCCTGTCGCCGGCACCACATGGCTGTACGGGGCCGAAGTCCTTCCCCCCCTGCGGCTGCGCACGTGCCCTCACGTGCAGGGGTGCTGCCGGCGAGGCGCACGGAATGGTCAACAGTGTCAACCTCCGCGGTTGTGGCGCCACAGAAGAGGAAGGGGCTCATCGGGTCGCTCAAGCGGTCGCCAAAGGGGGCGACGGGACCATGGGAGGGGATCAACGTCGTGGCCAAAACGTCAAGATCCTCATAAAACCAATAGTCGGGGCGACGCGACAGGGCGTCAGGGACCGTGTTGTCAAGGCCCTTGACATATTCGATCTTGAACGGACCGAACTGTGCCAAATATTCAAGCCAACGAGCTTGGCCTGGCGTAAGCGTGGGCTGCGTCAACAAGTGCGTGAGGGGCCGATGGTCGGTCTGGATGATCAAGCGGTAAGGGTCCGCAGGGTCGGGTTCGGCCATAGCCACGTTGAACTGGGCACCCAGAAGATGGTGCCGCCAAGTATGGCTTAACAGTACACCACGGCCAACAGCTGTTGCTGATGGACCGGGTAATTTCTTTCGGCCAGGATCATCGTCCGGGAGATATACTCGACCGGTTGTCCAGAGACCGAGACCATGGTCTTGGAGCAGCACACCGACCGCCAATAGCAACCTTGCTAGAATCGCTATTGACCACGAATGGCTTGGTGGGATCCGGAAGGATGAGGACAGGCGCAGTGGCAAGCCTGGCCTTCAGCAGGTCAAAGGCCTGTTGACACAGGCCTGACCATTCCCACGTCACGTCCTTCTTGAGGAGGTGAGTAAGCGGGGCCGCAATGGTCGCGAAACGCGGGATGAAGCGGCGATAATACGATACCAAGCCCAAGAAGCTGCGCAAGGCACGAACATTCGCGGGAACAGGCCACTGTTGGACGGCGGCGACCTTATCGGGGTCCGTGGACACGCCCTTGTCCGAGAGAATGTGGCCTAAAAAGGGGGCGCTGCGGCCTGATTCTACCTTGCTGCGGCGGGCGGACAGTTTATTATCCGCCATGATCTGCAAAACCGCGGCAACATCCTCCAAGTGCTCCTCGAACGTGCGAGAGAAAATGAGGATGTCATCCAAGTAGATGGCCACGCAGGTGCGTTTGTACGGCTGCGTCCCCGGGTACCACGGGATAGTCGGGTCGCGCAGGTCTGCCGAGACCTGGGGCAGCGGACTAGTGCCCATCACCGACCTAAAGAGGTGGTTCATGAGCATCTGAAAAGAGGCAGGGCTGTTACACAAGCCCATGGCCGCCACGCGGAATTGGTAATGGCCAAAAGGCGTGGCAAAGGCTGTTTTATGGCAATCTTCGGGGGCGACCCGAAGTTGCCAAAAACCGTCTGCACAATCGAGCACCGTAAAGTACTTGCATGGCGCCCTCCACCTTATTAAATATATCATCGATGCGGGGGAGGGGATACTTGGACTTCACGGTGATCACATTGAGTTTGCGATAATCCGTAACCAGACGCCACTTCCCATTGGGTTTGGGCACCAGCAACACGCCCGCGCTGTAAGGGCTATTGCTGGGCTCGATCAAGCCGGCCTCCAACAAGCCGACCAAGATCTTCTTGAGCTCTGCCATGCAACTCCACAGGCCCCATGCGAAAAATGGGTGAGGCGGTAGGTGGGTGCCCCTCCTGCACATGAATGCGGTGGAGCACCGGTCTGGCCGGGGGAAACGTAGGTGTTTTCTCCTCAAACACGGCTGAATACTGATCGAGCACTGCGTTGAGTCGTTTCACCTCGTCTTCCGACAAGTCCATGCCAAGCGAGTTTAACGAAACTCCAGCCTGTGCATGCTGGGCGCTGGGCCCGCGCGCGTGGGCAAGGGCGTCCAGACGAATGGAGTAAACGAGAGGAGGCTGCCGGGCTCTCATCATCCGCTTGAACTCCCTTTAGGACATGAGAATGTCCGCAAGGTGACGACGGTCACTCTAGCTTGAGGGCAGGCGTGTCATCGGTGATGGTCATGCCGTTGGCTGCATACTGCCGCTCAGGTAACCAGAATGACCCATCTGGGAAGTGGGTAACCATGGTATTTTCGCATCGGTTGCCTTCTTGATAATCCTTGTAACTTGTATGCATGCCGGGCCCCTGGTGTTGGTTCGCTGATAGGTATTTCCGTTTTGTTCCTGTACAACTGTGCTGGTGCAAGATTGAGAGCCTTGCTTGCCCATGAGTCTCTGCCCGCAGTGGTACGCAGTCACATAAATAATATTGATTAATAAACTAATCCATTAAAATTATAGCTGATACTTTTATACACAGGCCGGTATTCCAGTCGAGGCCAGGCCCAGGTGGCTAGCAGCCAAGCTAGCAAAAGAAGCCGCAGGTGGAAATAGTTGACATGCCACTTGCAGGCGGGTGGCTGGTCTATACCAAAGAGACAACCACTAAATGGACACTTACTGAATTGGGTTGCCTTGAGCATATACTGATAAAAGATGAGGTTTACAAGTTCTCATGTGATAACAGGCGAAGTTTCGTTTCACTCTTTGACATACTCACAACAACAATCGGCAACAACTGTTAGCTAGCCCGACCAAGGAGGGCATGAGCTACCGGGCGCACACTTCTCCAAGAAAATGTCCACCAGCTACTTCGATCCTAGTTAGGCAGAGCTACCACATCACGTGCAGCAGCTGAATTACGTGAACTGCGTACCAGCTTCCGCTGCCAACCCCTGTAGAGCGTTATGATGCTGCCACACCGTCATACCAATTGAGACCATCAACACCTGTACAGGCCTGCAATCTGGAAGATCCAAACCATCGAAAGCTCAAGCCTGCCCTTCAATGCATCCCATGGCATAGCAAGCAGCAGCCTAAGTGGAACGAGAAAGTCAAGCCGCCTTGGCTTGGTAGCTCTCCTCCCCCTTTGCGGAGAACGCCAACCCCCAGAGCGCGCGCGCCGCGCGTGTCGCGAAAATCGCAAAACACATGGCGGCCATGGACAGATACAGGAACCTCGGCCCTTGCCGCTGCATGAGGTACCCACCGACAAACGTCCCCAACGCGATCCCGACCCCCCCGTACGCGCTCTGGAACAGCGCGATTCCCGTGGTCCGGAACTCCTCGGGCGCCAGCACGCGCGCGCGCTCGATCCCCGCGGCCCACAGCGCCGTGAACACGATCCCGTGCAGCGCCTCTGCGAGCATGACAAGTGTCCCCACGTTGGCTGACGTCACATGCGCCAGCAGGTAGCATCGCAGGGCCATCGCCGACGACCCGATCATCCACATCGCGTCCATGCCCACGCGGTCCACGACCTGTTTCACGTAGTAGAAGAACGGGACCTCGAGAAGGATGGACACGAGGACCGAGGTCCCGCACAGCGACGTGCTGGCGTTGATGCCGTAGCGGGGCTCCTGGAGGAACACGAACAGGAGGCCCTCCACGGTGGCGACCGCGGCGGACATGAGGATGACCTCAGTGAAGAAGAGGAACGCGCTCGGGGTGCAGAAGGCAGGGATGAGTGCGCTCAGTTGGGGTGACTTGGATCGGGAGGCCGTTTTCTTGGCCACGAGGGAGGTGGAGCTGGAGGATGAAGAAGCGTTGTTGGCGGATGTGGCCGCAGTGTTGCCCCTGGAGGCTGATCTATAACGAGAACCAGACGATCCGGCCCCTTCTGAACCAGGAGATCCGACTCCTTCGGGAAGGTTTTCCGTCTGCCCTGAAGAGGAGAGCGGGGCGGGGTCCGGTTCTGCCTCTTGCTCGCTGGACATCTGTGCCGGTATGTGTATGGCCACGAGTGCGTTGTAGAGGAGTGCGAGAATGCCGAGCGCGAGGAAGTTTGCTCGGAAGCCGTAGCGGCTCGAGAGCAGCGCGAGCGAGAGCGAGCCGATCCCCCACGAGATTGCCATAAATAGACGCAGCTTGCCGTACTCGAGCGCGCGCGCGGGGCCGAGAGCATCGAGCGCAAACGCGTCGAGGATGCCGCCGTTGCTGAACGACGCCTGCGCAAGGTTGATGGCCCACACGCGGTGGAAGCTGGTGGCGATCGACTTGGGGAATGCGAGCAGGAGGAGGAGGGAGGTGCCGGCGAGGGAGGTGAAGAGCGCGACTGGCTTGCGGCGGCGCAGCTTGTCGCTCACGGCGCCCCAGAAGGGCTGCGCTAGGCAGCGGAGGAGGGGCAGTGTGCCCTCGATGATGCCGATCTGGGAGGGGCTGGTGGGAGGGATCGTGACAGGTGGCAAGAGTTGCAATTGGGGATAGAGGCAGGTGGCCGCAGGAGGCTGTCAGCTTCGAAGCTTGACAGTCCACAGCAAGATCCACAGCACAAGAGAGGAAAACTGCTTATGAGTGAAGTTGTTTATAAAGGCAGTCACAGATTTACGCAGCCAGCCAGGATAAACCGTGGCAGATCAGTCTAGATCAATGATGCTGAACCAGCTAATGGTGAGATTCGGTCACAGCTTCAAAAAATGGGTTTGAGCTGAAAGGAGAAGAGATTGGATTCGAAAACGAAATCGACACGATTGCATACCTGAAATGCTGGACATTGACGTAATATATGGCGCTAAATCGCCCCCAGGCGCAGCCCATGAAGCCGGAAATGAAAAAAAGCACTCCAATCCAGTTTATCAGCGCATCATTTGAAGCAGTTGCAACTGCAGGGCTTTTTAGTCCCTGCTCGTCGGAAAGGTTTCCTGCCTGATTGCCCAACTGGCTGCCGAAATTTTGATAGCGCTCTTTATCCGCAGACTGGCACACAACCCTGGTCAACCGAGGAGTTCGGCAGTTCAGCCAATGCGGCCTGCATGGAGAAGAAAACTGGACAAAACTTCCAACCGAGTTCTCTGGCACTCTCAAGCAACTTGTGGCTGAGCATTCAGCTCCTTGTGGTTTACTGGTATAGGGCCGCTTGGCAGTTTGCGACGGTAGGTGCTCACGGATGCACCGTGTCCGAGAAATTCCGGATTTGTGTACTCTGGTGCCGCGTCCAATATGCGCTGGGCGGAAGCAGGAAAACGACACGCGCCAACTGCTTAGCAACTTCATTTCGTGCCGGTCTGTAAACACCCCCGGGCTTGAAGAACAAGTATGCTGCAACGACATCATTTTGCGCTCTGCTCTTGCTTCGTCAACGAAACCAATCGCCCCGACCTGCGACTGACGCACCAACCAGCGTCAGCTGGCTGCACTTGAACCTCACATGCGGAAAACACGCCGATGATTAGTGCTGCACGGCAAGCAATCAGTAATTAACTTCTTTTATTAGTCACTTTTATTAGTTGGTTTTACGTCAAGAAGTAACAAGCCAGGTGCGACGTTATCTCATCAACGACTGTCCAGCTAGCAGCAGACTTGTCACTTTGATCTATCCGCTTTTGCATGAACACTTTCGCCTAAACACGTGGCAATAAAATAGCGGTCTGGGGCTTCCTCCCGTCACGCATATGTACCACATTGTCCCGCGTCTGTTGTGCACTGCCGCGACCAAGTGGCAGGCAAGCCGGAAAACTGGAAAGCCTAAAATGCAAAGAACCTGCTCGCTTTGGTCGCTTCTTGCAAAATAAATAAATTACGTCCGCTGACAGCATTTATCGCCGAGGGAAATATAAAGGATCAAGGCCAAGGAGACGCTGCCTTCGCGGTCGGCATTCTGCTGGGTGTTGTAGCCGCGAGGCAGTGGCTGAATGCTCTATTACTGGTATGCTCGGAGGGCGTCACAAAGTAAGATCGGCTAAGACGTGGAGTAGATCGCATTGATAATACCCGGCATTGAAATCCGAATTCGAATTACAGTCTCGGGTAGTTGAAAGAGTATATTTCATAATCAATTATTACAATAATGACTTCCTAGACGTGGTTTTGGAGAGGATGCATCGCCTCCAGACCGGGGGAGTTGGTTCGTAGGTCGCTCAGCTGCCTTGTCTTCATAGTAGGTTAAAATGGCCGAGGAGGAGGAAAAACTTCTTAGTAAGCCTGACGAAGAAACGACTAATCAAGCGCCCGGCAAGAGCACGGGCAAGACGGCGAGCGGTAAGGTGATCTTAATCGATCCCGATTCACCTAACCAGGCGGATGAGCTTTTCCCAGAAAACGCTGAAGCTCAGGAAGGCTCGGCGAATGCGAAGTTAATTTATTGGATTAGCGCGCTGTACTTCGTCTCCGGCTTCATGGGCTCTGCATGGGGTCGATTCGGCGCCATCTATTACGTCAACGTGCAGCATTTCAGGTAATTGATGATTGCTGCGGAGTCATGTTGCTGATCTTGGCAGTGGTGATCATGTTCTGACATTGGCGTCCTGTCATGGAGTATTTATTGTGTCACCATGACAGCCAGGGTGGTACATGTGGTAGTAACCATGGTAAACATGCTTACTACCGTGCCGCACTACGAAGCAAATCATGTTTGCTTTTTCAAACCAGAATCTTCTTTTTGGTGTACCACGGCAAATACTCACCGATTCCCGCTCCAATCGCCCCCCACTCCCTCTGCCACCTGGCAGCCCTGAACAAGTCGGCATCATCGAGGGGACCATGCCCATAGTGCGCTGCATCGCGCAGCCGATCTGGGGCGCACTGAGCGACAAACTTCGCCGCCGCAAGCACGTTGCGCTGCTCACCTCCTGCATCGGCACCGGCCTCATCCTTCTCCTCGCCTTTCCCAAATCCATCGCGACTTCCTTTGACCGCGTCTGGGCCATCAACCTCGCCGTCGCGTCCTTCAGCTCTTCGGGCATCCTCGACGCGTTCGCGCTCGATGCCCTGGGCCCAAACCGTTCCTTGGAGTACGGCCGCATGCGGCTATTTATGGCCATCTCCTGGGGAGTCGGGTCATTACTTGTCGCGCTGGCAGCTGACCGCTACGGTTTTGATGCCAATTTCCTCGCGCTCGCGATCCTCGCCGTCACCTACAACGGCCTGCTTGCGTACCACGTGCCCTCCCAGATGGCCAGTGAGAGACGGCTCACCCTTCAACGCGACATCGATTCCGATGCCAAGTCCTCCACCGGTTCTAGAACCCGGAATACTAGCCATAGTAAAAATAGCCTTTCTGGGAAGCCGAGCGGCATCGGTGGAAATGGAAATCTGAGCAGTGCTGGCGGATCGACTAGTTCTAATTCTGGCCGCCCGCAGCTCCGCACACTCATCCCCGTCCTCTGCAACCTCCGCGCTGCCGTCTTTTACACCGAGGTCATCCTCATGGGCGCGTCGATAGCGAGCGTCGAGCGGCTGCTATTCGTGTTCCTCCAAGAGCCCGAGTACGGCATCAACGCCAGCACAACGCTGTGCGGCGCCACGGTCTTTGTCTCGGTAATACTAGAAATCCCCATCTTCTACTACGCGCGTACGCTCGTGGACCGCGTCGGCATGTCCGGCATGTGGGCGGCTGCGTCGGGCTCGATGGCGCTCCGGTGCTTCCTGCTGGCGCACGCGACCGCCGCCAACGTCGGTCCGCTAGTATTAGGCGCCGAGGCACTCCACGGTGTCGCGTTCACGTCGTTTTGGATTGCGGGCATCGAACGCGCTCGGTCGATCACGCCCGAGGAATTCCGGACCACGGGGATGAGCCTCTTCCAGAGCGCCTATAACGGGATCGGGATCTCGTGTGGCGCGTTCCTGGGGGGCGAGCTGATGCAGCGTCGGGGGCCTGAGTTTGTGTACTTGGCGGTCGCCGGTATCATGTTCGTGTCGTTCGTGGCGCGCGTGGGGCATGCTGCGTGGGCGCGCATGTTCGGGGGGGATGGAGTCGGGGCGTGCAAGGCAGTCGCACTGTCTATGCAGGAGTGTTGACAAAGAATGCTGGAGGGGTGCCGTGCTGTGTTGATGAGGGGTGCCGTCTGTGCTGGAGTGTTTCGCAGGAGTTCCCACTTGCAAGCAGCAGTGCTTCTGCTAAGGGTTTTTGACAAACATCAAAATGTTGACTTTTCAGCCCTATTCTTCCGACAAAATGTTGACTTTTGCCCCGACGTTGTGTCAACAATTTGACTTTTCCAGCCATGCAGGCTGCAGCGTTTCGTCCTTATATGGACGGGTCCACCCACTAATAAATTTCATGTTGCTTGCAACCATGCCACTGTGGTGCTGCCAACTCGTTGGCGAACTGGCCGGGGCTGTAAGCGTCTAAACCAGGTAGCTCTGTACAAACAGGGTCTATTGCATGTACTATAGTCACATCAGTGACGTTGTGGCCTTACCCAAAGTCAGGGTTGGCCCTGGCCCCCTCGATCATGCTCGTCAACAAGTTGACTTTTGACCAGTTCATGCTTGTCAAAATGTTGACTTTTTGCCCTGAAATGTTGACTTTTTTACAGAATTTTCTAGTGTTTTCTTCAATGTTTAACTAAAATGTCAGGTTAGCAGACGCACTGGCAAGCAGGAAATGAGAAAGCCACCTCCCTAAGACAACCAATGTTGGATACCTTGTGCTTTCAAGGTTGCTCAGCCCATGATTAAGTTTGACAAGCATGTGCCCAGAGGACATCAGTACATGTGCATGTTTATATGCCATGCAACCTTCTACCTTAACTATTTGATTAACATTCTACTGAGCACAACCCCTGACAAGTTCCAATGATCTGAAATGCATGCATGACTGCATGTAAAAGCGTAAACATAACAAACGTAATGACTGACTAGCTAGACCTTTAATTTCGAGCGGTGGTTTTCCATTTGCTGGTATTTCCTCGTAAATGGCCGGTGGGAGAGCGATCGCAGCAATGGTGCTCACAACTACAGACACTCTTGGCCAGTTGGGCTCGAAACACACGCCCTGAGGCACGCAAGATCAATTCAATGAGACAAACAGCGCAGGCCATGCAGAAATCTGGAGAATCACAAGATGCTTCCGGCCCCACAGTCTAGCCAGGTCATCTTAGCCAGGTGCATGAGGCGACTATCTTGTCGCAATCTTAGCGTTACCAAGCCATTAATTGTTTGTAGATAGCTCATGTATAGATAGATTAGACCGGTAGGAATGTTTGCACCCATTCATCCATCCATTGGGGTTAATGCTCCGTGACTCCCCAACGGGAGCACGGGTCTATAATTAATTAATAGACACGTTGCCATGCCATGATTTCAACAAACAAAATTAAATTCAATTAAATTATAACATGCCTCTGTTGGGAGATCGTGTAGCACATATTCCTTAATGGATGGGTGGGATGGAAGGAGCCGCGTAATCGAACTAACCTAACTCTGATCTAGCTAGTCTAGAAAAATCCTAACTACCCTACTCATCAAAACGCCTCCTCCGCTTGGGGGGAGGTGGTTTGCCCACAGGGTCGGGCGTGTGAGCCTTGACAATCCTCTTCCACCGCGTCTTGTTCTGCATGGCAGTCCAAAGAAGGGAGAGAGAGTGGATGCGGTATTCAAACTGGGCTGGGACCAGTAGGTCATCCAGCAACATCTGCACGTAGTTCGTGACATGTTTCCCTACCTTTTTGGGAATGTCCTTGGGGCCAGGCCAGGTCAAAATATGTGCCGTCCTGGCTGGCCAAGCCGCTGGGGGCCTGCCAGACCAAGGGCGGTGTCGACCTGGCTAGTGCGAGCAAGGTGTCCTACAAATGCTATCCTACGCTGTCTAATCTCGTCCGAAATACGAGGCATGCCCTGATACAAAGACTCTGAGGACGGGCGCTTGGAAAACCCTACGTTCAGGACCTGTCAGAGCATCCTGTAAACTGTGCCGTCTAACCTAGCTGCCAGTGTGGGTGTGAGTGTCCACGCCTCGGCGCCATACGTGAGCACCGTAAGGACGAGGACCTTGAAGAGCATGCGCTTGCGGTGGTCGCCCAGGCCCTTGGAGCGCCAGTAGGTGTTGAGCAAAGGAAGCCTAGCCCAGGCCAGGCCGATGCGGGTGTCCACATCGTTGGCGGTGTCAGGGAGCCAGCTCCCTAACAGCTTGAAGCGATCGCAGAACGGGACCTCCGTCCCGTCGAGCAGGCGCGGCAGCGGTGGTGTACTGGAGGCCCCAATCACCATCGCCTCAGTTTTGACACTAATCTCCAACCCCACCGCCCGCGCCTCCAGGCCCAGACAGTCCAGCCAGGTCTGAATGTGCTCGGGGCTCTCGATGAGGTACGTGGTGTCATCCGCATAAATCACTGAGGTCGGCAAGGCGGTAACCAGGTCTAACCCCGCCGTGCTCTTTCACGTTAAGGATGTCCAAGCCTGGCTCGAACCCCTTAAGAGCAGTAAAGCGCGCACGTGCCCGGCGCATGACGTGATCCACGACAATAATGAACAGGTATGGGGACAGGACACAACCTTGCCACACCCCGTGGTGAAGGGCGAATGGTGGAGTGGTGCCCTCCGCAGTCCGCACTACTGCCTGTGAGCCCTCATACAGTCGGCGAATGGCAGCAATAAACGCAGGTGGTACCCGATCCAGAGCTAGGATGGCCCAAAGACCCTCCCAGAGAACCGTGTCAAAGGCCTTGATATAGTCAACAAAAATGAAGACCAGCGGCAAACTGTCAGGGGGAAGTCGACGCACCTCCTCCATCAACCGGCGCGCGACAAACACAGCCATGACAGTGTTACGACCACGACGGAAACCCATCTGAGACTCACCCAGCAGGTGTGGGTCCAGCGCGGCGCGGAGCCTGTGCAGCATCATGCGCATGAAGACCTTCAGCGCGGCGCTCTGGAGGCAGACACCCCGGTAGTTGCCGGGGTCAGCAGCAGAGCCCTTCTTGTACAGCATGACGCGGATGGCCGTCTGCCACTCAGCAGGCGGAGGCTCGTCAGAGAGCAGGACACGGTTGCAGAACGCCAGCAGAAGATCCCTAACCGCCGGATCAGGGGTCTTCAGCATGCAGCTCAGCAGAAAGGTGGTCGGCACCGACCGCCGCATCGTACCGCAGGCGAGCAAGGGCGCCGTCCAATTCCTGCAAAGTGTCAGAAGGGGGGGACGACGTCGTCAGTGGCAAGGCAGCCCTCCTGCAAGGCGGGGACTTGGTAGTCCGCGGCCGAGGAGGGGGGCGCTGGCGGCGGCGGGGGTCCGGCGATCCCGAGGCGGGCGGCCGTCTCGGGGTGAAGCGGCCGGGGGGGGGGCGCGAGCCCCACCGGTCAAGGAAACATTGTGGGCCAACCAGCGGTCAAGGCTGACCGGCGCCGTGCCGTCCCCCGTGTGCTCCACCGGGGTGCGCTGCCGCGCCGGCGGCGCCGGCCGCCGAGCCGGTCGAGGTGGTACCATATGTGCATGTCCTTGCCCTGGTTGCGAGCCTAGCAGGCCTTGGCATCCGCGATGCACTGGGCCGCCTCCGCGTCCTGACTGAGCGTGCTCGTAGGCCTCCACAAGGGCGGCCTTGAGCAATGGTTTCTGCAGCGGGTCCCGGTTACGCTTGAGGCGGTGCCGGGCGGCCAAGACCTTGGGGTCCTGGCGGTAGAGCGGGCCGGGGCGGCGGCGGGGCATGACCGGCAGGTGCCGGGCCGCCAGCAACGGGGCACGGGCCGCAAAGCCCGCAAAAATGGCGGCGTTGGGGGCACCCTTGTCCAGCTCGTCGACGTCCGCCCGGGCGTTCAGGGCCGGCGACAGGTACTCCTGGCGGCACCGGTTCCGCTCGTGCTCGGCGTCCGTCCAGTCCTCAGGATCTCCCCGGACCGGGCGTAGAGCAGACCAGTCAGGGCGGACCAGTGCGGCGCGGCGCGCGGGGACGTGGAACCGGAGCCGAATGGTCGCGCGCACCAACCGGTGGTCAGAGCACACCGTGGGCATGTCAAACACTCGGGCGTCCAGAACCGGCCGAGGTGCACCTGGGCTGCCGTACCACCACGTAGTCCAGACAGGCCTGACGGCCGTTAGGGCCACGAAAAGTGACCAAGTCCTGTGAGGGACGTTGGAAGTGGCAGTTGACAGCAACCATCCCGCTATCCCGCAAAAAGGCAGAGAAAAGGGGAGTGTTGGCGTTAGCTTCCGTGTCAGCAGGCGCAAAGCGACTGCCAGCAGTGCCCACGGGGAGCGTAGCATTGGCGTCGAGCAGCATAACCAAAAAGTGGCGGGCCGGAGTGACCCCCTCAAGGCTATGCAAAGACTCGAAGATCGAACTCTTGGCGCTCCGACTCAGGTAGACCACTATGGGGTGCATAGCCCACCCCCACGGTGAGGTGGTGCTTAGACCGCCCCTCGACGGATCGAGGTGAAATGTGCTACCATAAGGCGTGGTGTTAGGAACTTAAGCGTACTGAGGCTAGCAACTGCCAACGTTCGGCGAACACAAAAGACCAACACCATGGTGCACCTTGGCCTGGCGTCCCACTTCCAGCGAAGTAGAAACGCCAACCGCCTGCAAGGCGGTTAGTGCTCACCGTCCCAAATGGCACCTGGCGACGGTGTTCCTGGACGCCTAGAATAGATACACGATGCTCTATGCAAAATGCGACTAGCTCCTCTACCCGGCAGCTATGGTCGTCATCTGCTAGCAATGTACGTGTGTTGAAAGTGGCAAGGGCCAAGGATGGTGCACCATGGACCAACACCAAGGTGCACCTTGGCCTGGCGTCCCACTTCCAGCGAAGTAGAAACGCCAACCGCCTGCAAGGCGGTTAGTGCTCGATCACCGTCCCAAATGGCACCTGGCGACGGTGTTCCTGGACGCCTAGAATAGATACACGATGCTCTATGCAAAATGCGACTAGCTCCTCTACCCGGCAGCTATGGTCGTCATCTGCTAGCAATGTACGTGTGTTGAAAGTGGCAAGGGCCAAGGATGCCTGCTGGCCCACCAGGGGAGATCGAACGGCGATGGGTGATGGGGGTGAATGCGGCGGGGAATGGAGGTGGGGGTGGAACGGAGGGGGGAAGGGAAGCGGTGGAAATAGTGCTTTTCATCGCATTTATTTTGTCCTGCAGGCGTAGGATGCGAGCCTGCCGCCTGCTCTGGGTATTCGGGGGACGGGGATGCTTGCGCAACGCAGAGGCGTAGAAAATCTAGCATGCGTTGGGTGTTGCTAATCTTGCTGCTGAGAGCTGTTGTTCGAGCCCGAGATACCGGCACCACCATGTGTCTCAGTCGACTGTTAGTCAACAAACAAGGCTACACATATTTCGATCCAAATAAACCTTTTTGGTTCAATGTTACCATGCATCTGTCTCCCTCCATGCAGGTCTAATCCTACAGATAGCCACACGGCTCCCGCGGCCGTGTTCGCGTCTTTCCTCTCAGACCACTACCTGAGTCCTTCCATGACGTTGGATAGCCATTAATTCATAAACAATGCACATTAAGAAGGGGACGTGACGGTCGCGACTTTTTTCGCGCCAAGAAAGTACGTCGCGCCGGCCGGTACCGACGGACAATACGTGACATTGTGGTGCAAAGTGCGCGCACCGAGCGGAGGTGGCCATGGCGACATCCATTCCGTTAAAATATCAAGGAGACAACCAGCGCAGGCCTTCTGGGTGAGATTAAGCTGACCGCCCACCGCCTCCCCCGCGCGCGGGGCAAGGCAGGGGCGCCTCCGCTTCTTCTCATCTTTGAGAGCCCATCGGACAAGATTTCGTTTCTCAGACGCCGCAAGCGGCTCGCGAACACTCCCTTCACCGTGGACGACGACTTGACCCTGGCGCAGCAACAACGGCGACGGGAGCTATGGCCGACCTACCTCCAGCTCCGGCAGACCAAGGCGGGGCAGCCGGTGTACTGGAAGGAGGCGGCCATCTACGTCGGCCACAAGCCCTGGCATGCGACCCCCGCGGCCCCAGCGACTCCAGACACCCCACTGAGCTTAGGGGAATACAGCAGCAGTAGTGTAGAATAGATAGACCGTGGCCATGTACACACAGATCTCGAATAATTTATCTAGTACCAAAACCGAAAGGCTTGCATCACTCCCCGGAAAGGAGAACTTTTGCGGATGACTGTAGGTGTCAGTTGGCGATGCCCTAGGATCCGGAGACGTCCGTCCTTTAGTCAGCAAAATTGGTGCGAGAGGTCCCCAGTTCGATTCCGGCCTGGATTCATTTGCAGATCGCGGTTTTCCGCGTTTTCCGCGGACCGGCACTGAACGCAAATGGTTTTCACCCTTGCGGCGTGCCAAATCAGAATGTACATGTACGCCTCCTACATGTACAGGCACTATACCAGCTGAGCCACGCGCATTATTTATTGCCATGTACATGTGTGCCTATGATGTGCCACACTCCAGATGATGCCTAGTTTTATTTAGTTATGCTGCACATGCCCATGCAGAGAGCTGCTCTCTGCTGAGATGCCACGCTCTAGCTTTTGTATAGCTATGATGATCTTCCCCCACATGACATGCTCCCCCTTAGCTGGGCATAGCGTGATAGATCATGAGGGTGCAGGTGCCCTGGTGCACCTACAACATGTGAGCAAGTGTCGTTTACTACATTCCCACCCTTGCAGGAAGTAGCTTCGAATGTATTGTAGGCCATATGCCCCTTCTCTGGGCTATGTGCTACAGATACTCCCAACGGAGTTATGTTCGTAATTAATTAAGGGGAGGTGGCACCCCAAAAACCTTAAAATTTGACCCATGCTAATATCACTTGAAATTCATTTGCACAATGCTGAGTTATGATTGGGGGCACTAAATAACATCTCTAGTGAGTTGTCCATGCACTTGTTGGGGGTACTACCCCCATATATACGCCAATAATGCGCTATAAATAGCAAAAGACGCTAATTAGGGCTGGGTATGCCCCAGCCAATTCACTTATTTGTTGGCTACCAAAAATCAAGGTCATATAGTTCCCTGAGTTTGTAGCTTGCTGAGCTATTTACATCATGGAAATGGCAAAACCTTGAACAGTTATTAATTTTCCCGCAAAACAGGTCATTTTTTACCGGACATTGGGAATAAACATGTCATAAACACTTCCGATAAGGCCACAAAATCAACAAAAATTCCGGCTAACAGGGGGACAGCAGTGTTCCAAGTCCCAGGTCATTCCGACAAGTCTAGCTCAAGTTATTGCGTCAGACGTGTTTTCAGAAAAATGCCCGCTAAAACAGAAAATGTCACTATATCAGCCCTTGTAAGCATCCTGCACAAGGCAGGCAGGGCAAAACCAATCCCCCTTGGGCTTCTTAGTCAACGGGGGGTCAGCGCAGCACCCATGCAGTCCTCCCTTGCACCCGAATGTGCTGCACAGCAGGAAAGGGACACCGTCAATTTCATCGGGGGACGCACATGCAAGGCAAGGAATATCATCACATCATTCTCATCATCACTACTACCTTCCCCATCGTCCCCTGCCCCTCCCTTTGCATCACGTCGTGGCAGCCACCCTTAAAACAGGTCATTCCGACAAGTCTAGCTCAAGTAATAAGGTTATGCGTGCTAAAACCTGAACATAAGCTTAAGGGGGGTTTTCTTTGTATACATGGCCACTTAGGCATGATGTTTTCCATCCAAAAAGCCAGAAAGCATGCCCCACTCGATCACAAAACATAAGCAAACGGCTAGGCACCACATCTGCCCTCACCTGCCCTCGGCATGGCCAACCTTGCCAGCGCAAGCATAGCAACACGATCGCTAGGCATACATGCCAAGAGAGCATACACTATACTCTACCCAAGGTTACCTTGTAAACTTAATGCCAAGAACTCAGCAAATCTATGATCAAAAGCACATATAATTAACTCTAGCACACTGATGACGACACATGCTCAAGGTTGGGGGTCACTGTGGCACGCACTGATGGGTTTCCTAGACGACCACTCACCACCTGACAAGGCGCTAAGGACCACTCAGAAAGCAAGTAAACACAATCACACTTTACATGCCATCAACATGGATCAAATCCATGCTGAATATGTTATGAAGTACAAAGGGGTGGCCACGCACCTCATACTCCTTCACCGTCCCTCGAGCATGGCCAGACTTATAAGTACGTGAATAGCAATTATGATGATGGCACTAACATGCATTACCAGCATTCTCTATGTTTCTCCCAGGTTAGAGTGTAAGGGTTATGCCAACCAAGCTTACCAACACAGCAACAACTCCTTAACTGCCCTACCCGACATGGGCAACAAACTGGAACTATGGAGGGCAAGGAACCAAGGAGATCATGGCATACAAAGCTTGCATGCAGTCAACCATGTCAACCATGGTTGGCTCAGCACATTGCTGTCTTGTCACATCATCATAACAAGGAAAGCTCAAGTAAACCAATGATGGCAGCTATCTACATGCAGTCACACAAATGCAATATCTCCAACATGATCGTCGATAAAAAACTTCCTTCCCTGCACGATAAATGCAAAGAAACCAGTGGCGGCCGTTCAGCTTCTGACCGCTGTGATGCCGCTGCGAGGAAAGGGTGCGTCACTATCACACAACAAGAAGCGTCCATACGCACAACATCCTTGCCAGAACACGTGCTATGAAATCCCTTACGCCTTCCCTAGGATCTATCGGCTGAGACTGAAGCGGATTTGATCAAGACATCAACGAAAACAAGCTAAAGCTGCCAGGTATTCGTCAACACGACGGCGAGCAACGGAGAGTTAACTGGCGGAAACTGACCAAAACGAACGCAAAAAACTTCGAACGATGAGCTCTTCGAAGAAAGAACTGATAGTAGATAACAGTCGCCACAAATCTATACCTTGCCCTCGTAGATCCCTCGCCCAGGCGCGCAACAACGGCCGTTCTTCCATGGAAGGTTCCGACATGCACTGCGCAGGCCTCAAGAAATACTTACCGAGAATGGCCGAAAATGTAGCAAAAAGCACCCGTTCGGTTTAGAATTCGATGCTACCGATATGAATGCATCCTTCACGGTCAAAAAGACCCCCAAAACTGAGAATTTACTGCCGCAATCACGAATTCTATTTTATTCCGCGCGACAAAAAAATGCAGATTACCCCCCATGCCGATGGCAGTAAAAGAAAGCAGCGGTATTGTAAACCAGCCACTTGCCGCCGCAACCCAACATCATTAAATCATCGTCTTCAACATCCAAGCATTTTTTTTGCATTTCTCTAGCCCTACATTGCTAGTTTCGCCTAAACGCAGTCGCCATGGCCACTTCCGCAAGTGGTGCGCGCACGGAGCACCCACTTTTCACGGTACGGCCGGTGCCGCGAATTTTTTCGCGCGGAAAATATTCGGCGCGCCACGTCCCCTTAATTAATCATCCATGGCCATGATGGGCGCACATGCGCTGGGGCCGCGTGGCAGGCTAATTAAGTTACTAATCTACTCTACTGCTATATTCCCTAGACTGGGGGTGCCGGCCTGCCAAGGCTTGTGGTCGACGTGGATGATGTCCCCCCTCCAGTATACCGGTTTCCCCCCTGCGCTTTGCCGTATCTGGAGGTAGGTCGGCCATAGCTCGCGTCGCCGTTGTTGCTGGGCCAGGGTCAGGTCGTCGTCCAGCGTGAAGTGAGTCCTCGAGAGCTTCTTGCGGTTTTTAAGATCAAACAACAGCTTGTGCGCCATGTACTTAAAGGTGAGGAGGAGCACGGGTGCCGGGCCAGCCTTACCCCGCGCACGGGGGAGGCGAACAGCCGACATCCGCAGCTCACCAGTAATGTGCATGGGGGCAAGAATGTCGCGCTTAAATTTATGCCGTAAGAAGAGTCGTCGAGGTCTCATCTGCCGGCTGGTCGAAGTGCTTGACGATGACGTTGTGGCTGCGCTGGGTGCGGTCCGCCTCCTCGCGGACAAATTTCCATCACCATTCATATTCATCATCCTGAACGACTTGAACACGCGGACAAGATAACGGTGCCCAGGCTCGAGCTATAGCATGGTCCGGATTCTCCCGATTTCTGGCCTGCGCTGGTTGTCTCCTTGATATCTTCCACCCCATATGCCATTAATTAATTAATTAGTAGACTCGTGCTCCCTTTGGGGAGTCACGGAGCATTAACCCCGATGGATGGATGGGTGCAAACAGTCCTACCGGTCTAATCTATCTACATCAGCTACATACTACATCTAGCTAACGGCATTCTAACTACAACATCGATCTAGACAGCCGCTGCCCGAGGGGAGCTGTCCGGCCGTGTGCCTCCCACGGGATTGCACACGCAGGCGCTTCCCCACTGCGGGGGCCTCGTTGTCCTCTATGACCTGGGCCCACTTGGCCTTGTCCATCATCTTCTTCCAAAATCACGGAGAGGCCTAGGCCCCCCATGTCCTCTACTAGCTGTTCTTTGAAGGTGCGGGCCTTGCGGCGTCTAACATCACTGGGCCCGGCCCACGTCAGGAGGTGCCGGCCAGGCTGGGCTGGTCGCAGTCCTGCGGGGGGGCCACGTGAGGTGTCTACTTGGTTGGTGCGAGTTAGGTGCCCTACTAGCTGCAGGCGTCGCTGCTTAATGGTGCTGGTGATATATGGCATGCCCTGGTACAGGTCCTCATTGCGGACATGAGCAGCATATCCTACTCTGAAAATGGAACGCAGCATGTTGGTGACCGCGCTGTCCAGCTTGCGGGCCAGGTCGGCGGGTTGGGTCCACGTCTCGGCCCCATACGTGAGAACAGGGAGGACGAGGACCTTGAACAGGTCCTGTTTCTCGATCTTGCCCAGGGGCTTGCGCCACAGGGCCCGGTACTGGCGTAAAGCGTGCCAGGCGAGGGAGATGCGATGGTCCACATCAACCTCGCAGCTGGGGAGCAGGCTGCCCAGCAGCTTGACGCGGTCCCGATACAGGACTCGAGAGCCGTCGAGGAGATCGATAGAGGGGCGGCGGGGAGTGGGTGAGCCCAACCGCCAGGGCCTCTGTCTTCTTGCTGACCTCAAGCCCCACTGCACGGGCCTCGATAGCCAGGCAGTCAAGCCATGTCTGCACGTGCCCAGTGTCCTCGAGGATCGAGGGTGGTGTCGTCTGCATAGATGATGTCTGCCATATGCCATGCAGGCCTTCTAGGCCAGCTCCCCAATTAAGCCGCCCCGTGCGAGCATGATCGGGATGCATGACCCATCATATGGCGGTGCAAATGCACCTTGTGCACCCAGAGCAGGCCGGTGACAGTTTACATCCTACACCTGCAGGTTGTAGCCCAGACTGTATCTAAAACCCATAGATGCCCCTTTGTCTCAGGGCTATGCGTTACATACGCTCCCCATGGAGCTATGTTCTTAATTAATGAATTAATTAATTAAACCCCCTGCCGTCGGAAGGAGCGTGTTTGCAAACGCGGGAGGCATGCTAGACAGGACCCCTAGGGTCGCGAGCACCATTAGGGTAGAATTGTTTTGTAGATAGCTTATAGACCACATACATGTGTGCCCATTACTAACTACATAGCCACGAGCCACGAGCCACGAGATAGCCATGGCTGACGGCGGAGCTCATAACTTTCACGTTTGAGCACCGAACTTTCACGTTTTAGCCGTGAATATCACAATCGATGCGTCTTTCTACGACGCACATGCTGATACGATTTTCCGAAGCTATTACGCAATATACGATGAGCAAACGCCTCTCGACGCAACGCAGCCTGGCGGCTGCGCTCGGCAATGAAAATCCGCCTGCAGCTTCGGCTGCAGCTTCGCCCACCGGCCCAGATGGCAACGGTGACACTAGTCGTGCACTGGTGCTCGCCCAGCCTTCCGGGCTTGCCTCGCCATCTGCATCGCCTGAACCTAAGCGCAGTCGCTCTGCTGAGCCGCCCTGGGAAGAGACCTCCTTTGACGTCAACAGCCCCGGCTTCTGGCAACGTCGCAGCCCCGGTTGGTTCATGGAAGACGTGTTTCTCGGCAATCACGCCTCACTTCTAGCCCTGTGCGTGTACCTCACGTCCCACAACCGCGGCCGCTGGCCTGGTAATGGCCAGCTTGTCGACCCCGCCGAGGCTCTCCCAGTCATTCACCGCATGAGTCGCCCCACGCTTCAACGCTTCGCCCTCTGCTCCCTTGTTGGACGCTCCGAATCCGCGATCTGGGCTTCCTCACCTTCCCCACTGCTCCCCCCCACCTTCCCCACCGAAGCCACCATCCGCACCCTCCTCAAGGAAGCTTTCGAGCAGCACGTGGCCCCTCTTGCCGCAGATGTGGCGGCAATTGGCGGCACGCTGGCTGCTGAGCTCCCCACCATCCCCACCGCCACCGCCACCCTCCTCGCCTCCACCCCCCCACCCCCCTCCGCCTCCACCGACTCCATCACCGCCCAGCTCCGCGACATCGACCAGCGCCTCAAGGATAATGCAATCGCTATCGAGGTCTTGCAGAACACAGCAGGCCTCACCGCCCAGGCAGTGAAGGACATTGCCGCCAAGCCAGCCCCGGCTGGCCTGGCCGGCGATGCTCCTCCCATCACGACCTGGGCGGACATGCTTAAGCAACATACCACCTCCACCACCTCCGCCGTCGCAGCCCAGCTCCAGCGGCAGACGCTTGACCTCTGCGAGGAGGCCGAGCTCGCCAAGCGCAGCCTCAACGCAATACTCAAGAACTTCGACATGGAAGAAGGTGAGAATTCCAAGAAGCTTGCACGTGCGTTTGAGAGCAAAATCCTTGCACGCATGGGCCTTCTTGGTGAGATCAAGCTGACCGCCCACCGCCTCCCCCGTGCGCGGGGTAAGGCAGGGGCGCCTCCGCTTCTTCTCATCTTTGATAGCCCAGCGGACAAGATTTCGTTTCTCAGACGCCGCAAGCCGCTCGAGAAGACTCACTTCACCGTGGACGACGACTTGACCCTGGCACAGCAACAACGGCGACGGGAGCTATGGCCGACCTACCTCCAGCTCCGGCAGACCAAGGCGGGCCAGCCGGTGTACTGGAAGGGGGCGGCCATCTGAGTACGTCGGCCACAAGCCCTGGCAAGCGACCCCCTCGACCACCGGCCGCGGCCCCAGCAACTCCAGCCCCAGCCTAGGGGAAAACAGCAGCAGTAGTGTAGAATAGTTAGACCGTGGCCTTGTACATGCCCGCCTACTACAGGCACTATACCAGCTTAGGCCTAGCCTTTTTAGTCATGTACATGTGTGCCTATGATGAGCCACCCTCCAGATGATGCCTAGCTTTATTTAATTATGCGTGCCCATGCAGGGAGTAACTCTCTGCTGAGACGCCATGCCCTAGCTTTTTTGTATAGCTATGCTGATCTTCCCCCCCATGACAGGCTCCCCCTTCGCTGGGCATAGCTTGAAGATCATGGGGATGCAAGTGCCCTGGTGCACCTAGAGCAAGGGTCCTTTACATTCCCACCCTTGCAGGAGGTAGCTTAGAATGTATGATAGGTCATATGCCCCTTCTCTGGGCTATTAAATTATAACATGCCTCCGTGGGGAGGTCATGTAGCACATATTCCATGATGGATGGGGTGGAGGAAGCCGCGTGATCCTCTGGGCTATGTGCTACATATCAAAGAGACAACCAGCGCAGGCCAGAAATCGGGAGAATCCGGACCATGGTAGCTCGAGCCTGCCGTTATCTTTTCCGCGTTTTCGAGTCGTTCAGGATGATGAAGATGAATGGTGATGGAAATGTGTATCCTTGTGCATTGAAATTATGGCTGGCTTACGTGTGGAGCGACTAGATGACCTAGACGGTGGGGCCGGAAACAGCATGCTTGATCAGGGCGTGTGTTTCTAGCCTAACTGGCCGGGAGTGTCTAGTGGTGAGCACCATTGCTGCGATCGCTCTCCCACCATTTACGAGGAAATACCCGCAAATGGAAAACCACTGAAAAGGTCTAGCTAGTCAGTCATCACGTTAGCCATGCCATGATTCCAAACGTCCAAGAACTGCACACGGTGCAAAGGCAAAAAGCCGGAGGACAGCACTTTCAAATGTGCGGCGGGAACCAAAAGCCCGCGGATGCCAGAAAACATCGTGTTGCGGCAGCGACGCGACGATGTGGACAACGAATCCAGTGCCAAGCTCGGAACGGCCGCAAAGGAGATCTGGCATCACAGGGTTCAGATGTGCGGAGATACTATGCGATCCAGCCGGTCCACGACCTGTTTGTAGAGCTTGTGCCAAGGGGCAGCACCGAACAGATGTGGGTGACGTTGCAAAAAACATCGGACTTGACGGAGCATATACTCCCAACGGAGTTATGTTCCTAATTAATTAATTAATTAATAGCTTAGACCGGTAGGATTGCGTGTACCCACCCGTCCTCCACCCATCGGGGTTAATGCTCCGTGACTCCCCAACAGGAGCACGAGTTTAAGTAATTGATTAATTAATACACCAGAGGCAGTCACAAAACATATTAGCAGCATTTTGTTATTTGTATATAAAAACCAGGGCTTTAGGCTTCACCCTGCCAGCAGAAATATAATATCATTATTAACAGGAACTGATTGGACACGGCTGCACCGAGCTGCCAAATGCCATTTACATCCAAATCTGGGTTTCAAACAAGCCAAGTTTCCCTCAAGTGGGTGCACATTATTTCACGTCGCATATCTACAATAGAATATTTTACAGGAAGATGGTAGTGAAACCTGTGGAGTAGCTCATGAAATGATGGGAGCCTCCACGTGTCGCGGACCAAACCGATTCCATCATGAGAAGCAACCACTTCCTCTCGATTTGCCATCGGGGCAATCACGCGATCACACAGGCAGGCAGCAAGCCAAATACGGGAGAGACAACCAAGTGCGGGTCGCCCAGGGCAACGCAGTCTACGTGTTAATGAATTAATTTATGCATGGGGCGCCCATAGATTGGATTCTCAGTTGGGAAGCTTGATGAGGCCTGCCGCGAACGCGATCCCGAGCGCGATGAAAGGGAAGGCAATGGCGACCACGCCGATGATGGCGATCGGGTCCGACATGACCGACTTGCCCTCCTTCTCGCGCTCCGACACCCAGTACCTGCCGCGTTGGGTGGGGATAACGACACAGTAGCCATAAATGTTACTAAGGGTCAATTGCTCGGGAGTTTAGATTTGACTTCCTTATCGCGCGCAGGCACTCAGTACCTGCGGGGGAGAGACGTTGATTGGGTTGACAGTGCAATAGCCATAATGCATTTGGTACTTGGTACAAGTGGGAGTGAGAGAAATGGAATTACGTTAGCTTCCAAAACATTCGCATCCGTGTTGGGAAATTCACATCCAGGTGTGTTGCGGCAGGGTTGTGATGACTGTTGCTGCAGGCATGAACGTCCGTGAAATGAAACAAAAACTGTCATTCATATTATATATGGATGACATCAGTAATTTGTGAGTGCTGGTTGAGCGAGAGCATCTGATGTATAGCACAACACCTGCCGGTAAAACATGCAATGAGACACTGTGAAATACATGAAAACCATGCTCCACGACTACTACCATGATCCCCTCCCCGTACCCGAAACTACACTAAAGTAAGAATGCCACCGCTTCCCAGCCAGTTCATAAAGTTGTTGTCTACAGAGCTATGTGACAAAAAGTTTGCCTTCTGAAAGCCAAGGGAACACGACAAGGGTAGGGGAGAAAATATAACGAGCAATCGAACTCAACAGGTGCCTAGCGGCAAAACTTGAACTTACTCATCAGGCTCCTCCTCCTTGGTAATGAACTTCTTCTTCTCGCCACCTGCGGTGCGTACACGTCCGTGTACAGGATTACGGTGGAAGCGGGTGGAAATCCCGTAGCAACAAAGCAAAAGTCAGTTAAAGCGCGGGGGGCCCAACAGAGCTAGACCGGATTGAACGTAGGAATACTTCGAGGGCTAGGTTCATTAAGATGGAATTCGAAGTGGCTAGCTCAAACCAAGCAGCCGTCGGGTACCGCACACTCGGCTCCCCTCGCTGCCACTACAATACGCTGCCAAAAGACTATGACAATGACCGCCACTGCATGATATGAGGGCAAATCCGTGTTGCCATCAGCTGCATTTGTGTCAATTGCAGCGCCCCAGGCCGTAGGTGAGGTCAAGACGGCATGACAAGAATAGAACGGTGCGTGCAAGTGTCTCGCGCACGCACCAAACAGTGCGACGGTGCTTCCGGGCCGAGCTGCCAAGTTCTGCTGGCGGCGACGCTGTGCTGGTAGGACTGCCAAGCCGGGTAGGATCGTCTTGCGTGGGACAATTAATCCCGTTTGACCTACTGAGCTCTTCAAAGAGGCGGAGGTGATCGCCGTTGGTGCCACCGCGTAAGAAGCGCATGCCGTGCAGGTTGCCATTGTTAATTGGCTGTGTGGGCAGGTGATTTAATTAAATGCTGGTGAGCACGACGAGGCTTGGGATTACCCGTGCACCTGGACGCTGCCAGTTAGCTTCGCACAACTCGTACGTACTGTGGCTGCCGGAGGCTAAACACAAGTCCCCATCACCCAGCGATCGAAATTTGGGTCCGAGTAAAAAGCGGGTGACGATGCCATTGGTGTGTCAGCTTTGGTCAATGGTCATCGATTGTGAGCGTGGCATGCTGCGGTGCTGCCGTTATGCGCCTGATCCGTACACCTATTATCCACATCAGCATTCGTGCGTTGGCCTGCTGGGATAGACTTGCTGGAGCTCGCTGGAGCAAGCAAATGTAGTCAGCTTTAAGTGGGGCACTCCGCACTCAGCTTTAAAGCAAGTGACGGCTAGGATCATGTAAAATGACTAATGGCAGGAACTGGATTTTACCCGTTCTCCCAGGGTCCGGCCCGGCGTTGCACCATGATGCCAACTTGAGCTGCCAGATTTAGGTTGACATCTTTGTTGCCCGTTCCCGCGCCTCCCGCGTTTCGAACGGTATTGTTTCGCGCGCATGGGCACCAGGCGTTTGGGAATGAGTCGCATTTTGCCAGTTTGTCATCAAGTTTGATGAAAGGGTGCGTGCCACACGCAGCACCGATAGGGAGCGGGGAACTGGCCGCGCATTAGCTCAGAGCCAGACAAGGTCCGAGGTGATTTCCGAATCTGCGAGGGAGAAAGAAATGACGAATCTCGGCAAAACTTTATATCACGCCGCGACATACTCCACACGCTGAATTCTGAAACTATGTTGGCTCCAGTTTGGTTACGCCGCCGTTGTAGCCATCCCGTACTGGCAAGTGGCATGTCCACCGCGCTTGCGGACAAAATTCTCACGCATTGGTGCGATGAAACATCTCGGTGCATCTTTCTGGGCACTCTTGCATAGCGAAACATATAGCTGAAGTGACATGCCTGATGGTAACCATAAAGCGGCACCAGTCGCGACTCCTCCATGCAAGGTATCTTCCCGCCAATGTCATCAGGCATGAATCCTGACGTACGGTAGATCTTCACCGAAATAATTTCCCTTGGTTACTGAAGGAGCCCCATGCAACAAGTTTAGGCTAGTTGTCAACACTCCCAGTGCCGTTGCGCTTTTGCATCGTCACGCTTCCATGCTTTCGCACTCGCTTTTGCGTTGCCACGGCCCACTTCCCGGCTACGCTTTCGAGTCGCTTATAACAAGCACCAGCACTACGTTTTACTTGGGTTGGAGGTGCAGGGTTAACCCCCACCAAGCAAACGACTAGTCAATGAGCCGATGAGGAAGCGGCGCTGTTCCTTGAGAGACCCTTATCTGGAAAGGTGCGTAAGCTTCACATATTGTCGATGCATGTTTTCCGATGACCTTGCCATCATGCGTTTAGCTTGGGGCGCTTCCTCCGAAACTGACCTCTGACTTCTCCCTTCATGTCCTTGCAAGCCACCTGGTCCTTCAAATTTTCGTTGTCTTGGGGTGTGGGGAGTGAGAAGATGACTTGTTGAACATGAGCATGTAATCGATTGAAACTTGCTCCTTCCACTGCCTCACGTGTTCGTGTGTGTGTGTGTGTATGTGTGTTTTGTGCATGTGTGTGTGTGCGATATAGCGCCACCCAATCAACCAGTCACAGGCGACCTGGTATGTTGACCTGTTAGCCATGCCTTTTCCCCCAGTGGCATAGCGGTTTCGTGATACGCTTTCATAAAAGTTTCCTTCAAGTTCTATCCTAGAAATCCATTCTCCACCAGCGTAAACCTCGTTTTGAAAGGTCTATATAAGTGCATAGAGCTTGTACCTTACTCAGCTATGTCATTCTACATCCAGCATATTATTGATCTATGTTTGGCGTTCTAAGCATAGATTTAGTTTACTATCTGCTGTTCGATTGCGACACGATAGATGCCCACCCTTTTTTCCCCCCTTCCCCTTCCCCTTCCCCTTCCCCTTCCCCTTCCCCTTCCCCTTCCCCTTCCCCTTCCCCTTCCCCTTCCCCTTCCCCTTCCCCTTCCCCTTCCCCTTCCCCTTCCCTTCCCCTTCCCCTTCCCCTTCCCCTTCCCCTTCCCCTTCCCCTTCCCCTTCCCCTTCCCCTTCCCCTTCCCCTTCCCCTTCCCCTTCCCCTTCCCCTTCCCCTTCCCTTCCCCTTCCCCTTCCCCTTCCCCTTCCCCTTCCCTTCCCCTTCCCCTTCCCCTTCCCCTTCCCCTTCCCCTTCCCCTTCCCCTTCCCCTTCCCCTTCCCCTTTCACTCACCCACCCACCCGCCCACCCACCAACACACCAACACACCAACACACAGGTAACGCCCAGCACAACCCCTGACAGAATTCACCAAGGCATCCCCGGCGCAACCCAGCGACAGGCCAACGGCTCCAGCTGGGGCATGGCAGGCACTACGCCTCCCGCAGGTAGTACCCCACCCGCAGCAAATACGCCTCCCCCAGTTTCGCCCATGCCGGACGAATGCACCCAAGCCCCTGCCGCAGTCACGCCGCCCGCACTGCCAGCGCCCCAGGGAACCTGCGCGGCCGCTCCAGGCCCAGGCGACCGTGCTGCTGGGGAAGAATGTGGCCCCAGGGTGGGTGAGCCGGCTTCCTTGTCGCAGGCAGGGTTCTTGGACGGGACGGGTTCGATGGAGGCCTGGGGATTGGCCATGGCGAGCTGGGTGGGTGAGGTGGCGGGTGGGAGTGCTAGCCTGTTGGGCGAAACTCTCGTGCTGGAGGCAGAGGGTAATGAGCATGTACAGGAGCATGTACAGGAGCGTGCGGCAGAGGCACGGGGGGCAGCGGTGAATGCAGACGCAGAAGCTCATCTATGGCCACCCGGCGGCCATCCGGTGCACCCAGGCCATCAGGTCCTCGACGATCCAGTTGACCATCCAGACGTGGGCCACCCAGGCGTTGAGCACCCAGACGTGGGCTACCCAGGCGTTGAGCACCCAGACGTGGGCCACCCAGGCGGGGAGCACAGGAGAATGGTCCCTCCCAGACCATCATCGGGGCATGACGAGTCCGCTTGCAACCCATCTCTGACCGGCCCATTGTCTGGTCATGGCGAGTCCGATCCCAACCCATCTTCGCAAGGATCATCAGACATCGGCCCTGGTGCAACCGCGGGCGAGGACAGGTGGGATACCAGAGCTAGGGGTAGAGTGGCCATGGAGGGTGTGGGGATGGCGTGCCAGGGAGGGGAAGGGCCCCTGCCGCAGCTGGGGAGTCCCACAGTGGGGGGAACCCTCGCAGGGGATAGACTGCCGGGGCCGGAAGCGTCCGGGAGGGCAGCAACAGCCTACGCCGAGCGCGGGAGCTTGGCGATGCCTACCGTGGATGGGGATGGAGTGGGGGGAGGGGATGGAGTGGGGGGAGGGGGTGGATCGTTTGAAGGGGATGGAGTGGGTGGACAGGAGGGAGTAGGGGAGGGGGGTGGAGGAGGGGAAGGGGGTGGAGTGGCAACGGAGGCGAGTCATCTGCAACATCAGCCACATTTGCAGCCGCATTCAGATTCGACCCATCAGCAGCCGCAAGGTTGGGGGGGTTCTGAAGAGCAGCAATGGCAGCCGGAGCAGCCGTCACCGCCTCCGGACCAGCACCAGCAGCAGTGCCAGCCGGACCATCACCATCATCACCATAATAAGCAGCAGTGGCAGGCGGACCATCACCATCATCACCACCAGCAAAATCATCACCCGGAGCAGCAGCAACATCGTCATGATTATAATCATCATCACCATCATCACCATAATAAGCAGCAGTGGCCGCAACATCACCAACTTCCGGATCCTTCAAACCACCCAGGGGCGGCCTTTCTTGCGCCCCCGACCCTGGCCCCGCCCCCGGCGACACCCCCGCCGCTGCCGGCCTCTGTCACACTCCAGTTTGTGCCCAGGGACCCCCTGGCCGAGGCCTGGGTGCGCGGCCGGGGCGCGAACCCGTTGCTGGAGATATCCGTCAAGCCCCGCAAGCGGTTGCTCTCGGTAATGGAGCACTTAGAGAGTAAATGGGGGGTGGACCCGGCTGGGTGTCTTCTCCGCGTGTTCCCAGTGGGCAACGCCAAGGTTGGGGCAGCCGCCACAGCCACATCGGCTGCTTCCATGGGTGCTCATGCTAATGCTGTTAATGGCGGCAATGGTGGTGGTGGAGCCGCTGCAGTGGCATCGGCAGCAGAAGGGGGTCTTGCGGGCCGCTGGGGCCGGGAGGACGCCAGAATCAGCGTGGAGGCCGCATTCCGCGCGTGTTGCGTCGTCGATGTGCTTCGACTCGCCTACTCGCTGATCCCCCGGGATACTGCTGGCGCGCCAGGGGACGTGCCGGCTGCTGGTATGACTCCGCAGGCCATCCAGGTCCAGATGTACAGCAGCCAGGTTCAAGGCTATAGTGACCACGGCCAGGGCTATAGTGGTGCTCTCGTGGCGGCCGCGCCCCATCCCCATCATCTTCTTGGCTTCTCTGGTTCACCTCCGGCTGCATCAGAAGTACCTCCCAACCATCCTTTCCACCATTCCCATCTCTCTGATCCTTCGCACCTTTCCCACCAGGAGCGTGTTATGCCCTCAACCGCCGTCCCCGCCACGTACTGCCAGCAGCCGTCCCTGGCCCCCACCGCCAGCCCTCCGCCTGGATGCCCCGCGAGGGACAACGGCGCCGCCGTTACCGCATCTTCCTCGACGAACCTACCAGGAGGGGGCGAGGGGCCGCCCCCGGAGGCTCCCTGGGTGCCCCTCTCTTGGGCGCCCCCGCCGCTTCCCCCCGCGACGCACCACCGTGGCGTTATGGGCATCAAGAAGGTGAACCCAATCCCCGTGGACAGGGACGCCATTGACCGGAAACCTATCGACCGGAATCCAGGTCATGGGTTAGGGATGATGCCAAACGTGATGATGGATCATCGGAACACAGGGGTGGCAGGCATGCCGACGGCAACGACTGGGCAAGCGGCGTCACAAGGCATGGCGAACCCAGCGCAGGCATTCCCAGGGGGGTCGGCGGTCCCTGGCACCGCCACCAACCAGTCAGTGGGAGCTCAGGGTGATGGGGGCGGGAATACTGCGCCGCGGACGCCGACCATGGCAACCATGCTCTTGGCGCCGATGTCGCCCTCGACGGCACCCGCATCAACTCCTACGGACGGCCTTGGCTTGCAAGTCAACCCCCTTCTTTCTTCACGGGCAGCAACCACATCGACCCCCTCGCTGGCCGGGACCGCGGCGGAACCTTCATCCCGAGGCTCGGTGAGTGCCGGGGGCAAGCACACGCCCGGCATGTCCCCGCCGCTCGCACAACTGCAGCAGCCACCTCCGACATGGCCATCACCGCAGCAGCCGCAGCAAATTCTGAAGGAACCGCAGCAGCAGCAGCAGCAATCCACACCGCCGCAACAGCAGTCACCGCCGCCGCAAACTCAGCCGCAACAGCAGAAGCAGACGCGGCAGGGGGGTGGGCCGCAGGGCAGAGACCCTGCGCTCCCCACGCTGGCCACTACCGCGCCCGTCACGTCGATCCTCACGGCGGTGTTCGCGGGTTTTGCTTCCAAACGCAACGCTGCTGCACCTGCCGCCGCCGCCGCAACGGAGCGCCCATGCACAGGGTCCACTGGGGGTGCCATCGCTCCAATTGTAGCTGGCGCTGGCACTGGTGCTATCGCTACACCTGTTTGTGCTGGTAGTGCTACTGCTGCTGATGCTGGCGGTGGTGCTGCTGCTGCCGTCACCACATCTACCGATGGTGCCTGCATCGATGGCTCCCGCGCCGTCGCCGCCACCACCATTGCCTCCGCCACCACCGCGGCCACCACCACCGCCACCACCACCACCACCACCGCCGCCGCCGCCACCGCCACCGCTGGTGGTGCCACCCGCGCTGGCGTACGTAACAACGTCGCCTCGGCCGCTGGGGGAGCCGCCAGCATAAACGATCGTGCGGCCGCGCCCCGTACTGCAGCAGCGGTAGCCGTTGCTGGTAATCCTGCCGTGGCCGCTAAGGGAAGATCTGCGGTTGGCATTAATGCTGGCGGAGATGGAGTGGCATCTTCTCCTGGCATCCGCGCTAGTAATGCTGGTCGCGCCACCATATCGCTTGCTGCCGCACCCGCCACCGCCGGTAGCATAAACCCGCCAGCCGCCAGCTGCGGTAGCACGCCGACGCCCCCTGCGGGTACCTCATCACGTCCCGGCCCTAGCACGCCCCCGAACACAAGTGCGTCGACTGGCGCCCGCACAGTGCCAAGCAGGATCGCATCGCCAGGAGCAAACAAAATACCTATGGCGGTCGGCACCCAGTTGCCCAGCACGAACACAGTACCTATGGCGCTCAGCACAATGACGGTCGCCGCCCCATTGTTGGGCACAAAGGACATTGCCAGCGGGCCGCGGCTCTCGGCCGCGCTGGCCCCGATACGGCCCCTGCCAGGGACGCCGCCGTCGCCCGCCCAGGGACCCGCGCGCGCCAGTCCCCCTGCCCACGTTGGTGGCGATGGCGCCGCTGGCTCGCGCGTTGGTGGCGGTGGTGGCGCGGGCCAACCTGCCGCGCCCTCTAATTCTGTCAACGCACCATCGAATCCTGTCAACGGGATGCCACTGGTAGCAGCTGCGACCATATCCACTCCAGCAAGCGCCGCAGGAAAGAGGGGACCCGCCCCTTTTGCCAGCCCGATGCCGCTTTCGACGGTATCGATGACCTCCCAGGCCCCCTACACCGCGCGGCCCCTCTCCAGGCCCGCCTCGCTCGGCTGCAATGTCCCTGGCTGCACCCTGGCCGGCTGCGGCGGGCCGGCAGGCGCGGCCAGTGGCCCCGCGCAGCCGCTGGCTCCCTCGCACCAGGGGCCGGGTGCCGGGACGGGCGGCAAGCCATTCATGCCGGGGGGAGCCGGCAGCATGCATGGTAGCAGGGGGGGAGCAGGGGGCCTTGTCCCGTTCTTCCCATCTGCAGCAGCAGCGGGCGGCGCTCTGGCCACGTCCGCCCATGGCAACCAGCAGCCGTTTGCGTCTCCTGCGAACGTCGCTGTCGCATCGGGCAACGCTGGGGGGCCAGTACCCTGCCGCGATCTTAGTTGCTGCCACCCCATTGGGGCTTGCTACGCTGTCAGGCCGGATTGCGCTGTACGACTGGGGGGGGGTGCCCACGGTGGGGGCACCGCGGCTGGCGCGCCTAGCTGCTGCGACCCTGTTGCGGGTGGCGCTAGCATCACCGTGGGGGCGGGGGCCAAGGCGGGCAAAGGGGCAGGCGGGACGAGCAAGAGGAAGCAGAAGGCAAAGGGGCAGGGGCAAGGGCAGGGGGAAGGAGGTGGACAAGGGGAGGAGCAGCTGCCACTGCAGCCGTCGCTGCCAGGTGGCGGGGCGTCAAAGGGCGGCAAGTCCAGGGCCAGGGCAGGAAGCAGCGCTGGCAAGAAGGGAGCACCAGGCGCGTCTGTGCTTATGTCCGGTGGGACTTCTGCTTTAGGGTCGGGGGGTGCATCCGTGGACTGTGCGGCAGCGCATGTGGTGACGGTGTCAGGATTAGCGAGCAGTGATGCTGGCGCCGGTCACCAGCCGGTGGAGCACGTGGGGGGTGGGCAAGTGGGGGGTGGGGACATAGGGGGTGGGCACGTGCTGACCCTCGCGCTGTCGCAGAACACGGAGAGCTTCACAGGCCTGATCGAGGAGTTGTTCCGGAACAGCAATAGCAACAGCAACGCCGGCCATGGCGACGCGGGGGCCAGCATAAAGGACGGAGGGAACGCCGGCGGGAGAATGAAGACAAAGGGCGAGGGGGGAGCCAGCATTAGCAACGACGGCGACACGGGGGTTGCCCCAAATAACAGCGGCGATGCAGGGAACGACAGCACAGGAGCCAGCATAAAAGCAGGTCCCACGTCCGCCACCGCGGGTCACCCGGCCGAGGGTGGCAAGGGCAGTGCCATGGGTGGAGGTGCCGGGGCAGCATTACCAGGGAGTTGTAGTGGGAGAGCCCCCTTTGGAAGGGCTGCCCTGGCCGGCCAATTCTCATCCGCGCCCGGGCCACTCTCCAGCCCACCCTCGCACAAGGCAGGGGATGGCCACCTGGCCGGGAAAGCAGGGAATGTCCTTGCGAGCAGGGCCACAGCGGGTAAAGGAAGCGTAGGGAGCAAAGGACGCCTCCTGGGTCTTCAAACTGCTGCTAGCAATTCTACTGCTGGCGGTCATGCTGTTGGCCATCACGGTGTGGGCTGCCATGGTGTGGTCAGTCAGGGGGGAGCTGCCAGCAAAGCGGGCGGAGCACCATGTGTCGCTGGCCTGGGCTCCCCTGGGAAGCCCCCCCTGGGCAGACCCTCGCAGACCAGTTCCGCGGGCGCCAGCAGCCACGGGGGGCCTGCAATGACCCCCCCCCGGGGCGTACGGTACGCTAGCGGTATCGTACGCACACCCACCAAGGAAGAGGCGGCCAGGGCGGTCGCGGGTGGCGGCGGGGGGCCAGGGACCCTAGGTGCGGGCGGCCTGGCCTGTACTGGCGGTGCTGCCGTAGCGGGTGGCAGCATTGCTGCAGCCTCGACGGCGCTGCTGGATACCGCAACCTGCAACGGCAACGCGTTCATGTTCGGGTTCGACGTCTCCCCTGGGAAGGCGTTTGCGGTGGAGAGCCATAACGACCATGACTGCCGCACGCCGCCACCAAAGGGGGGGGCCATTCTGCCTGGGGGGTCGTCCCTGTTGACCACGTCGTTCATGGGTCTCACAGGGGGGGGGTCAATGGCAGCGGCGGGGGTTGGCGGGGGAGGGGGCTCGTCGATGCTTGGTTTCAGTGTCAGTTTCAGAGACGCATTCCCGGACCTCAGCCTGGGAGAGGGCATCAGCCTGGGGGGGGTGAGGGGTTTGGGGCTGGGGTTATTAACAGCCAGCATCCGCACAACGAGGCAGTTCTTGCTCAAAAGGAAAAGCAAGCACGACGAGATGTCGGCGAGTTGTCTCCGGGCGACCCGGGCCTGTTGTCGCCACTGTTGGGGCCGGATGCCTGCATCCAGGGCGCTACTACGACGGGTGCAGGCGGGAACACCCCCAGGGCAGGCAGCAAGAGAGCTCGCACAGGCGATGACGAGGGGAAGGAGGAGCATGCTGGTGGCAAGGGCGACGCCCACACCAATGGTGACAGCAGGGGTGGCAAAGGTGACAGCAGGGGAGTTGATGCCGAGAACAAGGACAGCAGGAACACGCTGGCCGCCGTGTTTGGGAGCCTGGAGCCGAGCAACGACGGCTTCGGGTCGTCCGCCTGGGACGTGCTGCCAGGGACGCGCGACGGCTTTGGCGGGCGCAGCCGCAGTCGCAGCCTGGTACGTGTTTTTTCGTGCTTCATGTGCATAGGTGGTATATAAGTAGTTCTATATTGTAGTACTATATAGTAGTGTATATCTAATTCTGCATGTTTTGCGGTAATCCTTTTTGACACCGTTGCCCTCCAGTGGGGAACAGCGTTTCCGCACTATAATGGACAGTATTCCTATTCCGCTGTGCCGGGTGTCAGTGCTTAACAGGTATGCTAAGACAGCATAGTAGCATCCTCATAAGAGTTGCCTGTCAACGATGTCCATTCTGTGATGGCGGTAAGAATTTCTTTACTATTCACGTTTACCCATCCCCCACCTCTCCCCCCCCCACACCTTCCCCATCATCATTGCGGATGAAGCGATACAAACGAGGACTTGAGATAGGAGGTACGAGGTAGTGGGTCGGAGGTAGGAGGTAAATAGGAGGTAGGAGACTGTAGCGAAATGCCTTCCTCTTAATTCAATCCCTGATATTCCCTTTGCCTGGTACCATTCCCATCAACACCACCCTGCCTTTCCGGTGCCGACTGCCCCCCTGCCCCCTGCCCTTTTGGTCCCTCTACCCTCCCTGCTTTTTCGAAAGGATCAAGAGCTTACAAATAGGGAACCTGACGCAATAAGCTGGAAGATCCTAAACAAGTCCTGTAACATGGTAAGATCCACTCATCGGCCTCACCCCCCCATGCTTTTCTAACTTACCTCCACGCTCTTCCCTGCGCTTCCCCTTCCCCATATGGCTTCACGTACCCCTTTCCTCCCTCCCCTTCCCCCCCACCCCTCCTCCGCTCCCACCCCCCATCCCCGCCACCACCACACACTCCAACACACACACACACACACACACACGCACGCACACACACACACACACACACACACACACACACACACACACACACACGCACGCACGCACACACACACACACACACACACACACACACACACACCTCCCTGCAGTTTTCCCCGGGCAACTCGCGAGGCTTCTCGCTCCCTGTTGCGGGTAGCCCCCAGCCGCTGCGCCAGAGCCACCGCAAGAAGTCGCTCTTCCACTCGGACGCGGCCACCGTGGGGTCTGCGCTCGGTGAGGCTGCCGCGGCCACGAGCCCGAGCCCCAGCCAGGTCATGAGATCCACACCCACAAGAACTAGCAATGGCAACGCAGCCGCCAGCAATAGCAACAACAGCGCAATCGCACAGAGGGATGGCTCATTCCAAGCGTTCAGTCCCAGGAGGGACGTAGGAGGACGCGAGAGGATCAGTGATCATGCCAATGCCCAAGGGCAAGGGCAAGGGCAAGGGCAAGGGCAAGGGCAAGGGCAAGGGCAAGGGCAAGGGCAAGGGCAAGGGCAAGGGCAAGGGCAAGGGCAACTTGTCAAGCGGTCTGTGCGCACAGGTGGCAGCGTCATGACCAGCCCCCTGGGCTCACCCGTGAGGACACCCAGGGGTGCGCGGCCGGGCCTGGGGGCCACGTACTCAGAATTCTTCGCGCCCGCGCCACGCCGAAGCCCGGGCCACGCGGTTGGTTCGCGCCGCAGCGCTGACGCGGGCACAGGATTTTCTGGCGCCAACGGTGGTGCTGACACAGTGGCGATGGCCCGTGATGATAGAACCACTGGGGGCGATGCGGGCGCTGGCTCCCACAAGCGGAAGAAAGTGGATGTTGAGACTTTGCGCAAGGGGGGTCAGAATTTGTCGGCAGATCCGGAAGATGGGGGAAGCCCCTTGCACGGCCCTGGTGCAGGGCATGGGTCCCTGACGCCGCCCCCTGCGAGCGCGAGCCCCGTGGCCCCTCGGTTGGCGCGCAAGAACAAGAAGAGCCGCACGGGCGGGGCGGCCGACGTGCGCGCTTGTGGCGATGGTGGCGCAGAGAGCAGGGATTCTGCTGGCGTTGCTAGATGGGGTGGGGAGGGCGAGGAAGGTGGAGAGGACGAGGGTGATGACGATGACGAGGGCAATGTGCGTGCCACGGCGCTGTCGCTGTGCGACGCGCTGCTGACACCCATCGGGGGCCTCCCGCCCCCTGACCTGCTCAACCTGAGCGCCAACTCGCTGCTTAAGCTGCTGGGGGACCACTCGGGCCTCTCCCTGGGCTCCTTGGGCGGCAGCCCCACGCCGAGCCCGGCCAAGGGGGGGGGGCTCTCGATGGGAGGCCCCCGAGTGGCGGGCGAGGATATGGGGGTTGGCCAGGGGGGAAGGGCCGTTGCGGCAGGGAAGCCGGCTGGCCACTGGGAGGGGGTGCTCCCTGGGGCGAGGGCAAACGCGGTGGATGAGGGGCGGGGCAAGGAAAAGAAGAGGGAGGGCGGCGCAGGGATATCGAGGCCAGGAAAGCCGGTGGGTGGGTCGGGCGGGCCCGCGGTGACGTCGTCAGTGGTAGCAGAGAGAGCGACCGCCACTCTGTCGACGTCTCTGGGCAGTGCTGGCGGGGGCAAGGGTGGGGATTATGGCCGTGCGGCATCCTCCTCCCAGGGTGGCCCAGCGTCTAGCTCGGCCTACAGCGGCCGGGGGGGCGGCAAGTCCAAGGGGGCATCCCCTGTGAGCTCTGTCTCGGAGGCACTGGCGGCCGCAACGGGGCGCCCCCACCGCTGGTCCAGTGATGATGGTCATCATCAGCTGAATGCGGGCAAGGATGGGCTGAACGCTGGCAAGGATGGGCCGAATGCTGCGCGGGCGGGTGTGGCTAAGGGGAGTCGTGGGTACGAGATCTCGTGGGGCGATACCCGGTCACCTGTCAAGAAACCGGCAACACCAAAGAAAACTAAGGCCAAGATGCCCCGTTTGCCCGGACAGGCGACGCCGGTACGTATCTGATCCTCTTTGCTATTCGCCGCACCACTAGCTTTGTTCCTGTTTCATCCTCGATCCAACCTCTTTGCTATTCGTCGTACCACTAGCTTTGTTCCTGTTTCATCCTCGATCCAACCTCTTTGCTATTCGTCGTACCACTAGCTTTGTTCCTGTGTCATCCTCCATCCAACCTCTTTGCTATTCGTCGTACCACTAGCTTTGCTCCTGTTTCATCCTCGATCCAACCTCTTTGCTATTCGCCGCACCACTAGCTTTGTTCCTGTGTCATCCTCCATCCAACCTCTTTGCTATTCGTCGTACCACTAGCTTTGCTCCTGTTTCATCCTCGATCCAACCTCTTTGCTATTCGTCGTACCACTAGCTTTGTTCCTGTTTCATCCTCGATCCAACCTCTTTGCTATTCGTCGTACCACTAGCTTTGTTCCTGTTTCATCCTCGATCCAACCTCTTTGCTATTCGTCGTACCACTAGCTTTGCTCCTGTTTCATCCTCGATCCAACCTCTTTGCTATTCGTCGTACCACTAGCTTTGTTCCTGTTTCATCCTCGATCCAACCTCTTTGCTATTCGCCGCACCACTAGCTTTGTTCCTGTGTCATCCTCCATCCAACCTCTTTGCTATTCGCCGCACCACTAGCTTTGTTCCTGTGTCATCCTCCATCCAACCTCTTTGCTATTCGCCGCACCACTAGCTTTGTTCCTGTGTCATCCTCCATCCAACCTCTTTGCTATTCGCCGCACCACTAGCTTTGTTCCTGTGTCATCCTCCATCCAACCTCTTTGCTATTCGCCGCACCACTAGCTTTGTTCCTGTGTCATCCTCCATCCAACCTCTTTGCTATTCGCCGCACCACTAGCTTTGTTCCTGTGTCATCCTCCATCCAACCTCTTTGCTATTCGCCGCACCACTAGCTTTGTTCCTGTGTCATCCTCCATCCAACCTCTTTGCTATTCGTCGTACCACTAGCTTTGTTCCTGTTTCATCCTCGATCCAACGGCCCATACTCCACCCCTACAACTTTTTAACTTTTTGGCAGGTCCCTTCAGTCCTTCATTGGAACGATGTTCTAATGGTGATGTCGGTGCGCACGTATCCTCTTTGCCACCCGTACATAGATCTATCATTAGTTACGTTACTGTATTCTTGGAGCTGTCTCTGTTGGCGACGCCGGTCTGCCTCTATTCTCTTTGCCACCCGTACATAGATCTATCATTAGTTACGTTACTGTATTCTTGGAGCTGTCTCTGTTGGCGACGCCGGTCTGTCTCTATTCTCTTTGCCACCCGTACATAGATCTATCATTAGTTACGTTACTGTATTCTTGGAGCTGTCTCTGTTGGCGACGCCGGTCTGTCTCTATTCTCTTTGCCACCCGTACATAGATCTATCATTAGTTACGTTACTGTATTCTTGGAGCTGTCTCTGTTGGCGACGCCGGTCTGTCTCTATTCTGTTTGTCGTCCCAAATTCGTGTCGCTAGCGTATTCTGGGTGCTGTGTATTCTACGTGCTGGGAACTGCTATGTAGTGGGCTGAGCCCATCTACTCACCTGTCTTGTCAGTATGATACCCACCGCCTACTAACCCTCTTTAGAAGAGATTCCTGCCTCCTGTTGCTTTGGGTGCCTTTGGGCGCGTTCCCCTAACAGGATGAGCTTGTGATCACCAAGAAACAGAAGCTGGCATCCCCTCCCAAGTCCCAGCCCAACGCGACCAACCGCAGTGCTGCCCAGCCGAACACATCCAATCAGAACCCCGGGCATCAGCCAGGGGCCAAGTCGTCGCCACCAGGCAGTGCTAGGCCAAGCCCTGGGAATCCAGGCGCGGGTTGCAGCGCGGTTCGAAAGCCAAGCCACAGCGGATGCAGTAATGAGAGCGGCTCCACTTTATCCAGTGCGCAAAAGGCAGGCAGTGCCGCGGCCTCTGCAGCCATGAGGCAGAAGTCGGCCGACATTGCAGCCGCGAACAAGGCGGTGGCGATGGCGCTCGCGGGTGGGTCCGGGCCCCGCGTCGCCTCGTTTCTGAGGACGTGAGAAGACTGGCATGTGTAGGTACAGCATGTGTACAGTGTAGAGAATCCTAATATAGGTAGAAGTTATAGGAAATAGCTAGGATCACTGGACAGGGACTTTGGTCTCAGCAACGACACCTTCAAACTGAGGTGGGTTGCTATTATTTATTTCGAATAGCGAGTCTGGCTCATGAATATATGCTAAATCTCGTTGTCTATTGATTATGAGAAAATTACAGCATGCGCTCTACATACTGAATATAAGTAAGTAAGTTCTTGCGTGTCATGCGCAAAGGCATGCCACGGAGTACTATGCTAATCTCATTAGAAAAATAATTTCACAAAAGTTTAAACAAATATCGTCTGCATCATCCCCCAACCGTTAAGCACTATACTGAATATAGTAAGTAAGTAAATAAGTATACTTGCGTGTCATGCGCATGGGCATGCCAAGGAGTGCTCTACTAATCTCATTAGAAAAATAACTTACACGAAAGTTACAAATATCGTCTGCATCATGCCCCAACCATGCATATAGTCACTAGGGTACCTGGCACGCTCAGATCAGGTAGACACATCAGATAGACTATAGCTGGCACCAAGCCCGCCCAGCCTGGGCGTTATGTCCACACCTGGCGTGCCCCAGGCCGCGCGCGGCAGGGCCGCCACCCATGGACTTTTCGTGATAGACTCGGCATGGACATGTGCTACCCTAGACGTGACGGGCTCACACCCGGGCAGCCTCCTGGTTTGTCTGTAATTAATATGGAGGCAGATGGTACGCAAGGATAGATGGCAAGTAATGATGAAGGAGAGCACCCCCATGTCTGTGGGGTCTCCACGTGTGACCGCGTATGCACATTCATAGCGATTCGGGCCGTGGTACGTGCCCACAACCCTGTAACTAGGACGTACCTAGATAGCTTACATCATCCATTCCATCCCATGTTCCCTTCCCACTGAGGATTTATGCTCGCGTGACGCAGTCACGTGTCTATTAATTCATTCATTCATTAATCTTCCACCCCATGTCAGGCCTCTTTTGGTTGGTATGATTAATTAATTAATGAATAGACACACTTTTGGTATGATACACCATGGTATTAAGTGCGTGTGAACATGCATGCACTGAAGGCATGCCACGGAGTACCCGATGAGGTACTTTTCTACACCATGGTGGTGGCCGAGGTGCATCTTGTGCACCCAGCGTAGGTGGCAGTTACATTCCCCATTACATTCCCCCACCTGCAGGTTGTAGCTCAGAATGTAATAGAAACCACATGCCCCTTCTCAGGGATATGTTTTATATATTATAAAAATATAATTACTTACAGCAGAGTGAAATCACTCAAACCAAAGCAAACGCCCAGCTATAAACCTATATACAGAGCCATGTCAAAGCTCTATACTACGATAAGACCAATGGAAACGCCTAACGGGATGAACCTAATAGCCCTGCTGCACCGCAAAATCAGCCCGCGTACGGCGGAGCATGATGTCAGCCATGGCCCGAGTCAGCGCCACCGACAAGCGCTGACGCCAATTTGACGTCCAGGTATGTTTTATATATGCTTCCCACATAGATATGTTCATAATTAATCAACTATAATAGCTCGCACTGTTTCAACTTCATCATCCTGACTGATCATCCACTCTCTGCCATGAGCCACGAGCCACGAGCCACGAGGTAGCCATGGCTGACGGCGGAGCTCATAACTTTCACGTTTGAGCCCCAAATTCAGCTGTGAATATCACTATCGCTTCGTCTTTCTAAGACGCACATGCTGATATAATTTTCCAAATCTATTACGCAATATATGACGAGCAAACGCCTGTCGACGCAACGCAGTTTGGCGGATGCGCTCGCCCATGAAAATGCGGCAGCTGCGGCTGCAGCCTCGCCAGATCCGGAAGGCAGCGGTGACACTAGTCGCGCACTGGTGCTCGCCCCGAACCCTCCCAGGCTCAATGCCTCGCCATCGGCATCGCCTGACACTAAACGCGCCCGCCCCGCCGACCAAACAGGAGGGTCTTCACGCCCCTCGGAACCGCGCTTTCGGCTCCAACCTTTCCAGGTCGATGATCACGACTGGACCAACATGTCCCCGGACCGTGCTATGCACTGCATCTAGTTCTATGGGGACTACGCCTCGCTTTACGACCTGTGCCTCCATCTCCACGCCACCGGCCGCCTCCTCTGCACTGACGGCAACCGCTGGCACAACGTCAGCATGGTTTTCGGCTCCCCACCACGCCCCCGTCTCCAGGCACGCCATCCTCAACTCCCTTCTCCAGCGCTCTGACGGCGAGATCTGGGCTCCATCCATCTCCGCCCCCACCCTCCGTTCCATCCTCATGGAAGCCTTTCAGCAGCACGTGACCCCCCTTGCTGCTGACGTCGCAGCAATGGGTGGTTCGCTGGCTGCTGAACTTCCTCACCTCACCGCCACCTCCACTGCCATTTCCGCCTCCACTGCCGACATCAAAGCCCAGCTCCTCGACCTCGACCAACGCCTTCAAGCCACCGCCAACGCCCTTGAGAGCTTGCATGACACCGCCGGCCTCACCGCCCAGGCGGTGAAGGACATCGCCGCCCAGCCGGCTCCTGCTGGCCCGGCCGGCGATCGGCTCCCTCCACCTGGGCGGACTTGCTTAAGCAGCACACCACCTCCACCACCTCCACCATCTCGGCACAACTCAAGCAACAAGCCCTCGACCTTCGCGAGGAAGCCGACATCGCCCGGCGCAGCCACAATGTCATGATTCGTCAAGCACTTCGACCAGCAGGCAGGTGAGACCTCCACGAGCCTTCTTGAGGCATTTAAGCGCGCCATTCTTGCCCCCACTGGTAACACTGGTAACACTGGTGAGATGGACATGTCGGCTGTCCGCCTCCCCCGCGCGCGGGGGAAGGCTGGCCCGGCACCCGTGCTCCTAACCTTCAAGTACATGGCGGACAAGCTGGCGTTCCTTAAATGCCGCAAGAAGCTCTCGGAGACTCGCTTCACGCTGGAGGACGACTTGACCCTGGCCCAGCAACAGTGGCGACGCGAGCTATGGCCGACCTACCTTCAGCTCCGGAAGAGCGCAAGGGGGAAGCCGGTATACTGGAGGGGAGCGGTCATCCACGTTGACCACAAGCCCTGGCAGCCCCCTCCTGCCACCTCAGACTAGGAATATATATATTAAAAATATAATTACTTACAACAGAGTGAAATCACTCAAACCAAAGCAAACGCCCAGCTATAAACCTATATACAGAGCCATGTCAAAGCTCTATACTACGATAAGACCAATGGAAACGCCTAACGGGAGGAACCTAATAGCCCTGCTGCACCGCAAAATCAGCCCGCGTACGGCGGAGCATGATGTCAGCCATGGCCCGAGTCAGCGCCACCGACAAGCGCTGACGCCAATATGACGTCCAGGTCCGCGCCGACCATGGGGCCCGCTGGCCCTCCAGGTCCAGCCGGTCCTCCCGGAGCCGGCAACACTCCTTGAAGAAGGCGGAGGTCAGGGGCCCCATGGCCCCAAACTCCTCCAGGACAAAGGGCACCACACGATGGTGCCCGACGTCGCCGTAGGCCAGGAGCTTGGCCCGCTCCGCCCGGTCCGCCGTGTAACCTGCCGTGAGGGAGGCCCCAGCCACGTGGCTAAGAGCCAAGGGCCGCGCCACCGAAACGTCAATAAGCAGATGCCGGCCACCCCCCTCAAAGTCCAGCACCACGATGTCAGGCCGGTGGTTGGGGGAATAGAAGGCAGCGCCATCCGCATCCTCGGACCGGATGTTCGCGTGGGGGAAAACCGACCGAATCATGGCGAGCACCACCGTCAGGAGGACAGTGTGCAAATACAAATACCAATTCTGATTCTGTTGGCCCCCCATGCAGGAAAGGTAGTGAGTCCCCGTGGGATCCAGCGGCTGCCCACAGCTACCACAAGGCCGCCCGGCCGGAACAAGAGGCTGCGGGGCAAATAGCTGGTGCCGGAGCGCCACCGAGTAGTGGCTGGGAGCCAAGGCGAATGGGGGGGCCATGGGAAGAGCACGAAGGTACGCCGAGCCCACACTCCGCAAGGAAAGCGAGAACAGCCACGCACGTCCCTGGGCATTGAGGTCCGCGAAAAGAGCAATCCAATCAGCCGTGTGCAGAATACCCGCGTAGGTTCTCTGGTGTTTATCGATGACGCGAGCAGGGAATGCGGCGGGAGATTGAACGGAGGCGACCGAGGGAGTGAAGGAATATATATATTAAAAATATAATTACTTACAGCAGAGTGAAATCACTCAAACCAAAGCAAACGCCCAGCTATAAACCTATATACAGGAATATATATATACCAGTAGTGTAGATTAGTAAGGCTTAGCCTAGCATGTGGCCCACGCGCATGTGCGCCCACAATGGCCCCCATGGATGTTGCCTTCAGAATTTAGCCAAGCCATGCCTATAATGGGACCCCCATGGATGTTGCATTAAGAATTTCGCCATGCTATGCCATGCAGAGAGATGCTCTCTGTCGAGAAGCCATGCCCTAGCTCTTGTATAGCCATGCTGATCTTCCCCCACATAACATACTCCCCCTTAGCTGGGCATAGTGTGAAGATTATGAGGGTGCAGGTGCCCTGGTGCACCTAGAGCAAGGGTCGCTTACATTCCCACCCTTGCAGGAAGTAGCCTAGGATGTATCTAAAGCCATATGCCCCTTCTCAGGGATATGTGCTACATTGACTCCCAACGGAGTGATGTTGATAATTAATTAATTAATTAATCCTGACTGACAAATTGAAAAAGTAAATGCAGGCACTGGCTTCAGCTGCCATGGTCCGGATCTTCGACCTGATTTCAGGCCTGAGCTGGGTGTCTTTTGATATACCCAGAACATCATATACAACGCCTCCGCTTCTTCTCATCTTTGAGAGCCCAGCGGACAAGATTTCGTTTCTCAGACGCCGCAAGCGGCTCGAGAAGACTCACTTCACCGTGGACGACGACTTGACCCTGGCACAGCAACAACGGCGACGGGAGCTATGGCCGACCTACCTCCAGCTCCGGCAGACCAAGGCGGGCCAGCCGGTGTACTGGAAGGGGGCGGCCATCTACGTCGGCCACAAGCCCTGGCACGTGACCCCCTCGACCACCGCGGCCCCAACAACTCCAGCCCCAGCCTAGGGGAATACAGCAGCAGTAGTGTAGAATAGTTAGACAGTGGCCTTGTACATGCCCGCCTACTACAGGCACTACACCAGCTGAGGCCTAGCCTTTTTAGTCATGTACATGTGTGCCTATGATGAGCCACCCTCCAGATGATGCCTAGCTTTATTTTATTATGCCGTGCCCATGCAGGGAGTCACTCTCTGCTGAGAAGCCATGCCTGTATTCTGATCAGACACTCCGCAAAGGTGAAAACCTTTGCGTTCAGTGCCAGGCCGCGGAAAACGCGGAAAACGCGATCTGCAAATGAATCCGACCGGAATCGAACTGGGGACCTCTCGCACCAATTTTGCTGACTATAGGACGGACGTCTCCTGTATGGCCATGATGATCTTCCCCCACATGCCACGCTCCCCCTTAGCTGGGCATAGCGCGATACATCATGAGGGTGCAGGTGCCTTGGTGCACCTAGAGCAAGGGTAGCTTACATTCCCCTCCTTGCATGAAGTAGCCCAGAATGTATTAAAAGCCATATGCCCCTTCTCAGGGATATGTGCTACAGATACTCCCAACGGAGTTATGTTTCTAATTAATCATATACAACACAAAAATGTTTCACAAAATGTAGTCGTTTTACTGTGCGTCAAACATATAATCTGATCAACATATAATGACCATCATGCCAAAGGTCCTATGTTCGATTCCTTGCTGGTAGCTTCTGGGCTTTCTTACTTTCTGTGTTCCGCGGAATCTCAGATTTGGGCCGCTAGCGTTTTCACATTTGTTGCTTTCTGATCTGATGACAATATAATAACCGTAGGAAGGGTCAAGTGCCATGGGATACCGTGAAAATAAGTGCCTGTGACACCAATAACGGCAAAGCGGCAGAGGTTGACAATCAGCCTTGCCATCATAGCGCCTTGAAGCAGTGTACAGCGGCCAAGTTATGAAAGAGGACCGCACTGCGAATCCCTGCCTTCCCATGCCGACGGCAGTGCCTCCCTTTAGACCTCCAGGTGTGCTAGAAACGAGCACCGTCTGTTTGCCATGTTATGCCATGAACATCGGTTGTGACCTGCCACAACAAACGTGTCCCCCTGCCGGTCCCCTTTCGCATCAAGAAAGCTGGCTGCTCAGATCATGATGAGCTTTCCACCCAGATCCGCGGAGCCAAGGAGCACCGAGAACTCGTCAAAGTTGATCTTGCCGTCGTCATCCTTGTCAAACTTGCTGAACGTGGTCTTCACGATCTGCTCACACGCACAACAAATTTATTTAAAATGCCAACAATTGCGTTAGAGGCAATTCAATGGGCAAAGAAAGGGGAGCGAGGAACACACTGATACGATTTACTACAGCATTACAAGAATATATATGGGGCCCCCCTCTATTCACCCAAACACCGCCCCGACACTACCGTGCTCGATAACGATGGGCAGGGTTGCCCCCTGCTTGTCGATGTCTCCGTGTCTTCCGCTCTCTGGTCGCCACATCCTCCAGGCGGCTGGGGATGCCCGTGCTGCTGCCGCTGTGGCTGAGCGCGACAAGTTTGCCTCCTACGGCAACGTGGGGCCCCACCGGGTAATCCCCTTTGTCCTTGAGGAGTTCGGGGCCATGGGCAAGACGGCAGAGTTTTTTTCACGGGTGCTGCCAGCGGCGGGAAGATCGCCTCGACCTCGAGGATTAGACTGCCCCGTGGTCCCGGACATGGTTCTCGTATTGGCAGCAGCGCCTTTCCCTAGCCCTCACTCGCACCGTGGCTGATGTGTAATTCCGCCGCACCCGGGCCGACTTCTGCCCTTGCCCATGCGGTGTAGATCCTTCCCAGGCCCAGTGGTGGGCCGGCAGCGCTGTTGCTGCATGTCATTGTCGTTTTGTACCTTGTGTTGGCTTGATATTTGCATGCCAGTGTCAGATTATTTTAGGGTTCTTCCTCTTTTCGGGGCTTTCCTTATGTTGAATGCGGCTCTCACCTCCGTAATTTATCATTATCTATGAACATATATGCGATGAGAGCGAGTGGGTGCGTGGGTGGGTGGGTGGGTGGGTGGGTGGGTGGGTGGGTGGGTGGGTGGGTGGGTGGGTGGGTGGGTGGGTGGGTGGGTGGGTGGGTGGGTGGGTGGGTGGGTGGGTGGGTGGGTGCGTGGGTGGGTGGGTGGGTGCGTGGGTGGGTGGGTGGGTGGGTGGGTGGGTGGGTGGGTGGGTGGGTGGGTGGGTGGGTGGGTGGGTGGGTGGGTGGGTGGGTGGGTGGGTGGGTGGGTGGGTGGGTGGGTGGGTGGGTGGGTGGGTGGGTGGGTGGGTGCGTGGGTGGGTGGGTGGGTGCGTGGGTGGGTGGGTGGGTGGGTGGGTGGGTGGGTGGGTGGGTGGGTGGGTGGGTGGGTGGGTGGGTGGGTGGGTGGGTGGGTGGGTGGGTGGTGGGTGGGTGGGTGGGTGGGTGGGTGGGTGGGTGGGTGGTGGGTGGGTGGGTGGGTGGGTGGGTGGGTGGGTGCGTGGGTGGGTGGGTGGGTGGGTGGGTGGGTGGGTGGGTGGGTGGGTGGGTGGGTGGGTGGGTGGGTGGGTGGGTGGGTGGGTGGGTGGGTGGGTGGGTGGGTGGGTGGGTGGGTGGGTGGGTGGGTGGGTGGGTGGGTGGGTGGGTGGGTGGGTGGGTGGGTGGGTGGGTGGGTGCGTGGGTGGGTGCGTGGAGGGCACAGCATGCCACCCATGATGCCGCACAACATCTTGGACCCAGCTTGTCAAACGTGTGCACCATCAAATCATGCCCTCCCCATGGCCTCACCAACCACATTGCGACAACATCACATCGTGCTGCCCTGCGCTCCCCTCGTCAAACAGCGCTAAAAAAACTCGTCAAACTGCGCTAAAAAAACTCCTCATACTGCGCTAAAAAAACTCGTCAAACTGCGCTCACCTTGTCAAACTGCGCGTCACTCAGCTTGCCCCCCACAATCGCACGCATCATCTTGGACAGCTCCGCGTGCGACACCTCGTTGTCGCCGTCCTCATCAAACAAGCGGAATGCGACTGGGAAGGGGGGGGGGGGGGGGGGGGGGGGGAGGAGAAGGGGACGTGTGGGACGAAATGGGGGAGTACAGAGGGGAAGGGAGGGAGGGAGAATTAAGGGGGGAGCAGAGGGGAGGGAGAAGGAAGGGGGGAGGTGGGGAAAGAAGAGGGGAGGGAGGGGGGAGGCGAGGGGGACAGAAGAGGGATTGGAGGGAGAAGAAAGGCGGGAGGAGAGGGGTAAGGGAGGAGGGGACAAAAGGGGGATAAGGTGGGTCGGTGGGTGGGGAGAAAAAAGGAGGGAGAAGAGGAGGGATGAGGGAAGGGATTTTGGCGTGGGGATGGGGGGGCCAAGGAAAGGGTGGAATCAAGGGAAGGGGTGTAAAGGTGCGGGGCGGGGGGGGGGGGGGGGGGGGGGGGAGGAAGGGGAACCGAGACAAAACCAGCCAGACAGGGCGAACGCAAGGACATGCGGGGCTTGAGTAAAAAGAGGGGGAAGGGGGAATAGGGGGGTGGATATGGCGGAGAGGGCAGGGCGGAGTGGGGCCCTTAACTACACAAGGAAAGCCAGTGGAGTAGTACAGGGCAAGCATGACGCCGCGTGGAGCAGGCGTGACCACATCGACCAAATAGATGCGAGTACCGAGCACGACTATGCGACGATAGATGCAAGCACTAAGCACAACTATGCGACTGTAGATGCAATCACCAAGCACGACTATGCGACGATAGATGCAAGCACCGTTCGGTAACATGCTGTCATGAACTACGTGCCACGCTGCGCTGCCAAGCTCAGGTGCTTACTTGAATTCGGATGAGTGAGAATACATGTGTAGAGTCAAGGAACACGGTTTGACGGTGCTGGTATGGGGGGTACACAACACATGTGTATATATACATATATATGTGTGTGGGTATATGTGTACATATATATATAATATGGGGGTCTTTCATACAGGAATGTGCGTATACTTATCATTGCAGGAGTTACGACACTTGGTAGCTACTACTAGAAATAACTTTCCTCAAGGACATGTCATCCTGCCTTGCAGGTGTACAAGAGAGGCGGCATGCCCTTGGGGCAGACCATTTTGTGCTGCTTGAAGCGACTGTCAAGGAGTGCCATCAACATTGGAATCATTATTTTTGTTGATGTTCACAATGACCAACGTTCAGAATGACCAACGTGACCAGGTCAGAAAGGTACGGGCGTCTGCCGTTTGTTTGAGCCTAGCATCGCGGCCCTCATATGCATGATCCATCCCTTGCGGTACTGGCGTTGATATTGTATAACCACCATCACCATCCATGACTTCCATTGTGAATTATAATGGTGACACAATTCGCAATGTTATAGGCATACTTGGTGACAGAAACCCCCAAAGCACTTGTTAGACAATAACAAGTCACTGGCCACAAACACAGTACGTTCTGCTTCCACAAGAAATTTTCCGGAGCTTAACTTCTACTTTCATCTCTCAGCCATTCTAAGACAGCCTTTACCCCCCAGGATTTGCCATTTTCACGAAAAACACAAAGGAAGCTTTGGTATTGAAAGCACGCTCTGCATTGAAACCAAAAGTGCAAAAGGAACTTACAACGGAGCTTCTCGTTGCGATCATTTAGCCGCTGCACTTGGTGCATGGCAATCACAAACTCGGCAAAATCAAGCCTCCGGTTGCCGTTCGTGTCGAATAAATAGAACATACGCTTGGCAAACGGGTTGCCCGCTGCACGCGCGGGACGGTATACAGGGGCAGGGAAGCGTGCAACCGTCAGCATTGCATCTCGCCAGGAATAGACAGCTAGATCGTATATGATAACGCTGTTATTCCTTTCCACGTTCCTTATAAAGGAGCCGAACCTGCCTGACAGCTGCGCATCTCTTATCAGTATTGGAAAAGAGACAAGGTCGACATCGCTGGAGACTAGAGGTACCAGCAATCGCAACGTGAACAAGGGCCTTCGTACCAAATTCGGCCATGTGAAGAAATTGGTCCTCGGAAATGTCATTGGCGCCAACAGCGATTTTTGAGAATCTTCTGTACAGCCGTCTCAACTCCTTCGCATCAACTGCACGGGGACAATCATGCAACCGAGGGCGGTCCTCAGTCCCATTCCATTCTTTCGTCGGCTGAGGTAGATTAATCGCTGCTCAAAGACCACGGGCACATCTCCAGCAAATTTGTCGCATTGCACAGGAAATATACTTACAAGAAGTTTTTGTCTTAATGGCTTCTACCTGCTCTGGAGGAATACTGATGTTGTTGCCCATACTTCACTCGGACTACGTGTTCACGCCCTTACAGGGCCGGGGAAGGGTGTCTTACGCAGGAACAGGCCTTTCAACTTCCTTGCTGCAGCGTACCCTACGCTTCATTCCACAATCTAGCAAGCGCGAGAATCCTTTCACGTTAAAATTGCGATGCTGGCGGCCCTTTTGGTCAACGAGCCCGCTCAATACGCTGAAATAGAGTCGGGATGTGGACTGTCTGCGGGTTTCCATGCTCGTTCATGGACGTATATACCGAGCGTGGTTGTCCAAAACCAAACCGAGCCCGGAGCCTGGGCAGAACTGGCAGAACTTAACGGCGTTGCTGGCAGCTACACCAGGGTGCGGTCACTACCACGTTCCCAATCTTGATTGGATGATTGGATAAGCCATTGGACGATTGCGCAAGTAACTCCGAGAAATCAGGCCAAGGGTGCCGTTATGAGTTGTCACCAACTTGGCGAAGGGTGAATTGGCGCCAACCGCTCATTTCAAGTGTTTGCTTCGTTGATTGCCATGTGGAAGGCACAGACGTATCCTGGCCTCAATCTTGAATCCTCATGGCTCATGCACCATGGTGCCTCATTCCTGTCCCGACTACCGACTACCGAGAGTGCTAATCGCTGGCTCGCTGCACAGTAAAGTACTTCAGTTATTGCCTGCAGTTCCAGCTTCTGCACAGCGTATGCCGACTGCCGAGGCCCATTAACTAATCTAGGCGAAAGCTTATTCTTTTCAAGGAAACTGCCAACGCGAGCGCTGAGCATCACTGTGCCGTCCTGTGATTATGCCCGCAACCCATCTTCCTGTGGGCTGTGGGTCATGGCTTGCCACGAAATTGCCAAGTGGGGGCTGCGTTGGTAATCACAGGAAGAAAAAGGTCCCCAAACCAGGCCCGCAGTCTAAACATCGGCATGTTGCTCACCCCGCGCACAAGCACCAGTGTGTGAGTGCCACGGGCATGCCCGCAACCGTAATGCCAAGCTTGCGAGCTCGCTCAGCGAGGCATTAGCTCTTCCTTGGTGGCGGCTCTTTATTGTTTTCTCCTGAAGTTGTTAGTCAGTTAAGATCGCGGCTCCGTCTACTGCTGGACGCGATTCCTGTAGTGGGGGGAGCTTAACGGGCAGATATCCGGGCCCATTTCTACCTTCCAGCTTCCCAAGATGGTGACGTCCAGCCTCATCGACGTGTTGGGTTTCTTTATCGGTAATGCACCCTGATTTTTTCCTGATATTCGCCCCCTCGTGCCCCAACGCCTAATGTGATACCATTCACGGGCATTCGCCTCGATTCCGTTCAACTCCAGTCCGCTTGCTGCCATTAATCGGAATGGATTTCATCGGTCGGCCATATCCTTGTTCGTTGCAAATGCAGTTGCTGCATGCGACCCTTTCCTGCTCTTCATAGCGTTTCCTTTCTTACTACATTGGCAGCGCTGCTGCACCGTGTCCAGAAGATGCCTTATATTGCATTGCGCATGGAACTCAGCAGCCCCACCGCCTTGCATCTGCCTACCGTACGGACCCGGTGTGTGGACGAGCGAGTACATGCAAGAAGAGCGCTATTGCTGCACCCAGCAACTTGCTCCCGCTCGCCATCAAAACGGCGAGAAGCAAGCACAATCGTCGCGGGGCAATAGGCGCAAGCACAATCTTCTGAGGATCGGCCGCGTTGCTCTCCTGGTTGCAGACTTCATGATTCTGAGGAGTGTTGTGCCCGTGGTGCATAGTGCTGCGTGCCCTGCTATGCACTTCCAGCGAGCCTCCGTGGGCAATTGGACCGGCATTCCAACGACAAATTGTTCTCAAACCGCGTTTGTGCTGGGTCTGGGCCAATTGGTGCGATCCAAATTTCAAATTCCATCCCCAGTTCCATGAGGAGTGCACAACTTCGTACGCCTCCTATATGCCCAAGTCCGCACGAAGGCAGCTACTGCTCTGCCCTGCCACGTTTCTTCCCACTGCATGACATGCGCCAGTCACCATGAAACTTCATGTGAATATGCGCACAATACCAGCTCTAAACTTGGTTGCATCACCGTGCTGATTCAAGGCCCTCCCCTTTCCTCCCCCGCGGTTGCCCCCATCCCCCCCCCCCCCCCCCCCCCCCCCCCTACCCGCCAACCTTGGTCGTGCTCTTGTTGTGCTGGCAGCCGTGCTGGCGGTGCCCCTCATCCTGCTCCAGATCAGCAAGACCAACAGCTCCCGAGGTACGCGTGATAGAATCACAGTTTCCCTCTTCAAGCAGTGACCCAGAATCCATCTTTCAAAGGCAACAATATTATGCTCCAGTAGTAATAATGCCACCAGCCCTCATCATGACGATCACATCAACACGCATCCCATCCCCTGTGGCCCCTCAGACAGCCACCGCCCATTTTCTACAATTATAATCGTGTCTTATGACCCCCCCCTGTTTATTGCCCTTAGTCCTCCCCTCCCACCTCCCCACCCCCCAGCCCAGCTTTCAGAATCGGGGCACAAATCGCGCGGGTGTCTGTGGACCGGACCAGTGGCGGTGCTACCTTCCCATCATTTCAGTTTTTCATGCTACTTTCATTTTTTTTCATGTTGTCATCATTTTGTCTTCATGTTTTTGCTATTTCCCCGTCTCGGCCCTCCACCACCCCTCACCATCCCTGTTGTCCAAATCGGCGCGCAAACCGGGAGGCTGTCTTTCTGCCGGACTGCAGTCGTGACAAATGCTAATGTTCTTTTCATCTTGTTTTCTGCTGCTCGGCTCTCCCCCCTCAACACATCTATTATTATTATTATTATTATTATTATTATTATTATTTGTATTATTCCACCACACATCCATTCCACCTCTAAGCTTCTATGCCAACACACACACACACACACACACACACACACACACACACACACACACACACACACACACACACACACACACACACAACAGCCCTCTTCTCCAAGTCGGCACGCAAGCCCGGCGGCTGGCGCACGCCTACCACGCTGCGAGGCCTGCTGCTCAACTGCTTTGTCATCGTGGGCGTGGCCGCGTGCGTGGCGGTGTTCCTGCTCATGGGAGTGTTCGCGCCCAAACCCAGCCAGGAGGGCAAGGATGAGACGGGTACGAAGAACGCGCACAGGGAATGCAATGCCGCACACGACGGGTCACTATAATCATGCGTAACACATATTAGGGCCACTACAATCATGCGTAACACATATTAGGGCCACTACAATCATGCGTAACACATATTAGGGCCACTACAATCATGCGTAACACATATTAGGGCCACTACAATCATGCGTAACACATATTAGGGTCACTATAATCATGCGTAACACATATTAGGGTCACTATAATCATGCGTAACACATATTAGGGTCACTATAATCATGCGTAACACATGTTAGGGTCACTATAATCATGCGTAACACATGTCAGGGTCTTTATAATCATGCGTAACACATGTCAGGGTCACTATAATCATGCGTAAGGGTCACTGTGGTATTCCCTTCCAAGCATGAGCAGGAGGGCAAGGAGGAGACAGGGAATACAAGGCTCCTCACGATGGAGCACAACAACCAGTTTGAGAACGGGCTTTGTCTGCCGGTTTGCTTCCCTTCCCAGGCTCCAGCGCTAAGGGAAGGATGGAGCAGGTGGGACAGAGCGGATGCATTGTTAATTAATTACTTAGGCACGCGGTCCCGTCGGGGAGCCGGGGAGCATTTACCTAAATGTTATATAGTGCATTGTTTCCGGTTTATGTTTAAGGATTTAGGGTTTAGGGTTTGAGAGTTGGGAGCATATTATCCACATTATTCCGATGAATGGTTGGTCCGTAGCAAGTACACTCCCCGATTGGGAGAGCTGATGCATCGTTGGTCAGTAGCGACTATATGCTCCCCAGTTCCGGCCAGCGAGTTGCTCTACCCCAACGTACCGATTGACTCCCAAAACCCAACCATGTATGAAAGGATGAAGTGGGTTGGGGCAGGATGGGCGCCGGCATCTGGGTGCAACATTTTCACATGCAATTGGTTGCCTTGCAAAGCCGTAGTGCCCCATGCGTGCCTGTGCTTGTGCTTGTGTCTTCTGGACTCTGAAGTATCCCTGCGTTAGTGCTTCGCGATCTCGTGGTGGTGTACTCTGTTCTCCCGCTGGATTGGATGGCACGCATGTGTCATCGCAGCAGTCATCTCAGCATGCTGATGTCATCACCTTCCGTTCGCACGGCCTTTCTGTTCCTTTCCCCTTGCTTGCATTCCTTCCTGCTTCGTTGCGGTCACCTTGTGTGCCGTGGGGTAACTCCCAGCCTGGTCCCACATCTGGAAGCCGGACTGCAAGAAGGAGCTGGAGCAAGGTGAGGGGCATCCATTTCATACGGCCCCGCGCACATGTCCCATACATGGCAACCACTGGGCCAGGCTGGGCAACACACAGCCTGCCCTTAGTCGAGAGACAGCAGCGCACATCTCTAGAGACAGCAGCACACATCTCTAGAGTGCAAGGAGGAGCTGGGGCGAGGCTGATGAGCCCTTCCTGCACGATGCCGCCCGTCTGCACGTGTCCTGTCTCAAGCCTCAGGCATGTAGCTATGCAAATATTGGTGCAGAAGTACGGCAGCTATCTCTAGCAGCAGGAGCCGTTATAACACCCTGGAATGCCGGTTTCATCGGAACCGTTCTGTGTGTATATATGCATCCCTGTGTCGCTTGCACTTGTGCTGCACGGTGCATCATGTTGCTTCGTCTGTTCGTACGCTTTGTTACGTGAAAACACATCACCCTCTCATGCTGAATCATGTTGCTTCGTACATTCATTAATTGCTTTGTTATGTAAAAGCACGTCATCCTCTCTATTGTTTTGTCCCTGCCCCCCCTTCTCCCTCCGCGATAACCACGGTGGGAGGGCAGAGCGGCTTGCGCCTCTCGTTCTCTCTCTTTCTTTTTTCTGGGATTGGGCGGCCAGGTATACCAAGGCCGCGCCTTTGGTTCTCTCCCCTTCTCTCCACCTGATTGATTCTTTCCCACCCCTCCCCCCACCCCTGCTATTTTTTTCTTCTTCGTGTTGTGTCTATTCACTTCCCTTCATCTTGTTTCTTCTTCTCCTCGTGTTGTCTCTATTCGCTTCCCTTCATCTTGTTTCTTCTTCTCCTCGTGTTGTCTCTATTCGCTTCCCTTCATCTTGTTTCTTCTTCTCCTCGTGTTGTCTCTATTCGCTTCCCTTCATCTTGTTTCTTCTTCTCCTCGTGTTGTCTCTATTCGCTTCCCTTCATCTTGTTTCTTCTTCTCCTCGTGTTGTCTCTATTCGCTTCCCTTCATCTTGTTTCTTCTTCTCCTCGTGTTGTCTCTATTCGCTCCCCTTCACCCGTCTGCCCACATTCAATGTCTCGTAACCACAGCAAAAACAACTTTTCAAGTGGCCCTCATGCCATGTCACCATCAACCTCAAGTGAAACACCATTTCTTCCATTCACCATCCCCCCATAACATTCATACCATATTACATAATAATTATATGAATAAACTACAATATGCAGAGATATTATGTTATATTCCCTCCATATACGACCCTCTCCTCAGTCCTCGCGACCTTTCAACTGATCCGCTGAACCTTATTTCCAACCAAACACATAAGACAACCCCCCAATGCCAAACGCAAAATCCCCTTGTTCTCCCCCCTGCAACCACCGACTTCACATAACCCCCCCTCCCCCCCTCCCTGCCACCACCTGCTACACACACACACCACCCACCCGCAGGCGTCCTCTCCCGTGCGCGTCACATCCTCAAGCCGTCCTCCGCCACCCCCGCCGCCTTGGCCCCCGCCACCCCCACCCCCACCCACCCCAAGCGCGTCAACTTCCTCGTCTTCTTCATGCACCATAGTGGCAGCTCGGCGATCACCGACCTCATCGGCGCCCACGAGGACGCGTTCGTGTCCGGGTACGAGCCGATCGACCGGTGGCGCCAGCTGGCACCCGAGGACATCTTGGGCTTCACGCGCGCCACATTCGACCTGCCCACGAGCCTCCGGCAGTACGGGGGCTGGCTGGGGGAGATCCGGCGGTCGCCAGCAGCGCACGTGACTACGTATACGGCGCTGAGGAGCCGCGCGTGCGTGCTGGACGCGCGTGCGTCGGGGTTCAAGGTGGGTGCATGACCCATGTGAATTCTTGGCTGGTGTGTGACTAGCCTCACAGCGAACAAGTGGCTGCGGGACGGACGCGCGCATCTCGGGGTTCAAGGTGGGAGGCCTTAGCGAGGTTACTATCGCTGCAAAAGAAGATAGTCGTATCGCTGCAGTACTATCGCGGCAAAGAAGATAGTAGCTATGTCACAGTGGTAGTTTGGTATCCGTGTGGTGATGGAGCTGGTAGTAAAACGGTATTCGTGTGGCCGTAGTAGGCTCAGTTGTAGCGTGCTTTGTGCTTGTCCATCTGGGTGTCAAGGTGAGGCACTTGACGTGTGTACAATCATGTGTACAATAATAATAATAATAATAATAATAATAATAATAATGTGTGCGGATCAAGTCTAGAACTGCATGCTGGAGGCATGCGCGTCGGCGTTCACAGTGCCATGGACCGTGTGTTGTGGATGAAGGGTGTGTGGCCTGTACATTAGTGCCCCCCCCCCGCTGCTAGTATCTGAACTGCTACGTGCTTATCGCACTCGCTCACACACACATGCTACGTGCTTATCGTACTCGCTCACACACACATGCTACGTGCTTATCGCACTCGCTCACACACACATGCTACCTGCTTATCGTACTCGCTCACACACACATGCTACCTGCTTATCGCACTCGCCCACACACACATGCTACGTGCTTATCGCACTCGCTCACACACACATGCTACCTGCTTATCGTACTCGCTCACACACACATGCTACGCGCTTATCGTACTCGCTCACACACACATGCTACGTGCTTATCGTACTCGCTCACACACACATGCTACGTGCTTATCGTACTCGCTCACACACACATGCTACGTGCTTATCGTACTCGCTCACACACACATGCTACCTGCTTATCGTACTCGCTCACACACACATGCTACGCGCTTATCGCACTCGCTCACACACACATGCTACGTGCTTATCGTACTCGCTCACACACACATGCTACGTGCTTATCGTACTCGCTCACACACACATGCTACGTGCTTATCGTACTCGCTCACACACACAAACAGACAGACACGCAAGGGAACACATGAACGTACGCACCTATTCACCTGCCCCTATTCACCTGCCCCTATTCATCTGCCCCTATTCATCTGCCCCTATTCATCTGCCCCTATTCTTCTGCCCCTATTCACCTTCCCCGAGTTGGTACATCTCGGGTTGAGTTGGTACTACTACTACCACTTGGTGTATTAATTAAGGTGCCTTAACCAGAGCAATAAATCAGAGCAAATACATTTCAGTAGCTGAAAAGAGGCCTCCCTACATCCCCTACACCACTCTAAGTACTGACTATCATTCAAATTGCGCCACGCAGGCCTGCCGGCTGGCGCAGGTACAAGGTGTACTGACTGCCCATCACAGTTGCGCCACGCCTGGCGGCTGGCGCAGGTAACAAGGTCTAGTGACGTATGTTAGAAGCTACCTAGGCCTGCACTCCGGAACCACACTCAGCCTCGGCACAAAAAAGGCCGGCCGGTGCAGTACCCTCGTGACAAGCGCTAGTCTTACGCTACCTAAGGCATGTCGGTCCCCTTTGAGCCCGTCCACGCGTCATATATAAAATGAGCGAAGCTCAACAAGTACACGCAGTTGCGCACGACCACAGGTCCGCCCCGAGCAACGCTCCCTGAGTTTGCGTACCTTGGCGTATTCAATAACCCTATTCATTAATTTGTGTCACGTGGTTGCCAATACAGAGTGAAGGAACCTTCATCCCCTATACACAACATTAATGCATTAGTTAATCAATTAATGATTAATAAACACGTGACTGCGTCACGTGGGTGCCAACACACAGTAAAAGAACCTTCGACCCTATATACACAACGAGAAGGAGGGAGGGCGCCCTAGCTTCTCTCAATTCATAGGCACGCGACTGCGTCACGTGGGTGCGAATACAGAGTAAAGGAACCTTCAACCCTATACAGAGGGGGGTATGTAAAGTATCTGAAACATTCTAACGAATGCGTGACCCACGCATGTGCGCATGATACCCGCAGGTCCGCCCCTACACGCTCCCCGAGTCGGTGCGCCCCGCCTTCCGCCAGCTGCTCCACAAGCACGACGTCCGCATCATCAACGTCTTCCGCCGCAACAAGATCAAGGCCGCGCTCTCGCTCTACCGCCGCAAATACGAGCACACGTGGCAGTACGGAAAGGCCTTCCGCCCGCACTCGGAGCTGGGGGAGGAGGGAGGGGGGGCGGGGGCGGCGATCGCTGCGCGCGAGCTCACCACGGTGAATGCGCGTGACTTCAACGAGATCCTTCGCTCCGACTGGAACATCCAGTACCAGGTACGGGTGCGCCTCTGATTAGGAATTGGGCGTTAACCTGTTAGGATTGGTCCTTCACGCAGATTGGAACATCCAGTACCACGGTAGGATGACCCAGCATGTAGCCTTGTTTATACCGTTATGGAGCAATGAATCCAAAAGTTGGTTTGAAAATATCCTTTGCTCCGGCTGGAACATACAGTCCAGGTAAGGGTTCCTCTCGAACTTGGAATCATCCCTCGTTAGAGATTACAACTAGGAATTCCATGTCAACTCATTAGGGTTGATCCCTTGCTCTGATTGGAACATCCCGCACCAGGTTGGGGTGCCTCTTTGAGGCTCCCATACTTGGTGCACGCCTTAACCAATCCAGACCTATTCCAGAGATTGGAATAAGACGTAGGTAGTATGGGGGTTATTTTGCTCCAGCTTGTTTGGGGCATCGCGTACCAGAGGACTTATGCTCACGTGACGCAGCTACGTGTAAATTAATTAATTGATTAGTTAACGAATCATTCAATTAATTAATTAGACAATCCAGTACCTGGTCATATGATCAAGCAGATGCTTATGAAGATGCGCAATTTTTTGGGATGGATGGATGGATGGATGGACGGACGGACGGACGGACGGACGGACGGACGGACGGACGGACGGACGGACGGACGGACGGACGGACGGACGGACGGACGGACGGACGGACGGACGGACGGACGGACGGACGGACGGACGGACGGACGGACGGACGGACGGACGGACGGACGGACGGACGGACGGACGGACGGACGGATGGATGGATGGATGGATGGATGGATGGATGGATGGATGGATGGATGGATGGATGGATGGATGGATGGATGGATGGATGGATGGGTTACGGTTTGGTAAGCGGTTTCCGCAGCCCATTCTGCATCTGACCATCCTAGCCGCAGATTCAAGAGTTTCCACCCTCCAATTTGTCGATGCCCAATGTATATATATATATATGAATAGGAAATGATCAAACTGCGCCCCCTCTTTACACGCGCTCAAAAGGAAGTGGCTTCACAACTTCACCAAACAATGAAGTGTGCTCCACCAAACAATCATTGCCTCTATCTGGCTCCCGTAGGGTTCCGCGATTGTATGCCTTTCATTCCTCTTCCACTCTCCCGCTCTTTGCTTTATGTTTCTCCTCACATGGGGGCCTCTTGCCAATCCTCCCCCTTTTGCCTTGTCTCGTGCTGCTTCCTTTGGTCTTCTTAATATTATTATCATCAATATTATTACTACTATTATTACTATTATTATTCCTTTGGGTGTTGTTCGCCTTGCACCCGCCTCGCAGGTGAACAAATCGGTGGAGTACTACCGACGGCCGACACTCACCGTCTCGTACGAAGACTTTGTGGACGACCCCAAGCTGGTGATGGACCAGATCTACCGGTAGGGTGCTACTGTAGTGCACTATAGTGTACTATACTGTACTATGATACCAAACCTGTATAGGGATATCTCAGTCACACAGGGGTGCAGCGCCGAGTACTCTTAAGACTGCCTGGAAAACCCAACGTCACCGGTACTTGGGTACGTGCTGATTACTACGCAATCGCCACGCGACATTCAACTCTCCTCTACACCGATCAACTAGAGTCACACCTTTCCTGCAACGCACGACTTTCCTGCTCACTATAGTGTCCTATGTTCACTTTATTATTGTATACTTTCCTGCTCACTGTAGTGTCATATGTTCACTTTATTAGTATATACTTTCCTGATCACTATAGTGTCATATGTTCGCTTTATTATTATATACTTTCCTGCTCACTGTAGTGTCATATGTTCACTTTATTATTATATACTTTCCTGCTCACTATAGTGTCATATGTTCACTTTATTACTATATACTTTCCTGCTCACTATAGTGTCATATATTCACTTCATTATTATATACTTTCCTGCTCACTATAGTGTCACACCCAGCTTCTTCAATCTGCGCCATTGTATCAGGTGCTACTTTCTGATCGATATAAGAATTCTAATCATGAACAGTATGGCATATACTCTACATCACAGCCAGCCTGTCTCCGCTCGCACCTTCCTGGAGCTGTGCTGTTCTCTTTTTCTGATGCCAGCATCTGGTACTCCTGATAACAACTATTGCAACCTCCCCCGCAGCTTCCTGGAGCTGCGCCCCCTCACCACCGAGGAAATCGCCACGTCCATGCTCACCTCCAAGTCCACCTCCAACAAGCTCTGCCGTGTGGTCGCCAACTTCCAGGAGCTCTGCTGGCACTACCGCCTCACGTCACCCTTTTTCGAGATGTTCGAGACACGCAGCTGCGACGTCAACCCGTGCGCCGACGAGCTCGCGGCCCTGCGGGCCAACGCCAGCTCATTAAGCCAACAGCTCGCTACCAGCGCTGGCATCAGCACCCACTCCCCTTCCTCCTCCTCTTCATCCTCTTCATCCAATTCCCTTTCCGCGGCATCATCCTCCTCGCAAGCATCCATCAGGGCCGTTGGCACCGGTAGTTCCAGTTCCAGTACCAGTACCAGTACCACCACGCCAAGCCTCACGATCGAATCGACGCCCTCCGGTTCCAGTGCAGAGGTGGCGTCCGCATCGGCGTCATCTCCATCACCATCGGGGGCTACCGCCATCATCCTTGACCGCAGCCTCGCGCGGTCGGATTTCGCCATCCTCACAGGGGAAGCGCGCATCAAGGCGCTAAAGGTCAGGCACATGCTCTTCTTTAGTTAAAGTCCCATGTATAGTCCCATTTAGAGTCCCATTTATAGTCCTATTTCTTGTCCTATGGCTTATTCCATGAACACATACCACACTGAACGTCTCCACGCACTAGCCAGAACAGCACCCTGTCTGTCTGTATAGCACCCTGTCTGCACGCACTGACGTGCTCAAATTACTATCACTACGACTAACGCAGTATCATTAATATAGTACTTCTTTATTATTAGTATACTTAAGGCAGTGCATCCCCACGGCATGGAGCTCTCCTCCTTACCGTTAGCTTAGCCTGATGCTGGCCCTGCTCATTAAGCTTTCATTTTACCTGCCCGCCGTCCCGTTTGCCCGCCAGTCCGTTTTCCCGCTTGCCCTCCGGCCTGTTTGCCCGCCTCCTCACTTGCCTGCCGGCCCGGTGAAGGACCGTTTGCTGTGGTGCTCTTTCCTGGAATCATCTCAAGACGTCCTCTCCCATGCAGTGCCCCCCTCCTTGCCCCCCCCATCACCCCCCATCGCCTCCCCTGTTGACCTACCCCCTTGCTTCCTGGCTTAAACTTTCAGTCCCCGCCTCTTCTTCCCGCCCTGCCTAACCTGGGACTCAATTCCCGCCCGCTGGAATCTCCCACGCATCCGCACACCTGCCTCTGGCTTTTCCCAAGCCCCCACATCGCCTATAACATAAACGACCTGCCTCACCTCCCTCCCATGCACACCTTCCCGGCCCTATGTATGAACAGGAGCTCGCACGCCGCCTATAACTTCATCCACCGCCACTTGACTACAGTGATTTCATGCACCGCCTCTGACTACTATACTTTCATCGGTTGTCTCTTTTATTCACCGCCTCTTGACTACCAAAAACCCATGCACCGCCTCTGACTACTATAATTTCACGCACCGGCTCCTCGTCTGCTCATTCCCCGGTTCCCCACCCGCAGGCGCTCGAAGAGGAAGAACTCTCCAAGGGGGGTCCCTGCCAGCTTGTGTCGCACCTGGCCGGCGTGACCTGCAAGGGCGTGTGCATGGCCCCCCCCTGCTACCACGTGCCGGGCGGCGCCACCAACCAGTCCTCCTCCTTCCTGCGCATGCGCTTCCTCGACCTGTGGGGCGACGAGGGCGCGTCGTTCGCGTCCCTGTCAGGGTCCTCCCTGGGGGAGGCCTCCCCCTTTGACTCCTCCCCGCTGAGCGGTTCCATGGCCGGCCCGGGGGTGGGTGGGGCTGACGGTGCGGATGCTGGTAGTTCCGCACTTGGTGGGGATATGGGCGCACGTGAAGGGATTTATTCTGGCAGTGGCGGTAGCGGACTGGCACCAGGGACCGGGGCAGGGTCTGCGTTTGGTTTGGGTCCTCCAAAGGATGGCACCGATGGGGGCGGTGGAGGGGATGATGCCCATCGGCCGTTGGCACTGCTCTACGTCGCCCCCGAGGATGGGGGGTTGGGGGAAATGCACACCGTGTTTGGTATGCTGGAGGCCAACCGGAAGTGTCGCACGCGCCAGGTGGCGACCGATGGAGGGCCGGGGAGGGGATTGGGTGATGGAGGGCGGGAGGGTGCGGTGGATTGGGAGTCAGAAATGCCACCATCATTGGAGGGTGGAGAGGGCCGTCCCATCAGGTCAGTTGGGAAATCCATGAAGAAAATCTTTTGCCCAAAGCCCCCGCTCCCTTGACCTACCACTTGTCTCTCCACCGCACGGTCTTGGGCCCCGGCGCTTTTTTTCCTACTCTACTCTTATTTACTCCCTTGATACTCTTATTTACTCTCTTGATACTCTTATTTACTCCCTTGATACTCTTATTTACTCCCTTGATACTCTTATTTACTCCCTTGATACTCTTATTTACTCTCTTATTACTCTTATTACTCTTATTACTCTTATTACTCTTATTACTCTTATTACTCTTATTACTCTTATTACTCTTATTACTCTTATTACTCTTATTACTCTTATTACTCTTATTACTCTTATTACTCTTGTTACTCTAATTACTCTTATTACTCTTATTACTCTTATTACTCGTATTACTCGTATTACTCTTATTACTCTTGTTACTCTTATTACTCTTATTACTCTTATTACTCTTATTACTCTTGTTACTCTTATTACTCTTATTACTCGTATTACTCGTATTACTCGTATTACTCGTATTACTCGTATTACTCTTATTACTCTTATTACTGTTATTACTCTTATTACTCTTATTACTCTTATTACTCTTATTTCTATTAACCGTGGAACTCCAGGGTAACCAGACTCTTTATTAAAACAATGAGTGGAGCACATACAAAAGGCAGGCCACATCCCGGCCGCTGATGCTCATGGGAACACTTATTGCTTGGCAAAGGCTAGCCTTACCCCCAAACACGCAGGGAGGGTGGGCGGGAAAAGAAAAGAGGCCGACCTTAGCTAGGTGGGTTTGTTATTGTCCTTTTTTTTCGTGTCATGCGGCCTTGGCCCGGACAGCATTTTTTCGCCACGCAAATGTTGCGTCTGAACAAATGACGCAATGTGGCGTTCTAATTGCCGGCAGCTTACGTAAGGCTGCCGGGGCTATTAGGTCACATATTGCGTGAGAGAAAGAATCTAGATCTAGTTAATCTCCCTTCTAATCCCTGTCCCTTGTTTGTGTCCCTTGTTCGTGTCCCTTGTTCGTGTCCCTTGTTCCTGTTTCTATTTCCTGTGTCTAGTTCCTATCTCTTGTTCCTGTCCCTTGTTCCTATCCTTATTTCTTCTCCCATATCCCTCCCTCCCACTCAGCCCCGGCACTCGATCTCTCTAAGCCCAAACATGTCCATTAACCTACATGTCAGCGCAGGCAAGAAATACACTTCCAACCCTAAAGGTAGCATATTCGTTGGCCCTTACATTTCTCCTGCCCTGTCGCTGTGCACATACCCCCCCGTGACCCAGCCTCGACACCCTCTCCCGCGCTCCTCTAATCCTCAGATTCCTTAATATCCGTCAGATGGTCTGATCCGTCAGATATGGATCCGTCACATGTTCCCCCCCATCAGCCTCAACACCCTCTCCCGCGCTCCTCTAATCCTCCAGTTCCTTCTTTTTTTCCCTTCATCCATCACACGTCACCCACCCCCATGCATTCAGCCTCGGCGTGCTCTCCGCACCCACGCCCGCATCCCTGACCAAGCTGGCCGTCTGCATGTCCAGCCCGTCCAAGTGCGGCGGCGCGGTTACGAGCGTCAGCAGCGCCGAAGTCTCGGCGCTCGCGCCGGACGTGCGCGTGGTGGTGGCGGTGCGCGACCCCCGCGATCTCGCGGTGGCGGCCTACTTCCGCAAGAGGGTCGCGTGCGAGCGGCGGCGCGCGTACGGAAGCTCTCGTGAGGAGCTTGGCTTTCCCGAGGTACTGCCATGATGCCCAATAAATTGTCTGATAATAAAGTTTCCGATCATAGGGCGGTCTGGGTCCAGATGGGAGCTAGGATGCCACGCAACCAGCCTTGCGAGGTAGGATGCCACGCGACCAGCCTTGCGAGGTAGGATGCCATGCGACCAGCCTTGCGAGGTGGGATGCCAAGTAATACAACCACGTTTCTGGTAATAAGGATGTATGGGTCCAGGTTCTGGGCCTTGGTCATGAGACACCAGCGGTTCGCGCTGGTCGTGCACATATAACGCAGATCAATGCAGTCCAGCAGGAATGCCTTGAAGTGCTTGCGGTTGGCGGCATAACTTGGACGCCTTAGAAGTGGTGCCTCGCGGAACGTATCTCGGGGGAAGGTTGAGGGGGGTTGTGTGGGGGGGGGCTGGAGTGTTTGGGGGGGCACTTTTTGCAATCATCTTTCCCTTCGTTGTTACCAGCCCTTTCTTCTCCCGTCTTTTTCCAATATGTTTCCAAAATGTTAACCAAGATTTCCCAACATGGTAGCAAAAATTTCCCAGCACGGTAACAAAGATTGTGCATCCTGTTAACAAAAAGTTGCCCCAGAGTATTTTGGGTCGTATGATTGCAAACCGCAGGAGGTGTGCGGTATGACCAAGGAGCACGGCATCAACTTTGAGATCGAGCAGCTTGGCACGCCGGAGCTACCGACCCTCTCCCTCGCTTCCCGCGACTCCAGCACCGACCGGGATGGCCACGCGATCAGCATCGATGGCGGTGGTGCTGGCCGCACCCGGCGGTCGCTGCTTGCTTCGACCTCGATGGCATCCGTCACCTCATTGGCAGATGCCAGTGATGTGATGAATAGGGATGAGCTGGCGACGGCGGCTGCGGAGGGGTATCAGGATCCAGAGACCTTTTCACCCGGCGGCGCCCTTGTCAGGAAGGGGGCGTTTGTGCCGGACGGCCGTCCTGCAGGGTTGGTGCCGGATGGCGGTGATGTTGACGACGACAGCGGGGCCTCGATGACGTTGGCAATGACTGAACGGGTGGCTGGGCTGGGTGAGGGGGATGATGAGGGTGCTTGGACCGTGCAAGAGGAAGAGATGATGGATGAGGATGCAGCGCCGCAGGGAGAAGGGGATGAGGAAGAGGGAGAGGGGGATGCAGGAACTGGAGCGAACGAGGAATGGGGAGAGGAGGAATATGAGGAAGAGGGAGAGGGCGAAGGTGAATACTTCCATGCGGAAGAGGAAGAGGAAGAATATGAGGAAGAGGAAGAAAATGAGGAAGAGGAAGAGGAAAAAGGAGATTATGAAGAAGAGGAGAAATATGAGGCAGAGGAAGAGGGCAAAGAGGTCGAGGGGGAGAACCTGCCAGCGGGCGCGGACGTGCCAGAGGACAAAGGTGCAGAGGATGCGCAAGTTTTCGAGGTCGAGGAGGAAGAAGGCCCAGAGGAGGCCATGGCAGGAGAGGCAATCGAGCAGGAGGGAGATGGAGAATGGGAGGAAGACGCAGCGTACTCTTATGATGAGTACCAGGGTGAGGAAGAGGGAGATGAAGAATGGGACCATGGAAATGAGGACCCGGAGGACGGGAGCGAGGGGGAGGGAGAGGAGAGGGACCCTGATGAGCCGCTGTCGCGCCGCCACCTGTCACGCCGCCATTTGCTGGCTTCCTCCCGTACACCATATTTCTGGGAAGGGGTGTTTGATGGTGCGGTGGCGAGGGGCAGCAGCTATAATGGGAAGGGACCGGCGGGCGGGCGGCCGATGGCCTACCTCACGTACCTGCGCAAGATCCTGGAGCTGACGGCCAGCATGGAAGACAAGGTCATCTTTGTCAGGTGAGCTCGTCTATAAATAGCTGATATCGCCTGCACAGCTCATGTAGTATAGTGGAATACGCATTATGCTGGTACACGATTGTTGGCAGGAATTCAGCCCCATGGTCAGCATGGAAATAGCATGTACTATTAGTGAACACATGGTACGCACTGTGTACACATGGAAACGTCCTATTCGTCAGGTGAAAATTTCTGTATATAGAGGATCAATTGATAAGCAGATTCTACATTTGTCACAGGATACGCCAGATTGGAAGGGAATCCATCCATGTCCCCACTCATACAGAGCCAGTCTGTGGGTTAAGGAGGCAACCGCTCCCTAGGTGGTTTGGTTGTCATTGTGTTGGTCAGACAGTGGTCAAATCACTTATCGGCACTGGGTGGCTGCTTACTATTTCTTTCAGCTTTTCGATGAGCTGTATACATACAGGTATGAGGACCTGTTCGCGGACACCAATAAACGGGTTCTGACTGTAACAGTGCTTGGCTGCCCTAACCCCCTGTGTCTTGTCTGCGATGTGTCATGCAGGTACGAGGACCTGTTCGCGGACACCATCAACGGGTTTGGCAGCATCGGCCGCTGGTTCCGACTGAGCGAGCCGGAGACCGCAGCACTCGTGGAGGCCGCGCGGTGAGAGCTATTTATTAGTTCTATTTCAATGGTAGAGTAACTAGGTATCGTACTACTACTATAACATAAGGAATCATGTGAGGAGACCGCAGCGCTCATGCAGGCCGCAGGGTGAGCTAGTAACTTATATAACAGTATGATATCATCCATGATAGAAGAGTATTATATAACAGCATGATACCATCCGTGATAGTAGAGTAAAGTAGTAAAGTATTATATAACAGTATGATACCATCCATGATAGTAAAGTAAAGTAGTAAAGTATTACAGCACTTAAGGCGAGGAGACCGCGGCCCTCGTCGGGAGGCCGTGCGATGCGTAAAGGTTTATAATTCTGCCAGTAGAGTACTTGAGATACTACTATATACTACTATATATAGGCTACACATATCCACCTCCATTCATTTCCATCATCCTGAAAGTCACAAGACAAACGCGGATAAGATAACGGCAGGCTCGAGCTACCATGGTCCGGATTTTTCCAGATTTCTGGCCTGCGCTGGTTTTCTCTTTGATACAAACAGTACAGTATAGATGAAGGTGTGAGGAGACCGCAGCACTCAAGGCGGCCTCGGGGTTCGTGGGCGTGTGTTGATGCTGTGGTAGAGTGATGAAAATACACCACAGAGTGACTAGTATATACACCACAGAGTGACTAGTATATACACCACAGAGTGACTAGTATATACACCACAGAGTGAATAGTATATACACCACAGAGTGAATAGTATATACACCACAGAGTGAATAGTATATACACCACAGAGTGACTAGTATATACACCACAGAGTGACTAGTATATACACCACAGAGTGACTAGTATATACACCACAGAGTGACTAGTATATACACCACAGAGTGAATAGTATATACACCACAGAGTGACTAGTATATACACCACAGTGTGACTAGTATATACACCACAGAGTGAATAGTATATACACCACAGAGTGACTAGTATATACACCACAGAGTGAATAGTATATACACCACAGAGTGAATAGTATATACACCACAGAGTGAATAGTATATACACCACAGAGTGACTAGTATATACACCACAGAGTGAATAGTATATACACCACAGAGTGACTAGCATATACACCACAGAGTGACTAGTATATACACGACAGAGTGACTAGTATATACACGACAGAGTGACTAGTATATACACCACAGAGTGACTAGTATATACACCACAGAGTGACTAGTATATACACCACAGAGTGAATAGTATATACACCACAGAGTGACTAGTATATACACCACAGAGTGACTAGTATATACACCACAGAGTGACTAGCATATACACCACAGAGTGACTAGCATATACACCACAGAGTGACTAGTATATACACGACAGAGTGACTAGTATATACACCACAGAGTGACTAGTATATACTGTAGGATTAGGATATGCTGAGGGCAGCGCTCATGGAGGAGGCCACCCGTTGGGTTCCAATAGATGTATTAGCTGCTGAGGATGTAATGAGGTGATGTGATGAGGCTGGGCTGAGGGACGTGCGGAAAGGTGCTGGGGGGGTGAGAATGCCCAAGCCAATTGTGCACCAAGTCCTATTTTGCATCTAGTTCATTCTCTTTTATCTCTGTTCATTCATTCTCTCTCCAAGTGACAATCGCAAGCTAGAAATCATGCATGCATGTGTCATCAAAAGCGAGGAACAGCAATCACAGTAGCTAAATATATCCACATAGGCTTGGCTTCTCGGCAGTTTGTATTCAATTCATTTACTTATTTTTGCAGTGGCCTTGAACGTGAATGCATTGAGAGTATGGTGGAGAGTTTATTGTTTCATGCACTGGTTGGCCAAGTTTTGATATCCCGAGTTGTCTGAAGATTGTTGTCGGCTCGCCCGGTTTCTCGCCCTGTCCCCCGTCACATCTGCTCCGTGCAGGTATTCCAGGCAGAACCCCCAGCTGACATGTGGCCCCGGCTCTGGGGCCGCGTGGTCCGCCGACCTGGAAGACATGCTGGCAACACCTGGCCTATGGAAGCTGCACATGAGCGAGTGGAACGCGCTGCACTTTGTGGACGTGCTGGGGGAGGACCCGCTGATCGACATGGGCTATGCCGCCAACAACAACTGGATGAAGGGCCTGAAACCGGTTGACTAGGCTTGGTTGGCCTGAACTCGTTTGACTATGGTGATATTGGGCAGCTTGCTGTCACTTGCACCGGCCACCGGATGAAGGGCCTGCCCCCAGTTGACTAGACTAGCTGACCAGTTTACTATCAGAGAGACAACCTGTAGGTATGTCAACAATGGGGATGCCAACAATGATATACGTACAAGTTTTGAGTGTAGGGCCTGCGCAGCCCATTGACTACTAAGCCTACTAGGTAGCAAGACGGGCCCGATATATGCCAGCAACAGCGGTGATGTAATCAATTAAGTGCCTGTGGCCCATATGCATAATGACTAGTGGACAGTGGTATATAGATTGATTTTGCATAGTACGTTAGGTATCAACATCAACGCTATGTGAGTGTCAGCTAGTCAGCGCCAGCAACGATGGCATGAAAGGCCCGTGCAGCCACGGACCAGATTCAGCTAATTGATTCTGGCATGACATTCTGGCCTATATAAGATATTATTTGCAACCCTAGCGTCAAGCTCATAATTCTCAATATGAAATGGATCTCAGTGTGGAAATGAGGCGACTTTTTTGCTTGGCCACGTGACCCCAACAAGGCCTAGTTTGATTTGACAGGTTTTTGAATTTCGAAAATTAAGGTGACTAAAGTTAGAATCGGCTTGTCGTGAATCCAGGCCAATAAGAGATGGTAATGGTCTCAAGCTGTGGCCCCGCCTTGCATTGTCCACCATATGAGCAAAGTTATCAGGCACACTATACTCCCAACGGAGTTATGTTCTTAATTAATTAATTAATTAATTAATCAGGCGCATGTATTCGATACTGAAGCTTTAGCCGGAACACGTGCCTACACCTTAATTAATTAATTAATAGACACGTGACTGCGTCACGTGAGCATAAGTCCTCAGTGGGAGGGGAACATGGGATGGAATGGATGGTATAAGCTATCTAGGTCCTAGTTACAGGGGTGTGGGCACCGCGGCCCAAATCGCTATGAATGCCATACTTGGTCACACGCGGAGCCCCCACAGGCTTGGGGGTGGTCTCCTTCTTCACTACTTGCCATCTATCCTTGCGCACCATCTGCCTCCATATTACAGACAAACCAGGAGGCTGCCCGGGGGTGAGCCCGTCACGTCTAGTGTAGCACATGTCCATGCCGAGTCTATCACGAAAAGTCCACGGTCCACAGGTGGCGGCCCTGCCGCGCGCGGCCGGGGGCACGCCAGGTGAGGACATATCGCCCAGGCTGGGCGGGCTTGGTGCCAGCTAGTCTATCTGATGTATCTACCTGATCTGTGCGGGCCAGGTGCCCGGCTAGGCCCAGGCGCCTGTGCCTAATAATGTGGGAAACATAGGGCAAATCAGCGTACAAATCCTTATTACTAATGTGCAAACCAAAGGGGATGTCAAGGGCCTTGCGCAGCATCTTGGTGACGGCGCCGTCGAGTCGTTGCTCCAGCTCCTGCATCAGTGTCCACGTCTCGGCGCCGTAGGTCAGGATGGTCAGAATGACGACCTTGAAGAGGTCACGCTTGACGATCCGGGGTAGGGCGGGGTTGCTCCACCAGCGGCGGTGGTCATGGAGGTGCGCCCACGCCATGCCGATCCGTGTCGTCATGTCGTCCTCGCAGTCGGGAAGCCAACTGCCGAGCAGCTTGAAGCGGCCTGAAGGAGGGTAGTTGAACTCGGCATCGTCTAAGAGGCGGAGTGTGGGTGGGGGCCCTGCCATCATGCCGAGGGCCAGGGCCTCCGTTTTGGGGCTGATTTCTAGACCAACCGCCCGAGCCTCGAGCGCCAGGCAGTCCAGCCAAAGTTGGGCAGACTCCGGCTTCTCGATGAGCGTGATGTCGTCGGCATAAATGAGGTCAGCTAGTAAATTCTGCTTGTTAGTCGGCCCCCCTTCTCCAAGCTCGTTCGTGATCGCTAGGCCAGGGGCACGGCCTGCAATGCTAGCAAAGCGAGCATGTGCCTGGCGCATAACATAATCCACTACAATAATAAACAGGTACGGCGACAGGACGCAACCCTGCCAGACGCCGGTCTGCAGTGGGCATGGCGGGGTAATGCCGTGTTGAGTGCGCACCGAAGTGGTCGACCCCTCATACAGCGTGCGGATGACAGTAGTCAGGGGAGTGGGGACGCGAGCGCGAGCAAGTACAGCCCATAGAGCGTCCCAGAGGACAGAATCAAAAGCCTTGATGAAGTCGACGAAGATCAGGATGGCATGGCGGGAAACTCACCAGGTTGCAGACTTGCAGGAGAGCGATTTCCTCGAAGAGGCGACGCGCGACGAAGATGGCCATGACGGTGTTGCGCCCAGGACGGAAGCCCATTTGACTTTCCCCAAGGTGACAGTCGAGAGCAGAACGAAGGCTGTTGAGGATCATGCGGATGAACAACTTGCGGCGCTCTGGATGCAGACTCCTCTGTAGTTGGCGGGGTCGTCAGGGGAACCTTTGCTTTTGTACAGCATAATACGGTAGCTGTGCTGCCACTCAGGAATCGGCGGGGTGTCGGCAAGCAGGATCCGGTTGCAGACCCGGGTCAAGCAGGAACCCCGTGAGCGCCGTCAGCTTAATCACCGGGGCTGCATGGGAGCTGGTCAGGTCCAACGGCGGCATATATAGAAGCGGAGTTGCTTGGCAGCGGTGCTCAGCTCGAGCTCGGTGAACGGCGGGAGCTCGTTTGGGTCGGCCAGGGGTTCCGTCAGGGCTGGGTACGTGTAGTCCTGCTCGATCATGCAGCGGCGGGCGGCGTGGGCGGCGCAGGGACGTCCGCCGGTGCTACTGCCAGGCATGCGGCCGCCAGAGGGCCAAGCGGCGGAGGCGGCGGGGGGGCGCCGAGCAGCCGGGACTGGGAGGAATACCACTGGTCGAGCCGCTGCTGCGGTGAGCCAGAGAGCGTCCGCGGCGCCGCGGCTGCGCGCCGCCGGCGGGCCGTGGGGCGTGACGCAGGCGGGTCCAGGCGTACTTGCCGTGCTGGTCCTTTCAGTGAGGTGGGCGAAGTACTCGCGGACATGAAGGTCCTCCTGCTCCTTGGTCGCCTGCCGGATGACCGAGTGGTAATCGGCTTTGAGGCGGGCGTAGCGGGCGGGGTCGCTGTTGTCGCGCAGGGCTTGCCGGGCCTGGATGACGGCGGGGAGCCGGTGCAGGCTGGTGAAGCGGGGCGGGCGGCGGGGGGGCAGCAGGGCCCCGGCCGCGGGCAGCTTGTCAGCGAGGTGCCGAAGGGCCGATGCCGGGCCGGCAGCGAACAGCTGGCTGGCGTGGCTGGCCGGGATGTCCAGCGCGTCGACGAACGCCTCTGCCGCGCGCTTGTGGGCGCGTTTTTCAGGGAAGTCCTCCAGAGCGTCGTCAGATTTCTCGAGCAACTGAAGTGTGCGCAAATCAGGTGGTCCCACGTGCTCACGAAAGGGCGAGGGGAATCCCAGGCGGATGCGGGCGGTGACGATGCGATGATCGGAGCGCACCAGGGGGATCACATGCGAGCGAGCAGCTAGTACAGATCCTTGATGACGCTTGCGCATTACAACATAGTCAATGCAGCGTTCAGTGCCAGTTGGCGAGGTGTGTGTGACCAAAGCATCTGGACTATGTGGAAAGCGGGTGTTGGCAGTGACCAAATCGCATGTCGTAAGCAAATCAGCAAAAAGTTCAGTGTTGGCATTGGAGACCGTACCGTTGGGGGCGTGCTGACATCCGCCAGTACCCGGTGGTAGCGTGGCGTTGGCGTCCAGCAGCAGAGCGAGGTAGTTGCGACCAGGGATGCCGTTCGCCAGGTTCTCCAGCGCTGCAAAGAAGTCCTTGCGGTCTTGTTCTGGGTGGCCGGAGTGGGGTGCGTAACCAACGCCCACCGTCAGGGCGTAGGTCGAGTGGCCCTCCATCGAATGAAAAGTGGCCACGAGGAGCCGAGCGTTGACCAGCTGGGGTTCGCCCATGTGGCGTACGGCGAGCGGGGAGCAGAGGAGACCGACGCCCCCGTTCCCGGTGCCGTCGCCGCCTCCGTAGTAGAACCGCCAGCCGTCGATGTCGTCAGCAACAAGGGCAGTTGATCCGCGGGCCGATGCAGTGCGCCTGTGTTCTTGGATTCCCAGGATGGCGATATTATTGTCGATGCAGAAACCAATAAGATTGGAGACTCGATGGCACTGACAGTCGTCACTGCCGGCAGGCAGTGACAGCGGTCAGCGTTGGGCTGGAGCGTGCGGGCGTTGAAGGTGGCAATGACCAAGGGCGCGCGTTGACCGAAAAGGGGGGTGCAGGCGGCCGGGGGTGGGGCCGGGCGGAGATGGAGCAGGGTGGTGATGGGAGTGGGGGTGGAGGTGGTGGGGTAGGGGGGGCGGGTTGGGGACTTATGCTTTCAATCACCGTTTTGCTTCTTACTGCCAACGCGTCGAGGCGACGCCGACGGTTGGCTCGGGTGGCCAGGTAGAATGCGTCTGCGTCTGCACGCATAAGAAATGCGTGGAGTCTGAGGAGGTTTCGGAGGCGGCCGCGCGAGGTGGGGCGAACCTGGCTCACTGCACCATGCCGACCCGTTGCTCTCTCTCCGACAGCCCGAGGGCTGCGAAGGCAAAGGGGCGGGAAGGGGAGTTAGGCAGATCCCACTGCATGCTAGAGCCGCGGAGCCGCGGGGCCGCGCTCAGCGTCGTCATTGATAGGAGAGAAGGGTTCGCAGCGCGGGCTCCGGCTCAGGTGCGCAAGGCGAACGAATTTATTAGGGTGACGGGCAAGCCTGGCATGCAGCCATACCTGAGCTGAAGTTGCCCCGGCGGATCCCCACACGTGCTGGGGAGCAGGTGACCGTCGATGCCGGTGGCGATGGCGGTGACGGCGGGGGCCGAGCAGGGGGCTGGGGCGCTGGCACGGCGGTATCCATGGGGGTCGCCGTCATTGGAGGAAGGTCCTGGCCGTTAATGCGGACGATGAAGACGCCATTAAAGAGGCGGGCATAGATCCTACACCTTGTTATGCATCAATTAACACATACCTGGAAACTCCTGCGATTAATTAATTAATTTATTAGACTCGTGCTCCCGTTGGCCGGGGAGTCACGGAGCATTAACCCCGATGGATGGATGGATGGATGGATGGATGGATGGATGGATGGATGGATGGATGGATGGATGGATGGATGGATGGATGGATGGATGGATGGATGGATGGATGGATGGATGGATGGATGGATGGATGGATGGATGGATGGATGGATGGATGGATGGATGGATGGATGGATGGATGGATGGATGGATGGATGGATGGATGGATGGATGGATGGATGGATGGATGGATGGATGGATGGATGGATGGATGGATGGATGGATGGATGGATGGATGGATGGATGGATGGATGGATGGATGGATGGATGGATGGATGGATGGATGGATGGATGGATGGATGGATGGATGGATGGATGGATGGATGGATGGATGGATGGATGGATGGATGGATGGATGGATGGATGGATGGATGGATGGATGGATGGATGGATGGATGGATGGATGGATGGATGGATGGATGGATGGATGGATGGATGGATGGATGGATGGATGGATGGATGGATGGATGGATGGATGGATGGATGGATGGATGGATGGATGGATGGATGGATGGATGGATGGATGGATGGATGGATGGATGGATGGATGGATGGATGGGTGCAAACAGTCCTACCGGTCTAATCTATCTACAACATCGATCTACAACATCGATCTACAACATCGATCTACAACATCGATCTACAACATCGATCTACAACATCGATCTACAACATCGATCTACAACAACTAGTCTAAGCTCTCTACCCTAGGGGACCTGTCTGGCGTGCCTCCCGTATGTTTGCACACGCGGGCGCTTCCCCACGGGAGGGGGTTCGTTGTCCTCTATAACCTGGGCCCACTTGGCCTTGTCCATCATCTTGTTCCAAATCACGGAGAGGCCTAGCCCCCCCATGTCTGCAACTAGCTGTTCTTTGAAGGTGCGGGCCTTCCGGCGGCGAGCATTGCTGGGCCCGGCCCACGTAAGGAGGTGCCGGCCAGGCTGAGCTGGGCGCAGCCCCGCACTGAGAGGGGCCACGATGAAAACTCCTGCGATGGCGTGGACATGCATGCATGGACATGTGCTACCGTCCCTAGAAAGAACGGGCTGATGCGGCTGTGGGAATCCGGCCTCCCGGCTTATACGTACATGATCTGAGGGCAGTTCACCTCAGTGCAAAGATAGATGGCACTGGTGGTATGGATACATATATACCAATCCCAAGGCGACTGAGGGGTAATGCGTGTGCCAAATTGTGTAAAAATAATGATGGTTCGGGACGTGGCCAGTGCCCACAATGTATATGTACCCCGCAACTAGAAGCTAGATAGTTATCTGGTCTAGCTGGACACCCCATTCCATTTATTCCATCCGGCCCAATAAGGACTTGCATGCTCACGTGATACATGCCATTAAATTAATTAAGATCATGCGGTGACGGAATGCAATATACGAGAATGCTCATAACTTTTGACTCCAACCGTGAAATTTCATCGGGTTGGTTGCATTAGACTCGTCTTTTGAAGACGAACACGCTGATATAATTTTCTGCAGCTATCGCTCAATATTTCCGAAGATACCGGCACCGCCCTGCCCAGCAAATATCGCTGTTTTTCAGCTCGATACGGCGGAATACGACTCATCCCAGCAATCACAAGCGTCCGCGGCCCTGCACCAACTCGCTGATGAAGCCATGGCGTCATTGGAAACACGTCCCTTGCACGCTATGCCGGACGCCACTGTCAGCATATCCAGCCGCTCCACTCCACCGCTCCGCCGCACAGCGACCCTGCCATGGATACCCGCGAGGAGGCCTTTTCTGCCGAGGAAGCTGCCGCATTTTTACCTGGCATGCAAATGGCCAGGCCTTAACGCCATCATGCGCCTGTCCCGAGCTGCCGCCCTCACCATCCTGCACAGTGGCTGCCGAGAAAAAGTGCGAGATCCGGGACTGCAACCAACAGGTTACCCACCTGTCGGACTTTCTCCACGACAACCCCGACGACACCGACCTCTGCCTCGCAGTCCGGGTGGACGTGCTCCCGTCTTTCCGACAGCGCCCTTGAGCCCTTTGTCATGGCCTCTCTGGACCTGGGAGCCGACCCCACTGTTGCTGCCACCATCGGCATCACCGCCAAGCAAGTCGTCAATACCTGCTTCGATCACCTCCCCTCCCTCCTCAACGCTGCCGGGTGGTCCCACGCGGAATGGGGTAGATTTTTGCAAGAAAAAAACGCTAATTTCAATCGTCCGAAAACCGGACATTGCGCCGAAATTCTTGCGGAAAATTTGGCAGCCGAGCGAATTTTTCGCCGGACGGACTTTGCGCCGAAATTTTTTGTCTGCCGTGCTTCGAACTCAACCGACTCCTGCTTTTGCGTGCACTTTGTCCGATGCCTGCAGGCCACGCACGAATTTTGCGACCGAAATATGACGACTAGACAAGTTTAGCGACGACCTACATCGATCTATTGCCACTTTTGAAGTCCTTGGCCTGCTAGCAGCTTTTGATTATCAATGCCGGGAACAAAATTGCCGAAATTTTTTATTGAATCAGTATATAAATGTGCACATGTCCGTAATTTTATCATTCTCAATGAATATAAATATGTGCACATAAAGTCGACATTGTCGAGTATTTGACAACTTAGGCATTGCGCCTAGAAAAAGGTGCCCCATCCGTCGATGTCAAAATCGCCGAAGGAGTACACTCCCTGGTACAGGTCTCCCCTGTAGTTGGGAGGCTCGCCTGTATACATTTTGGTGTTCCACTTGGCCCCGCCGTTCTCCGCAGCAGCCAGGAACTCCTGCTGGGCCTCAGCCCTCAGGCGCATCATTGATACATTGGGAGAGCCCGGAATTTCCGTGCTCTCCACCACCACTCTCGCCTGATTGTCAGGCACGCATTGGTAAGCAGGGTTCAAATCTGAATCGGGTGGCACCAGATCGATCATGCCATTGCCGAACGCAATGACACCTGCACCCCACTGTGCAGAAGGTCCGAGCAACTCTACATCAATTCTGATGTTTGCAGCGTGCTCATTTTTGTCGACCATCACATAGGTATGCTGAGAACCGAAAATATCGCTCTGCTCCATTTGTGACAGTGTTAAATTTCGGCAAGCTTGGCTGCTTGCAATCGACAGGAAATTGGTGACCCCGACAGCCAGACGCGCAAGGGTTATCACTGCAGGTAGAACCCAAAATTTGTCGATAAGGAGTAATGGAAGGGCACGACCACCAGTCACTACTATTCGCTTCACCGGACACCTTTTTCAGCTTCCGGTTAAAATTCAGCAAGAGCAGCGGCGATTAGATACTAAATATTGCGTTATTGGTTCGTACCGTACCCAGACAAAAATTGTACTAGTGACGCAATTGTACTAGGCGGAATGACAACTGCGCCCGGCAAATAAGTATTTATTGCTCCAACCCCACAAAAAACTTGTTCCGGAGCTGTTCGAAGCGAAGAGCACTGCAAGGGATCGGACCCGAGCCAGATTTGAGTGCGGAACATGGTGGCTGGCCTACCTCACTCCGAACATCAATGTGGACCCGGGTTCGAATCCTGTCATTGCTATTCTCTTCGAACAGTTCCGGAACGATTTTTTTTGTGGGGGTGGAGCAATAAATTCTCGACATTTGCAGAAACAAATGTCGAATAGATTGTGCAAAAAAATATCGAAATCCTTATCATTATTTAAATATACAGCATAAAATTATGTTGCAGTAAAAAATAACTGTTAATTGAAGGCCGCAAAAAATTATCAACTACCCTTAAACTTGACCACAGAAAGATCTCGAAAAATATATATATATGCGGGCACCTTTTTACACCCTACTGAAGCCCCACTCTAAAGATATAATACGAGCCGAAACTAGGGCGTCGTCTACCCGCAGCGAGACCCCAATTTCTTGTTTAAGTCGGTGCCGGCCCCTCCGGGGCTTCATCCTTGATCACCAGCGCAGTAAGCCACTTGTCGAGCTCCTTGCTCATCCTGATGTCGGCACACATTCCGTCGCTGCGCACGCGTGCTTCTAGCCGGAGAGCCGGAGCGACGCAGAGATAGCAATTCACAAGCTCGGGCTGGCGTGACGGTGGCCAATCCTCAACGTTGAGCGTGAAATGCAGGGGGTCATGCTTATCCCGCTTCCAAATCCGAACGGGAAGAATGCCATTCCCGGCGAGGAACAGCTCCTTCTCCCGTCCGTTCCGGCCCTCGACCCACCTCTCGAAGTTCTCGTCTAACACGATCGGCCCGGCTTCGCTTACAACCTCAGCCAACCAGAACGGGTGGATGGGATCGTGATCCGTGTCCTTGTCCGATGGAACTGCCACATAGTCGTGGAGTCTCATCTGCCGGCCCATCGCCTCCCGCTTGTCCTTCAGCTGCTCCCCCCGCGTCACCATGCGAACCGGAGGGTTGGGCTGGCTCGGTGGCAGCAAACGGACAGTTTTCATCGAGCTTCCTGCATCATTGAACTCGATGATAAACGACCACTCGCTTAGACATCCCTCAAACCGCCCAGCCAAACAGGGCGGACAGTAGCAGGAATAGCGCCTAATCATCAAAAGGCCAGGGTCGGACTTGTCCAGTCGCCACCAATGCGCCTGCTTGATGCCAGGCACCTCCTCCACCTCCGCGCGTCGGCCGGACTCGACGTCCTGTCATCAAATAGTTAGGACAAAAAGAATACCGTTCAAGTTAGCAAAATTGACCAAAAATCAATAAAACAGGGTATAGCTGCAGAGAGACCCCTTACAAAAAAAAAATTAACGACAAGACATACAGTCAATGATCAAAATTCGACACAGGGTATAGCTGCAGAGAGACCCCATTCGAATCATAATAACAACGTACGACAAGATATCAAGTGATCGAAATTCGACACAGGGTATAGCTGCAGAGAGACCCCTTCATACCGATAGAACAAGCGAAAATTCATACCTAAAAGAAAAGCAACCCATTGACAGTATATAGGGTCTCTCTGCAGAGATACCTTTATTGGGTTTGAATTTTTGTAGAACATCGGCAGTTGACGTCTTAAAACCTGAAATAACACAAAATTCCGTACCGGGGGTAAAAGGAAGAAGTGGCGAGTGACGTTCTCGGCCCGCGCGCGGGCCGACTCCCTGCTCGATGTCTTGCCGCCCTGCCAGTTCTGGTTCAAGTAGGCGACTAGCTGGTGGGTCTCAAGTATGTGCTGGTTTTCGGGAATCCTCTGCATTTCCCTCAAGACGCACTTGCACTTCGCTCCTTGACCATCCACCTCCCCCTTCCCATGCTGCTCCCCCATGTAGTGGAACTCAAAGGCCTGCAGGTCGGGATCCCCCATGAGCAGACCGTTAATCTGGTTAATCACGTACCTGGACTTAAACTGCACCGCGCAGTTGTCCGAGCACATGTACAGGTTTCGCACCTCTACCCCTACTTCTACCCGCAGGGTTTCCAGAATCTTGCGAAGAGCGTATACGAGTGCGCGCTCGCCCCGCTTGATACTGGAATCCCCCAGGAAAAAGAAGACGCGCTTTTCCAGCTCGCCGTTGAGCCGATAACGCACGATCATGGGCATCAGGATGTGGCTGCGCTTGTGGAAGTACTGCGACTGCAGTTGGACGTAGTTGCTGTTCTCGTAGTTCTCGGCCCAGTCGCCGTGCACGAGCACGTCCCCCTCTCTCAGATTCTTCTCCCGATCCTTGATTGTATCCGCCTGCGACCAGGCCGTAAAGCAGTGCACGGTGAACTTGTCCCACCTCTTCAGAATCTCGTCCCGCAGCTCAGCTGGGGTGGACCTCATTGGGACTTGCTCGGGCCGCTTCACCTTCTTCGCCGCCCTGCCATCGGTCTCGCCCTGTTTCGCAAAGGTCCGCAAAAAGTTTCGATTTGCAATAAAATCGCATTTCGATCAGATAATTGCAACTCACAAAGGGTCTCGCTGCAGCTATAGGTCACAAAAACAAAAAGTCAACAACAAGAAATAAAATCGAAATCTACTCACCCTCACCCCTCGGGTCACAGTCTGCTCCACCATCTCAAACTTGAACCAATTCAGAATCTCCGTGGAATTCTTGTCCCGATCACACTGCACCCAGTTATTATGGATGCCGCATGATTCCTCAGGACAGAACCCCTCCACACACGCCATCTTCAGTATGCGGTGAACCCTCTCCGTCCTCGGCAACCCCATCTTCGTCCTCCACCAGCCTCTCAGAAATGTCGAGGTCTTCCAGGTCCCGTCCCCGCCATTCATCTTCCCCCTCCCCCTCTTCCATCCCCCCGCCCATTCCGCCCCCTTCACGCAGCCCGTTATCCCTGCCGTCAGTCTCGGCGGACACCGGGCAGTGAAAGTGCTTGATCCAGTCCGTCGAGTGAATGGCTTTCCACATTCCGCAAGTACCGTCCGGCAGTCTGTACTTGGAGCATCCCGCACACTCCGCGCCACACTTGCAGTTCTTGCCGTGGTTCGCATTGCAGTGCTTGGTCCACGCCCCCATGGCCGACTGCATGGTGACGTGCTTCTCACACGCGCACAGGTTCCTCTCCTTCCACTTGCCCTTGATGCAATCGGGCGCGTATTTGCAGAAGGTCGTGTAGCCCACGTGAATGCCCACGTCCTTATCATACTGGTCACTCCTTTTGTTCCAGTACGCGTGCTTTTCGAGAAAGTGATTGTACATGTCCTCCTTGGAGGTCATGTAATAGCGCGCTCCCTCAACGGCGACGAGCACCCCGCGATTGCCATGACCCTCCCTGCTGTAAGTGCGCTTGACATCCTTCATCTGGGAGGAGGCGCGCGACTCATCATCGTGCATCCACGCGTCCACTATCGCGTCAATCACGAATTGCGGCAAAGGGCGCCCCTGGCGAGCCTGCGCGTGTCTGAGGTAGTCCAGCTTCTGCTGCCTTCGAATCGCGCGAATTCCGCGAATCTTCTTGGCGTCCGTCCCCGTCAGCTTCTCCAACTCCGCGGCCGAAAACTCCTTCTCCAAGTCGTCACCACAGTAAAGCGTGGACATCAGCACCATTCTGACGTCTCTGTCTGGGTCGCTTTTGGTCAGACCATCAAAAAAGCCGTTAATCCGAGCCACCCAGAACCTGTTCAGTTCTGCCATCCGATCCTGATTGTAAAGTTTTTTCGCCTCCTCATGATACAGCCCGTGACCTAGTTCAGCGGCCCTAGAGTTAAAGCCAGCAATCATCTGCTCGAATGCCGGCCCCCGCCCCTCGGGTTTTGTCATCGCCTGAGCCGCTTCAAACGCCTTGTCATCGAAAAATTCCCCAATAACCCTCTTGGCTTTCTTGTATTCTCCCGGCCGCTTGACTTCCTTGGCTTCAGGCTGCGCTGGATTCTGGTTCTCATCTCCGAAAACCCTTTTTGCGCCAGTTGGCTGCTTCGTCCCGGTGTTTAACTTAATTGCACTGAATCCTGGACGACCGGACGCAAGGGCGAAAACTCCCACCCGTTCGCGTGCTGCATGCCATGACGACCGGCATAACGAAATCCATGAAAATCGAGTATCGTTGGGAAAAGCGACAATTACAGACAAAGTTCGAAAGTGTATCATTTTTACCACGATTGGGGTCTAGCTGCAGCTAGACCCTTAGAGGGGCTTTTTCCGTTAGACGAAAAGATAACCGGATCCGGGTGAACTTAGCATACCCCAACCAAGATTGGGGTCTCGCTGCAGCTAGACCCTTCATTGCGGCGTGCGATTGATACATCACAGACATCTGATTCATTAATTTTATAGTAACCATAAAGAGGGTCTAGCTGCAGCGAGACCCTTGAATTTAAGCTATTGCTTAATGTGGTTAGAAATGGTCTAGCTGCAGAGAGACCCCAATAAGGACGAAAAGATTTCAGGTTTTCCTCACCTTCGCGGCTCATTCTCTTATTAGTTCTCCCAGGACACTCAGATACCTGCATGGCGGGAATAACAAAAATAACACAGTAGCATTGATAAAATGGTTATCAGAAAATATATATTCATTGAGAATGATAGATTACGGAGGTGAGATAGGCATGCAACATAAGGAAAAATCCGATAACTGGGAGAATAACCCTGAAGAAATTAATAGTAATCTGACACAGACATCCAAGGATCACGCCAGCGGCACAAGGTACAACTAACTATACATCACAAAACTACACGCAGCAACAGCGCTGCCGGCCCACCATGCAGGCCTGGAAGGAATCTAGACCGCATGGGTCGCGACAAAGTCGGCCTGGGTGCGGCGGAATAACACATCAGCCACGCTGCGAGTGAGGGCGAGTGACAGACGCTGCCGCCAATACGAGGACCACGTGCGGGCCGACCACGGGGCGGTCTGACCCTCGAGGTCGAGGCGGTCTTCACGGCGCTGGCAGCACTCGTGGAAAAACTCCGCTGTCTTGGGGCCCATGGCCCCGAACTCCTCAAGGACAAAGGGGATGACCCGGTGGGGCCCCACATTGCCGTAGGAGGCAAACTTGTCGCGCTCAGCCACAGCGGCAGCAGCGCCGGCATCCACAGCCGCCCGGAGGATGTGGCGACCGGAAAGCGGCCGAGCCACGGAGACATCGATGAGCAGGTGGCAACCCTGCCCGTCGTAGTCAAGCACGGTAATGTCGGGGCGGTGGTTGGGTGAGTAGAGGGCGGCCCCATCCGCGTCCTCGCACTTAATGGTGGAGTGGGGAAAGACCGACCGAACCATGGCACACACCACCCGGAGGAGAGCGGTATGGAGATAGAGGAACCAGTTCTGGTTCTGCTGGCCACCCATGCACGCGATGTAGTGCGTCCCAGTAGTATCCAGAGCAAGAAAATATATATACTAATACATTTTGCAAAAGATTTTATAATATATTGTGAATAGCATGGATTAATTTCCACATACTTTAATAATATGGTATGTTAAAGTATATAGAACCATTATTTAGGAAATCATTTACAAGAAAAAGTGGTATACAGTATTATTATTTTATAGTTCGGCAATCTATAATAGTAAGACATACCGGATGGCAGGTTCATCAGCGGCCTCCAGGGCTATAGCGTCTCGCTGCAGCGTGACCGTTTGGTGCTATGACTGATTTCAGTAGATGTGCAGAAAAAAATTTATTACCATGACCACACCAGGAATCGAACCCAGAACCTCATTGTACATTTCTGCATGGTAACGATGTCAACCAAACATCCGAATGTTCCGGGGTAAATTGGCTGGAGGTCGTCTCTTTTTATACCTGCGGCCACAAGCACGGGTGACGGCATATTGGATGTCGTCCAATCCGCTAGCTTGGTGTCCAAAAAATGGGATCGAGCCTTTGCACCAGCGCCGCGCTTCCAGTTTTCAGTTCCGTGGGGAGGAACGAGGATGCCACGTTTCCAATTTTTTCAATACCGTTCAGCCCTGTGACGCCGCGTCCGGTTTGCGAATTGCGACCGTCCCATCGCCCATCGAAAAAGAAGCGCAGCCGCAGAGAGACCCCATAGCTGAAAGAGGGTAAGCTGCCACCTGCATGACGATACCTGCATAACGATACCTGCATAACAATACCTGCATAACGATACCCCTGCATAACGAAAGGAAATCGGTCTTCCGCATAAAGAAAAAAGGTGAGCTTTTTCCGCATCGTGGATGGTAGGCTGACAAAATTTGTTCTATCAAAAACGGCAACAAAACAGCGCATCCAAGCCGACGACACAGTTAGCCAGCTGGGCGACGACTATGTCTTTGTTGCCATCGCAAGAAACTCTTTATGTTGCAGCAAGAGTGATAAAAATGTCTGGCTTCCTTCTTTTCGTTGCTAGCTAAACCCTGCAGACATCTCGGTAGAGTCAGCTAAGCCAATCCTAATCCACATCTGGCATCCATCCCTTTAGTCTAGTTGCCATGGAGCGTTTCTTGGTCTCGCACATGTCGATCATGGTGGTGCTAGGCTTTCACTTGGGTCACCCTTTCCATGTTTGCTATGCCTTTGGTTTGGTTAGGTTATAGGTGTAGATGTGCACATACTGCATTTGCTGCGTTTCTAATCGGTGCTCCTGTTTGATGCTTTTTTTCCCCTTCATATCGTTTCGACGTTTGCATGCTACCTGCCGGATTATAACATCGGACGTTGCTACCTGCCTGCATAACGATAGTTTGCAAGAAATCTTCATTTTGCCGAAACACAAAAAAAGGTGATCTTTTGCCGCAACGTGGATGGTAGGCTGACTAAAATTGTTCTATCAAAACGGCGTTTACATGTGGGGGGTTGCTGGCCTGAATAACTAAATGTGGGGGGGTGCTGTCATGAATGAATACATGTGGGTGTGTGCTGCTACGTATCAATACATGTGGGGGGGATGCTATGTATAAATACATGTGGGGGGTGCTGCTACGTATCAATACATGTGGGGGGTGCTGCTACGTATCAATACATGTGGGGGGTGCTGCTACGTATCAATACACGTGGGGGGGTGCTGCTACGTATCAATACATGTGGGGGGTGCTGTTACGTATCAATACATGTGGGGGGTGCTGCTACGTATCAATACATGTGGGGGGGTGCTGCTACGTATCAATACATGTGGGGGGTGCTGCTACGTATCAATACATGTGGGGGGGTGCTGCTACGTATCAATACATGTGGGGGGTGCTGCTACGTATCAATACATGTGGGGGGTGCTGCTACGTATCAATACATGTGGGGGGGTGCTGCTACGTATCAATACATGTGGGGGGGGATGCTATGTATAAATGCATGTGGGGGGTGCTGCTACGTATCAATACATGTGGGGGGTCGCTGCTACGTATCAATACATGTGGGGGGGATGCTATGTATAAATGCATGTGGGGGGGTGCTGCTACGTATCAATACATGTGGGGGGGTGCTGCTACGTATCAATACATGTGGGGGGGGATGCTATGTATAAATGCATGTGGGGGGTGCTGCTACGTATCAATACATGTGGGGGGGTGCTGCTACGTATCAATACATGTGGGGGGGGATGCTATGTATAAATGCATGTGGGGGGTGCTGCTACGTATCAATACATGTGGGGGGTGCTGCTACGTATCAATACATGTGGGGGGGATGCTACGTATAAATGCATGTCAGGGGGGGTGCTGCTACGTATCAATACATGTGGGGGGGTGCTGCTACGTATCAATACATGTGGGGGGGTGCTGCTACGTATCAATACATGTGGGGGGGTGCTGCTACGTATCAATACATGTGGGGGGGTGCTGCTACGTATCAATACATGTGGGGGGGTGCTGCTACGTATCAATACATGTGGGGGGGGATGCTATGTATAAATGCATGTGGGGGGGTGCTGCTACGTATCAATACATGTGGGGGGGTGCTGCTACGTATCAATACATGTGGGGGGGGATGCTATGTATAAATGCATGTGGGGGGTGCTGCTACGTATCAATACATGTGGCCGGGGGTTGCTGCTACGTATCAATACATGTGGGGGGGCTGCTACGTATCAATACATGTGGGGGGGTGCTGCTACGTATCAATACATGTGGGGGGTGCTGCTACGTATCAATACATGTGGGGGGGGATGCTATGTATAAATGCATGTGGGGGGGGATGCTACGTATCAATACATGTGGGGGGGTGCTGCTACGTATCAATGCATGTGGGGGGGTGCTGCTACGTATCAATACATGTGGGGGGGTGCTGCTACGTATCAATACATGTGGGGGGGTGCTGCTACGTATCAATACATGTGGGGGGTGCTGCTACGTATCAATACATGTGGGGGGGGATGCTATGTATAAATGCATGTGGGGGGTTGCTGGCATGAATAAATAAATGTGGGGGGTTGCTGGCATAAATAAATGAATGTGGGGGGTTGCTGCTACGTATAAATGCATGTTGGGGGTGCTGGCATGAATAAATGAATGTGGGGGTGTGATGGCATGAATAAATAAATGTGGGGGGATGATGGCATGAATTATTGAATGTGGGGGGTGCTGCTACGTATAAATAAATGTTGGGGGGTGCTGGCATGAATAATTAAATGTGGGGGGGGTGATGGCATGAATAAATAAATGTGGGGGGTGCTGGCATGAATAAATGAATGTGGGGGGGTGCTGGCCTGAATAATTAAATGTGGGGGGATGATGGCATGAATTATTAAATGTGGGGGGTGCTGCTACGTATAAATAAATGTTGGGGGGTGCTGGCATGAATAATTAAATGTGGGGGGGTGATGGCATGAATAAATGAATGTGGGGGGTCATGGCATGAATTATTAAATGTGGGGGGTGCTGCTACGTATAAATAAATGTTGGGGGGTGCTGGCATGAATAATTAAATGTGGGGGGGTGATGGCATGAATAAATAAATGTGGGGGGGTGATGGCATGAATAATTAAATGTGGGGGGATGATGGCATGAATAAATAAATGTGGGGGGTGCTGCTACGTATAAATAAATGTTGGGGGGTGCTGGCATGAATAATTAAATGTGGGGGGATGATGGCATGAATAAATAAATGTGGGGGGTGATGGCATGAATAATTAAATGTGGGGGGTGATGGCATGAATAAATAAATGTGGGGGGTGCTGGCATGAATAAATGAATGTGGGGGGGGCTGTCATGAATAATTAAATGTGGGGGTGTGATGGCATGAATTATTAAATGTGGGGGGTGCTGCTACGTATAAATAAATGTTGGGGGGTGCTGGCATGAATAATTAAATGTGGGGGGGTGCTGGCATGAATAAATGAATGTGGGGGGGTCATGGCATGAATTATTAAATGTGGGGGGTGCTGCTACGTATAAATAAATGTTGGGGGGTGCTGGCATGAATAATTAAATGTGGGGGGGTGATGGCATGAATAAATAAATGTGGGGGGTGATGGCATGAATAATTAAATGTGGGGGATGATGGCATGAATAAATAAATGTGGGGGTGCTGCTACGTATAAATAAATGTTGGGGGGTGCTGGCATGAATAATTAAATGTGGGGGGATGATGGCATGAATAAATAAATGTGGGGGTGATGGCATGAATAATTAAATGTGGGGGGGTGATGGCATGAATAAATAAATGTTGGGGGTGCTGGCATGAATAAATGAATGTGGGGGGGGCTGTCATGAATAATTAAATGTGGGGGTGTGATGGCATGAATTATTAAATGTGGGGGGTGCTGCTACGTATAAATAAATGTTGGGGGGTGCTAGCATGAATAATTAAATGTGGGGGGTGATGGCATGAATAAATAAATGTGGGGGGGTGATGGCATGAATAATTAAATGTGGGGGGATGATGGCATGAATTATTAAATGTGGGGGTGCTGCTACGTATAAATAAATGTTGGGGGGTGCTGGCATGAATAATTAAATGTGGGGGGTGATGGCATGAATAAATAAATGTGGGGGGTGATGGCATGAATAATTAAATGTGGGGGGTGATGGCATGAATAATTAAATGTGGGGGGTGATGGCATGAATAAATAAATGTGGGGGGTGCTGGCATGAATAAATGAATGTGGGGGGTGCTGTCATGAATAATTAAATGTGGGGGGATGATGGCATGAATTATTAAATGTGGGGGGTGCTGCTACGTATAAATAAATGTTGGGGGGTGCTGGCATGAATAATTAAATGTGGGGGGGTGATGGCATGAATAAATGAATGTGGGGGGGTGATGGCATGAATAATTAAATGTGGGGGGTGCTGGCATGAATAAATGAATGTGGGGTGTGATGGCATGAATAAATAAATGTGGGGGGTGCTGGCATGAAAAAAATTTGGTTGTGCAATGTTTTTCATTGTTGTGATAGAATTCACGCATGGACGTAAGGGTCTCGCTGCGGGTAGACCCTCGGAATTTTGTTTTTGTATTGACGTAAGGGTCTCGCTGCATCCCTACGAATGTCGACTTTTAATGTTTGCAAGATGGGAGGGGGCTTTCTTCGCTAACCCTAAAAATGATTTGTTTTTGTTTGACGTTAGGGTCTCGCTGCAGCGAGACCTTCAGGAATGTATACTTTTTATGTTTGCATGATGGGAGGTTGCTTTTTTTTGCTCACCCTAAAAATGATTTGTTTTTGCTTGACGTGAGGGTCTCGCTGCAGCGAGACGCCAAAGTTTTGCAATAAAGTAAATGTCCCTTTTAGAATCCACGAAAGGGTCTAGCTGCAGCGAGACCCTCCCCATCGTTTTTCTGCCGGCAATTCAGATTCTGAATGACATTTGTGAAACTTGCTTTTTTAATATTGTTCTGCAGATGTCGTCCTCCTATTCCGATTCTGTCAAGGCCACTCCCGTTTCACCCAAGATGACGTCGAACACCTCGCCGGACCGAACGGCAACAGAGAATTTTCCTCGGTTGCCGGTCGGTCCCGTAAATGCTCTGGCGAGTCCCCCTTGCCCTCCAAGTCTTCCTTGCCCCCCAGCGAGTTGGACAGAATTTTACCCCCCAACTCTCTCGCTGCTGCGTCTCGCGCTCCGTCCCGCTCTCCGCCCCGTAAGTCTCCATCGCCGCCCCCCAAGTCGGCCGGAGCTACTGCGTCCCGCTCGCCGTCCCGCAAGTCCCCCAAGTCCCCCGCAACTGCGACCCGTTCGCCGCCCCGCAAGTCCCCCTCTCCGCCCAAAGTTCCCCCCGCTACCGCGTCCCACTCTCCTTCTCGCAAGTCCCCCTCGCCGTCAACCAAGATCCCCGCAACTGCGTCCCGCTCGCCGTCCCGCTCTCCTTCCCCCAAGTCCCGCTCGCCGCCACCCAAGTCCCCCGCTTCTGCGTCCCGCTCGCCGCCACCCAAGTCCCCCGCTTCTGCGTCCCGCTCGCCGTCCCCCAAGCATTCCAGTTCTAAGCGTAAGCCTGCTACCGAGTGGGTAGAGGAAGACGACCACACCAAAAGCTCAGGAAGCTGAGGAAGTCTATCAATCTGGCTCTTGAGGAGGACGAGCGCGATAAGACTAACGGGAGGCCTGAAGACCCGGACTCGCCGGTTCGGGAGTCGCGTCGGGAGCTGTTGTCCGATTTGTTAGCAATGGCCGCAACATTTGCTGACGACTACGCGGCTCTCGACAAGAAGGACAAGGAGAAGGAGAAGGCGGAGAGGAAGGCCATCGAGAAGGCGGAGAGGGAGAGGGTGGAGAGGGAGGAGAAGGAGAGGCTGGAGAAGGCGGAGAGGGAGGAGGAGGAGAGGGAGTACAAGGAGAAAAAGGCTGCCCAGGAGAGGGAGCACAGGATCCTGGTGGCGAAGCAGAAGGAGGAGGCGAAGAAGAAGACGGAGGCGGCAGCGAAGGACCTTCGTGCGGAGGAGGCTGCTGTTTTTTTGCAGATGCGACAGGAGAGGATGAAGGCGGACGAGGCCGCGAGGAAGATGGAGGAGGAGGCTGCGAGGAAGGAGGAGGAGGCTGCGAAGGCGGTTGAGGGGGAGAAGGACGAGAACGTGAAGAAGGGGTGGGCTCCCGAAGGATGTTCAGTCGATTATCAGGTATGTTTATTAATGTGAGACGTACATTTCTCAGATGGCTTTTGAACGGCGTGTGTGTATCGTAGAAAGGGTGGGATTTTATGTCATACATTGATCGTAAGGGTCTAGCTGCGGAGAGACGTTGACCTAGGAGTTAAGGTTGTTGACGACGACGACGACGATGTGTGGCCTTTTTTTTACTCTTGTTGTCTGCAGCCCTCCACGGTGGCCATTCTGAAACAGTACCTGGCTCAGGCTGAGTCTGAGTCTGGGGCGAGTCGTAAAGCCGAAAAGGGCTTGATCGGCTTGATCCGCTTTCTTTCGGCCGAGATAGCGTTTGCAGAGAAGTCCGGTGTCGTCGTGGACCGTCCGGAGTCGGCACACATAATTTGGAAGAACGACCGCCTGGGCCGTCTTGCATTGTTCGAAGCCACACAGCGAGCCATTCATGGGAAGAGGGTCGTTGGTGACGACATTTATGAGGTTTTGAAGATCGCGCAGTCGTGCATCCTTAATCTGAAGGAGGATGTCGGACGTTACTTTCCCCGTCGTGCTTTAATATGGTCGACGCTCTTTGATGAGGTTGAAAAGTTCGAGGTCCACACGGGCGTCACATGTCGAGGCTTCCTATATGGAAACCTTGAAAATCACTGCGTTGCATCAGCTCTTTAAACTCATGACTGGAGATATGAAAGCGGATTCGAGGGCTTCACTGTCGGAAGATGAAGTGTTTGATATTGTCAGGAAAGGATTTGTTGACATGTCCAACAGTGACTTTATCGTAATTGTGCCGGGAAGAATGAATCACGTAGGAGGATTGGAGGAGCGCGCACATGAAGTGATCGCGCATTTGGACATGACAAGAGACCACTTACTGCAATCTTTTGTTAAGTGGCGGACCGACTTTCTTGTCAGCCCGGACGCCAGCCTTTCGCGGGAAGCGGTCGCTTTCTTTTTGGATTGGGCTGGACAGGTGATCCAAAGTTTCCGGCACCGGGAGGACTTCCATGTTATTCAGACATATAAGCCACACCGGGAAGTCGTCCAGGAATGGTTGGATCAAATCTCGTTGGTTGATTGTCTCCAGAGTATCCGAACCAAGTTAGACACGGAGTGGTCTGATTTAGAGGCGGGAGGCCATTGGCAGTCCCTCGAGTTGTTCTTCGAGGCGGAATTGAGGCGTCAATCTGGAAAAGGAGAGAGCCCATCAAGTGCCGATATGGCCTTTGGGGAAGATTTTGAGGAGGTGGAAGTTCTACGTTTCGGTACGTTAACTTGCCGATATCGTTTATCGATTTGGTTTGTTTCCATTCCCTGAATAGGGCTCTATATGCTGACCAACCTTCATGGTTTGTCCTGTCATATCATGCAGGGGGGCTCCATGCCAGGGGACGTATCGGAGGATGTAACGAATTTGTCAGACTTGGTTGATAAGGTGGGTGCTTGTCCGTCGAGTTTCCACGAGCATCTTACATGGGGTCTAGCTGCAGGTAGACCCTCACCCTTTTATTGAGACTGACATCTTCGGCTAATTTCAACGGTGCCCCCACCAATCTGTTGTCTTTTTTCAGGGGGCGGCTGCGGCGATGGCTGTTGACAGTGCTGGTCTTTGGTCTGGACTCGAGATGGAAATGGTAAGCATTGAACGATATCCGGATGTCTGCATTTCGCCTGAAGTTTTAGTGAGCGCATTATGCGAAATATACAAATGTCGACTAATTTTGATTTCCAATGAGCTGTCGTATTCGGTGTTGACAGGTGGGGGGTTTGGCCTCAGCAGGCGCTGCCGGAGAGGAAGAAAACGCTGGAGGAGATGAGGATGGGGGGGATGAAAACGCTGGAGGAGATGAGGATGGGGGAGACGCTGAGGGAGAAGTGGCTGTGCAGGTACGTTCATCCGCCGCGAGTTCGTGTGATTTTTTTCGTGCTGAGGGGTATCTCCGCAGAGAGACGATGGTGCAACAATCGAACTGAGGTCAAGTCCCTTCTTGTTGGTTTTTTTTTGTCATGCAGGCGGGGGCTGTCGCTGGGGGTACTGCGGGGGGGAAGGCGGCGAAGCCCGATTGACTGAGCATGAAAGGGAAAAGCTGGATTCCCGCAAGAAGGTTGCGAAGGATCATATTATTGCTGTTGGCCTGATCATGCTTAAGTCTCCGCCCGATGGCGTCGATTCGGAGGGACCTGCGGGGTCCGAGTTTCGCAAGTACCTGACACGACTTGAGGCGGAAGTCGATGCCGATTTCGATACGGAGGTGTTGGGTGCCGCTACCTTTAAGAGTGAATTGGCATATGAATTTGTAAATCTGGTGAAGTCGAAAGCCACCAAGAATTTCAAGTGGCAGCCTAAGGAGTACTCAGAGGCAAAGGTTGACAAGATCGAGAAATTCATGAAGGCTGATTTTCGTCGTCGGGCCGCTGAGGGAAAAAGGGCGCTGAATGCGGTGGCAAAGGCTAACAGTAAGAAGAACGCGGAGGCGAAGGCGGCGGAGAAGGAGGCGAAGAAGGCGGAGAAGGAGAAGGCTAAGGAGGCCAAGAAGCAGCAGAAAACTGGACAGGTACGATTGTTGTGAAAATTTAGACCTCTCGCTGCGGGTAGACGCTGACTGGCTGCGGGACTTGGTGTTTAGTGTCAGTAAGGTATTATTCCAACAGAACTTTGTTCGTCCCTGAACAGGATGTCGTGGTCGGCCTAAATATTACTGACTTGAGCAAATCCTGCGGTCCTTTTCGATTTTTTACTTCAGGATGACGGGGGGACGAAGACGCCACGGTGGAGAAGAAGTTACCTGGTCATGACGCCGTGTTCGCGCTGGTGAAGGATATGCTCAAGTACTGCTCGAGTAGGCGGATGGCGGACGTCGATGACCTGCCAAACTGGCCCGAGTTCTCCCCCTTTCTTGAGCTGCTCCGGTCACTCAACAAGCTTTTTAAGGAGGGGGTGCTCACGAGCAGTGGGAACCCGGACACCGACCCTATCATTGAAAGCTGGAAGCCTTCGAAAAAGGTCGACTCGAACAAGGAGGTCAGGGACCAGAACATCCGGAAGGCCAATTCTCTCAGGGAAACGCGTTGGATTCGGCCGGCCGATTTTAAGCAGACCGGATGTTTCAGTATGCGGATCCAGACGGTCAACGCGCTTATTTTGCCAGAGGCTTTGAGGCAGCGGCGTTTAAACCTTGAAACCATTAAGGAGAACGGCCGCATTCTCCTCAATGCGCGGGACAACGCTTGCACTTCAAGGTTGTTGTCCCGGTCTGGCAGTTCCCTTTCCAGGCGCTTGCCGAATCTCAACCTGACCTGTTCGACAAGCAAATCTTGTGCATGCCGGATTTCGTCAAGTGGCTGAAGATTCACCACGGCGCCAAGATTGACGCGGAGGATGTGGGGTCCAGGTACTTCCGGCCCCTTTCGGATACTGAAGTCGACGTGTGGCTTAACACGGAGTCCACCACCTCTTTCCTCGCGAGAGGACTTGAGTGGCGTACCTACGCCAGGGTGGACGAGGTGGAAGCAGTTTTGCCTCAGGACATCCAGGGCAGTCGGGATGTTTTCAACCTGCTGTGCAATACTGCGATGAAGTCCTACGATCCGAAATTTTTTGAGGAACGGGTACCGGTACCGTATCTGGTTCTCCGGTACGCGGTGGTGGATGGGAACCACTACTTTAAGGGGTTAAAGTCGTTTCTCAGGGGGCCGGATGGCGGGTGGGGAGAGGTTCGGGCAATGATGTGCGAGGGTGGGGCGGAGTCCAATTTCGCAAATACTCCTAAGGAGGCGGAGCACGCATTCCAGGACCTGTTGCGGAAATTCCGTGGTGGTTACATGGGTACGAATGTCATTCTTCTCAAGGGTGGCGACCTGCTCCCGTCGTGGAGTGAGCAGCGAAATCTACCTAAGCAAAAGAAGATGTAAGCTATCTATTTTGGCAGGGTCTAGCTGCGGGTAGACCCTCGGAATTTTCGTGGTTGTTTTTTGTGTGCGCTTCAAGTTTTTTGCGAGGGTCTCGCTGCAGCTAGACCCTCTCCTTTTTTTTGTTGGAATTTTCGTTGCGTATTGTCGGCCGTTTCTTTTTCGAATTTTGTTAGGGTCTATCCGCAGCTATACCCCTCGCCTTTTATGACTGAGTTTTGTCGTTGCTCGCTCGATGTTAATTGATGTCGCAGGCGGTGCTGACCGGCAAGCTGGAGAAGCTGTTCGACATCGCCAAGGGGGCGAATTCGGAGGACTTAGCCGTGGCGGATCGTACGCTGGGCCAGGCGTTGCTTGACGTGTGGAACTACAACAAGCTATATCTATACGGCAAAGTCACGCGTGGGAAGGGCCACTATATTGCGGATGGCCACTATACCAATCTGCTCACGTACATCCTCCCGGCTATGCGGCAAGCGGGGGGAAGGGAAGGGAATGTGGAGCCGGCAGGGTGGATGTACACGAGGAGGAAGCAGAAGGAAAGAAAAAGCCGGCCCACAGCATTGCTTCAGTGCATTCCGCTTACAGTCGCACGCTGGCCAACACGTTTCTCCGTCTGACACAGGAGCAGACTGATGATCCTGCCTCAACGAAACCCGCGCCTGAGGAGGTGATGATGCAAAGGTGCAAATTCGCGAATGCAGAGGGGGAGAAGAAAGGCCAGAAGGTCTCTTGGACTTCTTTCAGGAACTTGGCCAGCCTTCCTATGATGGACGCCGTGATCGATTGCATCATGAGCTGCCAGGTTGGACCGGAAAAGCTCACCAAGTTGGTGGAGATCGCCAAGGATGTGCTGGAGTGCCTGCGGCTGACCATTTGCGCCAGATTCAAGGAGGATGTGACGCTGGAAGCGCAATGCAAGGACGCAAATGGCAAGGAGTTTGTGGCGTCTCATATTTTCGAACTCGTCTTCAATCTCCATCCTCTCCTCGGCCGGTCGGCAGGCAGGAGATTGTGGCCAGATACCGGGAATTTTGGGATGTGGCCGTCATCATAACGAGGAACATCGCCTACCTTCTTAAAGCCAAAAAACACGCCGCACATCTGAGGATTCCGAGAAAGGATCTCATAAGTGGCAAGATCGACTTTCAGGAGATTCTGCTAAAAGAGAGCGAGGACAAGACGGTGGGTTTGGCACTTTTGGCTCCGGAAGCGTTCAGGAAGTACGCTAAAAAGTTGGATTACTCGAAGGGGGGTGAAGGAGGCGGCGATGAAGGGGCCGGTGAAGGGGCTGGAGAAGGGGAAGGGGAAGGGGAAGGAGACGGAGGCGAAGAAGGAGGAGGAGGCGAAGGAGGAGGAGGAGTGGGACGTGTGTATGAGTGGCAGAGTGTGGACTGGGGCCGTCGCCGGGTCTGGTTTTGCTGTCAGGTCCTCGGTGATGATGATGACAAGTCGCTCGTCAAGCAGGTGGCAGGCGAGGTTGCCTCAGCTTCAGCCCACCCTTTCCCTTGGGCAGGTCCCTTCCGTGCCTGAGCCTGCTGAACTTGGCGAACATTTGGGGTGATAAGTGGAGTAACTTTCAGAGGTGGTGGGCGTTCGGTCCTTGCCCGCCAGAATCGGACATTCCCCAACCGGGCGGGATCTACGATCATGTGCTGAAGGCTTGCGCCCAAGAGTTTTTCTCCAGGTTCGAACCGATGGTGATCGTGTTTGGTACCAGACGGAGATTAAGGGGTTTCAAGAGATAGTGGAAAGGATCGGGAAAGGGAGTGAATTGTGGGAGCGGCTTGAACAGGGGGAAGGTGATGGGGGGCCTAGGCTCGGAAGGGCGAAGAAGCGAAAAGCTTCCCACGAAGCTGGGGGATTGTCCGCCGTGGTGGAGAGGGATGACCAACAGTTGTTGGAGGGAGGGGATGGAGGGGATGGAGGTCCGGCAGGAGGGTCTAACCGCGGAGAGACCCCCGTCGAGGTGAGAACGCAGCAGGCCGAACAGATGACGGGGCCTGAAGGTGATTCGGATCCGCCTGCGGCGAAGAAGCCCGCTTCTCAAGTGACTCGACGGGCAGTCGTGTCACTTGTTGAGGATGATGGAGGTGGGCCTTCCAAGCCTGCCGCGCCGCAGCCCGTTTTTCAGGTTCCGAAGAAGCAGCTTCGGGTTCCCTTGCCGACTCTGCCCACCCCGGCGCCTCTGCCCAGTTCTCAGTACCGAAGAAGCAGCTTCGGGTTCCCCCGCGACTCAGGCCATTTCTCAGGTACCGAAGAAGCAGCTTCGTAAGCAACTTGTGGCAGTGGCTGATTCGGACGACGATGCTGAGGAGGAGGAGGAGGAGGAGGACGACGATGCTGAGGAGGAGGAGGGGGAGGAGGAGGAGGAGGAGGAGGAGGAGCAGCACGTTGCTACCAAGAAATCCGCCAAGGGTGGGAAGGCTGCGGAGCACGTTGCTTCCAAGAAATCGGCCAAGGTGGGGAAGGCTGCCGAGCCTGCCCTGCCTCAGAAACGGCGTCGAAAAGCAGTTGTGCTTTCAGATTCGGACGATGAGGATCGAGGAGAAGGAGGAGGAGGATGGCGGCGGAGAGGAGGAGGACGGGGGAAAGGAGCGCGTTGCTTCCAAGAAGTTACCCAAGACCGCGAAGACTGCCAATGTTGCCGAGCCCGCCAAACCCGCCCCGGCGCCTGCCCCCCACCCCCAGACGGGGTCTACCTGCGAGCAGAGGTCGAAGGAAAAGGCCAAAAAGGCTAAGAAAAAATCTGCGAGTGAATTCTGGTATGTAGAGTGTTTTTGTCTCAGTGTCCAGAGGCCTCAATTGAGGCCTTTTGGCTCAATTGAGGCCTTTTTTACCAAGATCTCACAAAGTACGGTATTTTGGCGGGAAGGACCGGTCCTATGGGTCGTCCGGCCCCAGTGGCGCGAATCTGGTACATGTGCTGAGCGTCCTGACCCGTTGGGGTCGACAGGGGTCGACGGTTACTGAAAAATACGTGAGGTGGAAAAGTACCTATTTTGGCCACTTTCGTGCAACGGGACGAGGAATTTTCACGAATGCACGACCATGGCGGCCTCGAGTAAAATGGACCGTAAAATGGACCGTAAAATGGCCACGTTCGTGCATCATTTCGAGCAGTATGGAGCGCGTTGGGCAGATAATTTATCCTTGAAGCTAGCCCGACCGCTAAATGTGTCAAAAGTCGATTTATAAATTCGTGGGGTCGTTATTTGAGTGCTGAATGCCAGGTTAGTGAAGTTCAGATGGGGCGTAGATGGCGTTGATAGTGCGCCTGCCAGCAGGACGATGCTTCGATATGTTGGGAAGGAGACTAGCGGAACGGCGGGGGGGGATGTTGGGGCAGCCGTGACTAAAGGGGCGCTGGTTATATTCGAGCCTTTTGTCGTGAATCCATAGGTAGAGGAAGGGGTGTTTTTAGCTAGGAAAAACTGGTTTGCGGACAATAAACGCGCGCGCGCCCCCAGATATGGGAGCGCCATTATGCGAACAGCGCTGGTGAGGCCGCTGCAGCCGCTTTCATACGTCAATGGACGACGCATGGAGCGTCTGTCCGGCCATATTAGCGGGCTGCATCGCTTCCGGACAACATGAAAACGCCGAGCTTGAACAGCTTTTCTGATGCAGCCACGTTCAGCGCCAACGCATATGCGTGCTTAGTGATCCCGGGTGTGAGGGGTGTGAAAGGTAAGTGCGTCCTGGGGGTAGAAAGGGAATGGCATCGATTTGCTTGTGATATCGCCAGTTTTTAGCTGCCTATCGGCGCCTAGTGCCGAGGTGACGTAAGGCAGGCTATATTACTTCGTGCAGTGCTCTGCGGCTGGCCCCCACCGTGTAGACGTGTTTGCTTTCCATAAGAAGCATGGCAGTTCCTGCCATGCTGGCCATGTCTCAGGCAACCCTTGCAAAGCTTAAAATCAAGCTAGAGGTCTAGAAGACAGTGCAAATGGTGTCCAGTTATGCTTGTATATCTTGCCATGTGCTGTTCATCTGCTGCCGCGGCAGCAAACCCCTGTCAGAATATACCGTAACAACGTAGATATTGGGGCTATGTGAGTGAAGCTAAGCGCTTGGAAGGTCACACCTATCATTAGAATGCATGATCCTTGTGCGTGTTTGTAATAGAGGCTTTGGATTCCTCATGGTTACGTGCAGTACCCATGGCAGGCTGTTGCTGCCTGCAGTGCTGCGCGACAGCCCCGGCCGTGCAATAGTGTATGAGGCGTCCCTTGGGGAGCATGCCATGTCATGCCATGCTTACCGTGTTGTGGGGAAACCTCGTAAGGTCCAAAAGACACCTAAGAGGCAGAGGGAACTGAGTACTAGCGCCTTTTTTCTGCTTGCATCTATGGTCATGCTGTGTTTATGGTGCCACCGCAGCGACACCCTGTTTTGTTAAATCATAATTAAATAGGTATTGGGGCTATATGACTGATGTTAAGAGCTGGCAACCCCAAAACAATCATAATAATGCATGGCCTATGCTCATATTTGGAAAAAAGTTGTATGGCTGCATGCAACACCCAATATAAAAAAGGCCTCAATTGAGGCCTTTTCCTGGACATTGGGACATTTTGATTTTTTACGGTTGGCAGTCCGATTTCTACTAACTCGATTTTAGTCATGCGTTGATGGCATGATCGGTTTGCTCGCAGGTAAGGAGGATGTGGAGCAGTTACTTCGCTTGGCAAATGTGGCGGTGGGCTTCGGACCAGCGGCTGTACATGCTGACACTTCCGGACGGGAGGAGCCTAAGGGGGCGGAAGACAGTCAGGCGGGCGATGAGGATGATGAGAAGCCCACGTTGGAAATGAGACTTATGGACGGGGAAATGGGGTTCGGAGCACCAGAGGCCTTTTGGTGTGATGGGTGGACTTCAGCCATTATGCAAGCAGGGAACAAGGATACGGCTACGCCAATGTATGCCAAGCTAGAAGACGTCCTGCTTTATGGGCAGGTGTCTGGATACGACACCAAGTGGAGGGACGTGCCCAGCCACCTCCTTGTACATTGTGGTCAAATTGGGCATGGTCAGGAGCCTTTTGGATGGCATAGGAAGTGTTAGTGTGCCTTCCTTAGCGTCACTATTGCCTTCCTTAGCGTCTGCACAGGTGGCAAACTGCCAAACGCTATAACTTCTACGTTTGTACTCAGAATGAGCTCAGATTTTGTGGCATTAATTGTCGATATGTGTAGTATTTGTGTATATCTCCCCAGGCTCTAAATATGTGTTTTTTATTTGATTTATTTTTTTCAGCCTAGAAAAGTACGGTTTTTAGGGGGAAATTAATAACTTCAATAATACTCATCATTCCGGGGCTCCAATTAGGTAGGCAACCTCACCATATACGATTTTATATGGGAATATATTGAAACATGAGTAATTGTGCCCCCATTGTCCTAGGGGATATACCCCTAGAGTAGCGTCTTTTGTCCGTTTTTGCGTAATACCGGTCACTAAAAGGGGTATATACCCCCCATCAGTGGGTGGGATGGACCCCCACACATCCCATTTACATGGCAAAATCATAGTTTGGGTGCCCCAAGGCCAGCTTTGCATCTTATTCCATATTATGGTTTTGGGGGGTCTGGCATAGGACCCTCACCTTAAGTTTTTCGCTGAGGGGGAGAAGGGAGGGAAGTTGAAGAACAAGTTGTGGTGGATGCCGCTGGACTACGCGATGAAGGTGGTAAAGCTGACGGATGGCAAGAGCTGGAAGGATGTGGAAGTCTGGGCGCCTGCAAAGGAGATCGATAAGAAGAGGAGGAACTCGAAAACGGAACAGCAGATCGCGGAAGCGAAATTACGGAAGAGGCCTTCGAAAGCTTGAGGGGAAGTTAGCACTTGGACATGCGCTAGCAATGCTCGTCCTATGGTTAATACAAAGGTAACTAAGATGATGTCGAGCCTCTCCACGTAAAATTGACATGAATTACTAACTTTCAAGCCTCTCGATGTGGAATGTACGCTCAAATTGACATGAATTAAGCATTATGACACCAAATTAGCTCGAAAATACGCGATCGGACGCCAAATTTGCGCGAAAAAACGCGATCGGACGATTGAAACTAGCATTTTTTTCTTGCAAAATGCGCCAAAAATGACCCCATTCCGCGTGGGACCACCCTGCCCTAACCCCTGTCCACAACCACCTCGCCACCCACCACGCCCATTCCTCACACGCCGACACCTCCATCCACTCCGCCATCACCCACATTGCAGCAGGACTGCAGCAGCAGCAGCAGCTCCTCCACCAGCTCCAGCAACAGCTTGCCGCCTCCATAACTCCTGCCAAGGGCCACCTATGCCGCCATGCTTCAGAACCCTACGGAGCTCATCAACGAAATCAAAACAGCCGTCAAGGCCAGCACACGGGATGCTATGCACGAACCCATTCGCTCATGCAGTATTGTGGTACGTGGCTTCCCCTCCGGAACGTCAACGATGCACGCCTGGGCGTCCGGGGCGACCTCTTCCTAGTTCCTGGGGAAGCTCGGCGTGGCCCAAAGCGTCGTCATCAAAACGGCACGATGGCTCAATCGGCGGCCCCACCGCCCCTGTCTTGGTAGAATTCCACCGCAAGGAGGACAAACTGCAGGTGCAGAAGGCCCGCCGGAACCTCCACGATACCCAACTGACTGAGCATAGACGATTACTATACCCCGGAGCAGCTTGAGGCCCAGGCTGCCGCCGGAGGTCCACGAGGCTCCGGCACTGAGCCAAGCATGCAGGCCAACCCGCAACTATACGGTGCAGCATCTATGCCCGCCTCTTTAATGGCGTCTTCATCGCCCGCATTAACGGCCAGGACCTTCCAGTCCAATGACTGCGACCCCCATGGATACCGCCGTGCCAGCGCCCCAGCCCCCTGCTCGGCGGCCCCCCGGCCGGCCGTCACCGCCATCGCCACCGGCATCGACGGCCGGTCACCTGCTCCCCAGCACGTACGTGTGGGGATCCGCCGGGGCAACTTCAGCTCAGGTATGGCTGCCAGGCTTGGCCGTCCCCCTAATAAATTCGTTCGCCTTGCGCACCTGAGCCGGAGCCCGCGCTGCGAACCCTTCTCTCCTATCAATGACGACGCTCGCGGCCCCGCGCCTCCGCGGCTCTAGCAGTGGGATCTGCCTAACTCCCCTTCCCGCCCCTTTGCCTTCGCAGCCCTCGGGCTGTCGGAGAGAGAGCAACGGGTCGGCAGTGAGCCAGGTTCGCCCCGCCTCGCGCGGCCGCCTCCGAAACCTCCTCAGACTCCACGCATTTCTTATGCGTGCAGACGCAGACGCATTCTACCTGGCCACCCGAGCCAACCGTCGGCGTCGCCTCGACGCATTGCATGGCAGGAAGAATCGAAACGGTGATTGAAAGCATAAGTCCCCAACCTGCCCCCCCTACCCCACCACCTCCACCCCCACCCCCATCACCACCCTGCTCCATCTCCGCCCCCACCCCCATGCAGCCGCCTGCACCCCCCTTTTCGGTCAACGCGCGCCCTTGGTCATTGCCACCTTCAACGCCCGCACGATCCAGCCCAACGCTGACCGCTGTCACTGCCTGCGCAGTGACGACTGTCAGTGCCATCGAGTCTCCAATCTTATTGGTTTCTGCATCGACAGCAATGCACCGTCTCTCCGATCGATTACTTTCCCACCGATTTACGACCGTCAGATGTGTGAATCAAACGGCCCGACTGACAGGTACACCCGAAAACCGCATAGATGGAACCCAAAAACCGCATAGACGCGACGCGAGGGACTGGGGCCGTACGTCGGATGGTGGAGGCGTTGTCCCCAACGCGAGGGGCGACGGGTTGCAACTGGGGTAAAGGTGGCGCAAGCCACCGGAGGTGGGCGGGGGCGGCTTAGTGCCTGTGGCGCGGTGGAACAAAATGAGAATTAAGTTCAACAACAACAACCACAGCCAACAACAACAACAACAAATTAAAAAAAAACCTACAGCAACACCGTAAACCTACAACAAAACCGTAATATCGCCATCCTGGGAATCCAAGAACACAGGCGCACTGTGCATCGGCCCGCGGATCAACTGCCCTAGCTTGCTGCTGACAACATCGACGGCTGGCGGTTCTACTACGGAGGCGGCGACGGCACCGGGAACGCCGGGGCGTCGGTCTCCTCTGCCGGCTCCCCGCTCGCCGTACGCCATGCACATGGGCGAACCCCAGCTGGTCAACGCTCGGCTCCTTGTAGCCACTTTTCATTTGATGGAGGGCCACTTGACCTACGCCCTGACGGTGGGCGTCGGTTACGCACCCCACTCCGGCCACCCAGAACAAGATCGCAAGGACTTCTTTGCTGCGCTGGAGAACCTGGCGAACGGCATCCCTGGTCGCAAATACCTCGCTCTGCTGCTGGACGCCAACGCCACGCTACCACCGGGTACTGGCGGATGTCAGCACGCCCCCAACGGTACTCCAATGCCAACACTGGAGACCTGGCGGTCTCCAATGCCAACACTGAACTTTTTGCTGATTTGCTTACGACATGCGATTTGGTCACTGCCAACACCCGCTTTCCACATAGTCCAGATGCTTTGGTCACTCACACCTCGCCAACTGGCCCACTGAACGCTGCATTGACTATGTTGTAATGCGCAAGCGTCATCAAGGATCTGTACTAGCTGCTCGCTCGCATGTGATCCCCCTGCATGGTGCGCTCCGATCATCGCATCGTCACCGCCCGCATCCGCCTGCGATTCCCCTCGCCCTTTCGTAAGCACGTGGGACCACCTGATTTGCGCACACTTCAGTTGCTCGAGAAATCTGACGACGCTCTGGAGGACTTCCCTGAAAAACGCGCCCACAAGCGCGCGGCAGAGGCGTTCGTAGACGCACTGGACATCCCGGCCACTAGCCACGCCGGCCGGCTATTCGCTGCCGGCCCGGCATCGGCCCTTCGGCACCTCGCTGACAAGCTGCCCGCGGCCGGGGCCCTGCTGCCCCCCCGCCGCCCGCCCCGCTTCACCAGCCTGCACCGGCTCCCCGCCGTCATCCAGGCCCGGCAAGCCCTGCGCGACAACAGCGACCCCGCCCGCTACGCCCGCCTCAAAGCGGATTACCACTCGGTCATCCGGCAGGCGACCAAGGAGCAGGAGGACCTTCATGTCCGCGAGTACTTCGCCCACCTCAAGGACCAGCACGGCAAGTATACGCCTGGACCCGCCTGCGTCACGCCCCACGGCCCGCCGGCGGCGCGCAGCCGGCGCCGCGGACGCTCTCTGGCTCACCGCAGCAGCAGCTCGACCAGTGGTATTCCTCCCAGTCCCGGCTGCTCGGCGCCCCCCCGCCGCCTCCGCCGCTTGGCCCTCTGGCGGCCGCATGCCTGGCAGTAGCGCCTGCGGATGTCCCTGCGCCGCCCACGCCACCCGCCGCTGCATGATCGAGCAGGACTACACGTACCCAGCCCTGACGAAACCCCTGGCCGACCCCAACGAGCTATACCGCCGTTCACCGAGCTCGAGCTGAGCACCGCTGCCAAGCAACTCCGCTTCTACGCCGCAGTTGGACCCGACCAGCTCCCAGCCCCGGTGATTAGCTGACGGCGCTCACGGGGTTCCTGCTTGACCGGTCTGCAACCGGATCCTGCTTGCCGACACCCCGCCAATTCCTGAGTGGCAGCACAGCTACCGTATAATTATGCTGTACAAAAACAAAGGTTCCCCTGACGACCCCGCCAACTACAGAGCTAGGAGTCTGCATCCAGAGCGCCGCACTCAAGTTGTTCATCCGCATGATCCTCAACCGCCTTCGTTCTGCTCTCGACTGTCACCTTGGGGAAAGTCAAATGGGCTTCCGTCCTGGGCGCAACACCGTCATGGCCATCTTCGTCACGCGTCGCCTCTTCGAGGAAATCGCTCTCCTGCAACCTGGTGAGTTTCCCGCCATATGCCATCCTGATCTTCGTCGACTTCATCAAGGCTTTTGATTCTGTCCTCTGGGACGCTCTATGGGCTGTACTTGCTCGCGCTCGCGTCCCCACTCCCCTGACTACCGTCATCCGCACGCTGTATGAGGGGTCGACCACTTCGGTGCACGCACTAGCTCAACACGGCATTACCCCGCCATGCCCACTGCAGACCGGCGTCTGGCAGGGTTGCGTCCTGTCGCCGTACCTGTTTATTATTGTATAGTGGATTATGCTATTCGCCAGGCACGTGCCCGCTTTGCTAGCATCGCAGGCCGTGCCCCTGGCCTAGTGATCACGAACGAGCTTGCGGACGGGGGGCCGACTAACAAGCAGAATTTACTAGCTGACCTCATTTATGCCGACGACATCACGCTCATCGAGAAGCCGGAGTCTGCCCAACTTTCAATGGCTGGACTGCCTGGCGCTCGAGGCTCGGGCGGTTGGTCTAGAAATCAGCCCCAAAACGGAGGCCCTGGCCCTCGGCATGGCAGGGCCCCCACCCACACTCCGCCTCTTAGACGATGCTGAGGTCAACTACCCTCCTTCAGGCCGCTTCAAGCTGCTCAGCAGTTGGCTCACCCGACTGCGAGGACGACATGACGACACGGATAGGCATGGCGTGGGCGCACCTCCATGACCACCGCCGCTGGTGGAGCAACCCCGCCCTACCCCGGATCGTCAAGCGTGACCTCTTCAACGTCGTCATTCTGACCATCCTGACCTACGGCGCCGAGACCTGGACACTGACGCAGGAGCTGGAGCAACGACTCGACGGCGCCGTCACCAAGATGCTGCGCAAGGCCCTTAACATCCCCTTTAATTAATTGGTTTGCACATTAGTAATAAGGATTTGTACGCTGATTTGCCCTGTGTTTCCCACATTATTAGGCACAGGCGCCTGGGCCTAGCCGGGCACCTGGCCCGCACAGATAAGGTAGATACATCAGATAGACTAGCTGGCACCAAGCGGCCCGGGCGCCCAGCCTGAGCGTTATGTCCTCACCTGGCGTGCCCCCGGCCCGGCGCGCGGCAGGGCCGCCACCCGTGGGCCGTGGACTTTTCGTGATAGACTCGGCATGGACATGTGCTACAATAGCTAGACGTGACGGGCTCACACCCGGGCAGCCTTCGATTCTGGTTTGTCTGTACTATGGAAGCAGATGGTACGCAAGGATATATAGATGGCAAGTAGTGAAGAAGGAGACCACCCCCAAGCCTGTGGGGGCTCCGCGTGTGACCAAGTATGGCATTCATAGCGATTCGGGCCGCGGCGCCCACACCCCTGTAACTAGGACCTAGATAGCTTACACAATCCATTCCATCCCATGTTCCCCTCCCACTGAGGACTAATTATGCTCACGTGACTGCGTCACGTGTCTATTAATTAACTCGTCGTCTGTCCCTGGTCCTCTACGGAGGACTGAGTTGAACTCAGTCCTCTCTAGAGGACCGAGTTTTTGGGTTTCGTAGAAAATTCGCCCCGGTCAGATTGTTTGTCAAAAACATTCTCTCAAAATTTATTCAAATACTACGTGAAAAGATCTTTCTTGGACATATTTTTGGGATTTTTTGGGATTTGGTATGAGCGGCTAAATGTACGGTCAAAGTACAGGTGGTAAGGGTACTTTTCCACGTGAAACTCGAGTTCCGGAAATGCACGACCTAGCCATGGCGGCTCGCGCCCATGCATGCAGTTTACGTTTTCGGACGAGTTAGCTGTCCAAACTCAGGAAATAGATTAAACATGCCCTAAAGATGATAAAAATCAAATTTTAGCTCGCGGGGATGCGATTTACCCGGTGTCGGCACTGTTCTTGCTGGAAAAAACTGCGATAAGGCAGGTCGACGGAATTGATGACTGCGCTTGCTTTCCGGCGCAATTTCAATGGCTGATAGGTTTCTTTCTAAATTTTAACATGCATTGCATTAGAATAAATTGAGTGACAGTATAGATTTGATGATTTCGACCATTCTGTCACGTCATGGTCTATGTGCCGCAAAGTGCCACTTTGCGGGCACCGCCTGGGCCAAGGTAACGCCAGCCGTGCCAGGTAAAGCCGGATAATCGTTGCCTCTTCGTTTCTTGATGTTCGTACATGAGTTTAAGCTTGCGAGGCGTTGTCAGGTTCAAGTCTTGATGCTCTTTCTTGACCGTTGCCTGCCCCTCTCTAAAACCCCCTTTTCAGATGATGTTAGCAGGCATTTGCCTTAACCCAGTGTAGCTGTGCAGGGTTTTAGGAGCTGTGCAGGTTTAAACACCTTCGTAGATGTTAGTTATTCTCTTGCTACGTTCATACTGCATGATTGTGTGGCCACGGGCTGCGTCAAGGGTGCATTCAAGCTTTTACGGGTGAGTGAAAAGTCTTGGTGACAAACCACTGCCATCATGTGCCAGCAACTATGTTGGCCACATCATGGCAAGGAAAAACAGTTATAGCCATATCCATTGTTGTTAGAAACAATGGAAATATGCTTAACCTACCCATTATATTGGTGGTTGACACTTATAACATAACCCTTTGTTGGTAGGTATCCAAGCCCACTCCCTACATGCATGCATAGGCTCTCACTACATGATAAGGTATGATATACCTGAAGTATGATGATGCAAGTGTGTTGTCCTGTAATGCTTGAAGGGAAATGAGTTGATTGGGATGGTTGGTGGCCACGGTATTGTGTAGTATGACCGCACTTACATGCTAGCAAAGTTAGCAAAAGCCCCATTCCTCTCCTGAGGACTGAGAGTTTTTTAATTGTTTCAGGCAGTTGCAGTGGCCAAATTGAGCCCAGTTTTTTTGCCACGTTTCAAGAACTATATTGTTTACATGCCTATATTTTTTCTTCATGCACCAGGATTTGATTGAATTTTTCCCACTCGTTCTTATCCCGAAAAATGCAAATTCGCGAGGGGTGCCCAACGTCCGTGTAATTTTCAGGTGTTCGGGTCAAGTTTTCACATATGCAGTATTTTTGCCAACAAAATGACATCTAGTACACCCCTGATCCACATCAAAACATTTGGGATGGACCCCCCACCTAGTCGCTACACGCGGTTGAAAATTGTCAACTCAGTCCTCCTGTGAGGACTGAGTTGGGACAGACGACGAGTTAATTAATGCTCACGTGATGCAGTTTACACATGTAAACTATTTGATTTAGCATGCAGTCTGTGCTTGATTTAGCATGCAGCCTGTGCTCCGTGAGCCCCGGCCCGATCCAAGGTGACACACGAATGACTCGATGCACATGCATGTATAATTCATGCGCAGCTGGGCGGCGACACTTTTTGCTTGTTTGAATCATTGGTTGAATCTACGCTCTCGCTGGAAAATTGTGCCGAGGTCATCACGTACTTGGCTCAGATATTATGACATATATGCAATCGTCCTGCCCAGATACCTTAGATAACAAGGAGTGGCCACTGCATGCACCTCAGTCCACGAGTCTGTGGAGTATCAGCGGCTGCTCATCCTGGCTGCAGCTACTTCCGTGAGTTCCGTCGCAACGACCACGCTTTCCGCCTCCTGACATGCAAGCTGAACTCCACCATCTGACAGTTTCAGAACAGCGACCCAGCTTATCAAGGACGACAACTGATTCCGCACAGCTAGCTGCTCAAGAGTCGAGGATCGAGCATGTCGGTGACCTGGGCGCTGGCGCGGATATATAGCTCGATCGCCCCGCTGGACGCAACCGCCAATATGCTCAACACGGTATACCTACTGCATGGAGGCCAAGAAGGTCTCGATCAAACTAATGTCGAACCAACAAGGTCGCCAGCAAGTTGCAGCCCCAGTTTACCGCTCAGCAGGACAAAAAAATTAAGCCGCTGGGCTGCCCAGCCTCTGAGAGCACCAAAGGCACCCTCACCACTCGCGCCTGCAGCAGCTGGAGAGCATTATAGGTGCAGTGCAAGACCTCAAGGAATAGGAGCTCCGGATGCCGGCGGCAGGTTGATGAAGCCCCATGGCCTTGGAGGTGCCCGAGATCGCTGCCCATGCAGACGGCCGGCCACCGTTGCGCCCCCCAGCCGGCCGCTGGTGAGAGGAGCCTGCCCCCGGGCGCCGTGCCATGCACCAATAGGCAGACCTGCATGCTCAACGGTCCGGCAGGCGGCCTCAGCCACCGATCGACGCCATCGCCACTATTTAAGCTCCAGGAGCTGGATGCGGCCAACGGAGAGAGGGCCACCGATCGAATGCGAGCGCCCGGCACAGCTGAAAGACAATTGCACAATGTGATTCTGCGCTGCTTCCCCATGGACCTCAAGGAGGATGCCGAGTCTTTTGACGCTAAGCTGCATGACGGGCACTGCCGGGCTCCTATTAATTAACCTGCACTGATGGGGCTCACCCCCCGTGTGCATGTGGGGCCGGCAATTATAAGGCTGGTTGTCTCTTTGATAAGGCGACGTCGCACTGCGCGGGTAATAATATCTTCATCCTGCTCGATCCTGCGACAAGACGTCGGTTCCCCCGCCATTGAATTAAATTGAATTGAATTGAATTGAATTGAATTGAATTGAATTGAATTGAATTGAATTGTAACATAACTCCGTTGGGAGTATTAATGTAGCACATAGCCCTGCATGAGACTGAGGGGCATATGGCTTTCATACGGCACTCTTGCGGGCTACTCAATCTCCGCACCCACACTCCGCTCCATCCTTACGGAAGCCCTCCGCAGCACGTGACTCCCCTCGCTGCAGATGTGGCAGCAATGGGAGGCACGCTGGCTACTGAGCTCCCTCACCTTTCCACCACCGTCGCCTCCACCTCCACCCTCCTTGCCTCCACCTCCACTGCCCCCTCCACCTCCACCGCCGACATCAAAGCCCAGCTCCTCGACATCGACCAGCGCCTCAAGGACAACGCCATAGCCATAAGCCATTGCGTGCCTGCAAAACACCGCAGGCCTCATCGCCCTGGCGGTGAAGGACATCGCCGCCCAGCCGGCATCTGCTGGCCCGGCCAGCGATGCTCCTCCCACCCAGACCTGGGCGGACATGCTGAAGCACCACACCGCCTCCACCATCGCGGCACAGCTCAAGCAACACACGCTCGACCTCCGCGAGGAGGCCGACCTCACCAAGCGCAGCCACAATGTCATCGTCAAGCACTTCGATCAGCCGGCAGGTGAGAACTCGGAGTCTCTTCTCATGGCATTCAAGCGCGACATTCTTACCCCCATGCAACTCACTGGTGAGCTGCGTATGTCGGCTGTCCGCCTTTCCCGCGCGCGGGGTAAGGCTGGCCGGCCCGGCTCCCCTGCTCCTCACCTTTAAGTACAAGGCGGATAAGCTGTCATTTCTTAACCCGTGTTTTTTTACAACGCGATGTATCGCGTTGTAGGGTTAGAACGCGATGTATCGCGTTGTAATCTGACACGTGGCAGGCACAGTAGATACGAGATTTTCGGTCTGAAACTCGGTGGACGGCCTCCTTACATCCCGTAGAACTCAAGAAAAAATCCTGGTATTTTTTGGATTTTTTTTGTGACAGCTGCAAACAAATATGTACCACTGAAATCAGGCATTTTCGCGGGACGAAGGTGAAGACGACGGCGATGGCGGCAGGTAGATCTCGCCAGTTTTCGCGCGAATTTCAGTGGCTGTTGGGTGGCACGACCATGATGATGCGTTCAAAGGTTGATAATTAGGTTTCTACGAGTTTGTTGAGGTACTGGGGCAAAGGAAACGTAGATTTTTCCAGTTTCTCACCCAACTTTCATGCGGAACCCCTGGAAACCGGCATACATATTATTACGGCAAGACTCGGGTCTGCTGCGGCACCATGCTTGGTATTTCCATGGTGTTTCGACTTCTTAACACATGTTTATTCATTCCGAACGCCCGGACTCTCGGCTAAACCGAGATTTGTGCAGACTTTTATTGGGTAGCTCCGGGCATGATGGTGCCTGCAAATAGCGTAAGGCGTGACCGTGGCTATTGCTACGGTATGCTGTATTTTCCTGGAAATGGCCTCTGCCACCGGCTCAATAGTGCTTGCAGGCGTAAGTATATCGTGTTTCTACCTAGTTTCTGCCAGTTTTCCACTTATTTCTACCGACCTCTGCCCAGCCTCTCTAAGACCGCCATCCTACTCGACGTTGCTTGCATGTCAGCCATAGCAGGCTGCAGTTGTGCAGTATTTAGGTGCTGTATACGTCGTCAAGCCGTGCATATATCGTGAGGATTGGATATTGATGGTTTATACTGCGTTGATTGTGCAAGAAGATAAGCTAGGTACCCATAATCATGGTGTATAATCATGCGTTGTTAGCATCTTGCCACCATTTGCTAGCATGCATTCCAGCGTCATCTTTGCCTGCATGTAAGCTCATGGATCACTCAACCTATCCAAGCCTTGCATTACACATGCCTCTTTCTTTCAGTATTGCACACGTTATGGAATGAAAACCCAGTGCCTCCCTTCCCACGAGGCATGTGCTCAACACGTTGTGAGAGTGGATGATGCTTTGGCTATGGCTGCCTGATTCAGTCATATTATGTCATCCAGTCATGATGTTTGATGCATGTTTGATGCTGTATAACTTATACAACACCTATTTTCAACGTTTTGACCCTCCTAGCTCATGATATCCCCGTTTATGGGGCTCGTGTCGTTGGGTCATGTTGTGAAGGGCTCTCATTTTTCCCACTGCGTTGTACTGCGTTGTAATTGTAATGCTAATAAAAAATAGCTCCAGTGGCCCAATGGGCCTGAGTTTTGTTTCACAGAGCCTGCATATGTTCTGATCCAGAGCCTGCATATGTTGCCCATAGCTCGTGCAAGAAGCCAGATTTTTTTCATGAACCATTTGTGAATAAGCACATGACTTGTGACCTAGGGTCAACAAATCGCGGTCATGGCCAGACCCCCCTGTATTCAAACCAGTGTATCTCTCTAATGAATTAGCATATTGTAGGTCTGAGTAGCTCAAAAAATCCTTTGATTTATGGGCTTTCAGGAAAGTATACACATGACTATGAAAAAAAATTTTCCCTAGATGTTATGACGTGTTCTATAAATAGCTTACAACGCAGTATATCGCGTTCTAAAAAAAAAAACACGGGTTAAATGCCGGAAGAAGCTCTCTGGGACTTCCTACACGCTGGACGACGACTTGACCCTGGCACAGCAACAGCGGCGACGCGAGCTATGGCTGACCTACCTCCAGCTCCGGCAGAGCGCAGGGGGGAAACCGGTATACTGGAGGGGGGACGTCATCCACGTCGACCACAAGCCCTGGAAGGCGCCCCCTGCCACCCCAGCAACCCCAGTCTAGGGAATATAGCAGTAGTGTAGATCAGTCAGGCTTAGCTTAGCACGTGGCACAAGCCTACGCACATGTGCGCCCATAATGGCCCCTCCCACGGATGATGCCTTAAGGGGACCGGACGGTTCCGAATTTTTTGGCGCCAAAAAATTCGCGCCGGTACCGAAGGTCATAAATTTCACGTGCACGGTGCGCGCACCCCTTGCGGAAGTGGCCATGGCGACTGCGTTCAGGCGAAACTACCACACTAGGGCAGGCGAAATGCAAAAATTTTACTCGAATCTAAAAGACGATGAGTTTATGATGTTAGTTTGCGGCGGAAATCAGCTGGTTTACAATATCGCTGTTGTTTTTTTATGCCATCGGCATGGGGGGTAATCTGAATTTTTTGGTCGCGCGGAATGAAATAGAATTCATGATAGCGGCTGTAAAATCGCGGTTTTGGGGGTTGTTCTGACCGTGAAGCAGGCATTAATATCGGTTGCATCGAATTCTAAACCGAGCTGGTGCTTTTTGCCAGATTTTCGGCCATTATCGGTAAGTAATTGTTCAGACCTGCGCAGTGCGTGTCTGACCTGTCCATGGAATAACGGCTGTTATTGCGCGCCTGGGCGAGGGATTTACGAGGGCGAGTTACAGATTTGTCGCGAATGTTATATGCTATCAGTGCCTTCTTCTATGAGCTCATCGTTCGATTTTTTTTTGCGTTCTTTTTGGGCAGTTTCCGCCAGCTAGCTTGCCGTCGCTTGCCGTTGTGTTGCCGAATACCTGGCAGCTTTAGATTGTTTTCGTTGATGTCGTGATCAGGGCCGCTTCAGTCGCAGCCTATAGCTCGTCGGGAAGGTATAAGGCATTTCATAAAACGTGTTCTGGCAAGGATGTTGTGCGTATGGACGCTTCTTGTTGTTTGAGAGTGACGCACCCTCTCTTCGCAGGCCGCAGCGGCATCACAGCGCTCATGCGCTGAAGGGCCGCCAATGGTTTCTTTGCATTTTATCGTGCAGGGATGGAAGTGTTTTAGTGATGATGATGTTGGAGATATTGCATTTGTGTGACTGCATGTAGATAGCTGGCACCAATGGTTGTTTGAGCTTTCCTTTGTTATGATGATGTGACAAGACTACAATGTGCTGAGCCAACCATGGTTGACATGCATGACTGCATGCAAGCTATATATACCATGTTCCTACTTGGTTCCTTGCCCTCCATAGTCCCAGTTTGTCATCCATGCCGGGGAGGACAGTTTAGGAGGTGTTGTTGAGCTGATTAGCTTGGTTGGCATCAACCTTACACTCTAACCTGGGAGAAACATAGGAAATGCTGCTTAGGCATGTTAGGGCTACCATCGTCAAGGCTATGAACATATTTACAAGGCTGGCCATGCTGGAGGGATGATGAACACATATGAGGTGCGTGGCCACCCCTTTGTACATTGTAAACATACTCAGCATGGTTTTGGTGCATGTTGGATGGCATATGAAGTGGCACTGTGGGGTTACTAACTTACTGAGTGGTCCTTAGCGCCTTGTCAGGTGGTCATATAGGAAACCCATCAACTTGAGTAGTTATTGTCACAATGACCCCCCACGTTGAGCATGCGTTGCCGTCAGCGTGCAAGAGTTAATCATGTGTGCTTTGGTCAGTTTGCAGATGTCTTTGATGAAGAAGGAGGTGCTAGTGTGGCTGAATGGTTACTATAATTTCCTTGTAGTGTCTACATGGGTGGCCGTCTTGGAATGGTTGTAACTTGGGCAGTTCTTGGCAGAACGTCGTCAAACCTTGAACATAGGAGGTACCATATGTGCAGAGGATGGTAGTATGTGGTTGGGCATCACGGTCACACCGGCTGTGGAGGAGCAGCTGGCCTCCCTCAAGCTGGAGAGGGCACGCCAGCAGGCCAAGAAGAGGGACCCAAACTGGCGCAGGCTGCGCAAGAAGAAAAAAACTGAGGCCCAGGGGGGCAAGTGGAAGGATAACAAGGCCGGTGGGGAGTATGAGCATGGCAGTGGCTATGCCATCTACGGGCAGCCCGTGGCTGGACAGGAAGGGGGGGGGAATCCAGTGACAGTGGCAGTGACAGTGTGCTCTGCACGGTGTGTGGCGGTGCAGAGCACAAGAAGGTGAACCCCTTTCTCTTGTGTTCCAACCAGGATCCGGGCGACCATGGGGGCCACATGTTGTGCTTGGGTTTCACGCTGTCCACCGTGCCTGGTGATCCCTGGTTTTGTGCAGCATGTGATGACACGGGGGCCAACAGTGTGCTTGATTGACAGTTTTTCCAGTTTTTTCCAAGTCCTGAAATGGGCTATAACCATGATCATATATGTGTTATACTGGTCAGATTGAGCTGAAAATTTGTCAGTGTACATTTCCCACCATCTAATATTTGATTTTAACCCCACTGGCCATATAACATGTGTTATTGATTTTATTTATTTTTTTATGTGCTAAAAAAGACCCTTTTTAGGTCAAAATTTAACACCTACTAGTTTGAAGTACCATTTTTGGGACCCAACTAGCCAGGTTTTTTGTAAACAGTGGGAACTTAAAGAAAATATCATGGATGATTGAATTTGGTCTTGCCATGCACCTAGGCACTAGGTGCCATGGACCCTATGGTTTAGCGTATTATGCTGGCATCCGGTGTATAGCCAGGGGTCATGAACCCTACAGGTGGGGGGATGCATGCCCAAACATGTTGTTTTGATGCCCCAAACTCAAATCTGGACATATCATGTGCAATTACAATGTTATTACATGAGTTCACTTTTGGGGTGGTTAGAACTGTCCGGTCCCCTTAAGAATTTAGCCACGCTCTGCCTATAAAGGGACCCCCCATGGATGATGCATTAAGAATTTAGCCAAGCTCTGCCTATGCAGAGAGTCACTCTCTGCTGAGAAGCCATGCCCTAGCCATTGTATAGCCATGATGATCTTCCCCCCCTATGTCCAGGCCTATGTCCCGCCCTAGGTGCTCGAATACATAGCGGTGTGCAGGTGCACTTTGTGCACCCAGAGCAGGTGTAGTTTACACCCTACCATTGCAGGAAGTAGCCAAGCATGTATGAAAAGCCATACGCCCCTTCTCAGGGATATGTGCTACATGTACTCCCAACGGAGTTTGTTACAATTTAATTTTAATTTAATTTAATGGCAGTGTATCAACAATCGCACTATGAGGCTCTCCATGGTAAAGGCACCTATTGCACCATGGCAGTGGAGAGCCACATAGTGCGATTGTTGATACGTGAGACAGGGCACGAGCTTGCAAACCTATCAACCGCCTGCCAACCAAAATCCTAATGCAATCTCATGCAACGTGACTGAAGTGTCGTCAGGATGGCTGCATGCAGCTGCGTTCACATGGACCACGGGCCAACCATGTGGACAAGCGGCATACTGCAGCATGATTCTGAAATGATCCATATCAAGTTTCTAGCCATAATGGATTCGGTGGATCGTACTCTTGGGCAAACCCACATGAACCGCGTAGGGCAAAAGTTGTGGTCTCCACGCTAAGAACAATGCGGTACTAGGTAATCTTCAAACTCTGGTCGAAGCAAAGAACGATCACCGATTCCACCAAAACACGCCAAATTGAGTGGTAGAACAGTCCGAGCCCCATCGGAGCACAAAAACGCAACGCGAATTTAGATTCTTAGTCAAATCAGGCTTATCACTTGAAGGAAGAAACCCGATACGTTGCATTGAAGGGTGTCTCTCCGCTTACGGTGCTTCGCGATCAGCTGCATGTACGGCTGCTCCGACTCCAAGAGCCACAACTGTGGCCCGCGTACATTCCCGGGTGAACAGAGACCAGCCCGCGCTGTATGAGGGCAGAGTGAAACACAGAACACACAACCCCCCCTACATTCTCCGGTACAGGTCTGCTGGCACAAACTACAAACAGGCGAACGACACACAAAGACAGCGCAGAGCTGCCTTGCTATACCGCGATATCGCCTTCAGTCTTCCACCCGACCAGGCTGCCGCAGGCAGAAGCTTAATACTTGAGGACATACCTGGTTGTCTCATCGATACCGTAGGTCGATCTAGGTGACATGAGTCACATGACGCGAAAATTTGCATATCTGGTTATGCGGGTGGTGTATCCGATCTAACAGGCATGAGGCGACTCGGGCGAGTAACTCAAGGCTCATCAACGTCTCTACGTCTCCAGTATACGTCTCTACGTCTTTACGTGACAACTCTGTAGCAACGTCCTGGCAACGTCTCAACTTTGGCTTTGTGCGCGAAACTACCTATTGGTCAATAAAAATACCCATTTACCAAGTATTTACCCGGAAAAATCAGGATCTTGTTCTCGCCAGTCAACACTCTACACTCGAATGTCGATTCGACTGGTAATAATTGACGCTATTGGCGAGAACCCGGTCTATGCAAGGAAACTGGGTCTCGCAGATCGACCCCAAAATTAAATTTGACTAGCGCAATCGACAGATCTCTCCAAGGGAATTCCAAATCTGCCCTCGGGTAGTTGAAAGTCCTTTTCCGACCAGGTGATAGACTTGTTACGAGACTGGCAAAAATGGCTCTAACGTCATTCTCTTACGCCAAGTAATCCAAAGTCGAGTATGGCAAGTACGAGGTAGGGTGGTCTGATCTCAAGTATAAGTAGCGCAATCGATAGATCTCGGTGAGGGGAGTCAGGATCTGCCACGAAAAGGCCGAACCTTGGTCCAAAATGGAAGATTGGGGTCGAAATCGGTCGGAATCCGATACATTTTGGGCAAAAAAATAATTAATTCGCCAAAATGTACCTTTTTCCAGGTAAATAGGTGTACGTTTATTCCAAATATAGCCAGTAGGTAATCCCTGCTAAGCCTAGGGTATCAAGATGTCAGTGGCTAAAACGGAGCCTTACTAGACCACGGACTTTCATGTGTCACGCCAAAATGTACCTTTCTGCTACCGTGGACCGGGTTCTCGCCAATAGCGTCAATTGTTACTGTACTGTAGGATATTTTGATAGTGCAGACAACACCCTGGCTTAGCTGTGAACCGGGACCTACTGTGCGTGTTCCTCTTCGGTCCCCGAAGCGCCAGGGAACGTAAATTGGCCACGAAATCGAGCCCAGCGGAGTCGAAAAAATCTGATCAGGATCGCCCGAGCTGGCCCGAGCATAGCTGGTAGCCTGGAGACCTCTCCCATCGCCAGACGCAATTACGGCTCAGTTAATCACATAAAAAAGAAACATTACGCAACTGTCAGACGTCGGTGCGCCGGAACAGGGCTAACATTAGTTCAGCACACCACGTGCATTATAACCGGATGAATCAACAGACTGTATCCCAAACCAGTACCGGTAATTAACATGCAGTATATGCATGACTGAACGAACATATCAATATACTCTTTAGGTATATGGGCTTCTTGACAGTCATCGCCTTCGTACCGACGCCGCAGGTTTCATATGTAAGAGAACGAAGTGTTGAAAACGTCGTTCTTGGACACCGTTACATAGTGGCATTAATGGCCTCAGCACGGACGAGCGCATATAATCGCTAAGACTCGTTGCTGCGAATCATGGGCTTAAACTTATTGCCGGCAACTGCCCAACAAATCTGGTTACGACGACTAGATCAAACTTAATGAGGTGCCAGCTGCTCGAGCGCCGGAGCCGGCTGCATTGATTTGCAGTGACCCTCGCGGTGGCCCTTAATTCGGGTCCTGTCATATATCGGCAGGGGGCAGGCCTTTTCTCGAAAGTACGTACGCTGTCTTTCTTCGTCACAATGGGGAACGTTCTGTCATATAACGATTTAGAGCGCATCAGCGTGCTGGCCAGCATGAACCGCATCGAAGAGATGGAGGAGGAAATCGAGAAACACCCTGGCATACTGAAGAAGACTCTCATCGGTGGGAAGGATGGGCCTATCCATCATGCGGCTGAAGCAGGCAATCCCGAGGTGAGACCCTTAGTGCAAGCTCTGAGGGTCACTCAAGTAGGCTTTTCTAGTGCTTCCGTTCTCAGGATGTCTACTTCGGAGCTGCTTCCGTCACGAGGTTAGTTATCTTTTAGTGCGATCATTCTGGTTACATTTAAGGGTTAATTTAGTCGCTCTTATGCGGCTCACCACGTTTACCTGGCATGTGGCTGATAGCTGAGATAGTGGCCACTAGAAAGCTATTTTTATTGGCGCTACTAGCCTCCCATCCTCTGTTTCCCAAACCCAGCACAAACCCACACGCGCCGGCGGCAGTAAGTAGCCCCGCGCCCTACTCCCTGGCAGATTTGCAGGTCGTAGTACTGCCAAAGTACTGCAATGGTGTTGCTTCAGCATGCACTGGTAGGAAGCCAAGTAGCCGCTTCTTTTGATGAGCCGTGCCGGCGCCAGGTGGCGTGTAAAGGGATCATATGCCGGCTGGTGGTAGCCATTATATCATAGCGGGCCGTGCTGCAAATCTGCTTGTCCGCAGGCCTGCATATCTGCATATCAGCATGCATGCAGCTTAGAGGAGGGCATATGCGCCTTCATTGTATAATTGGAGGGATTACATGGTGCAGCTTGTCAGGCACATCTGCTCCTGTTATTACCCGCTGGGTGATGGGTGGTCTGCTTTGTTGACCCCTAGCTAATGGTAGGTCTGCTTTGTTGACCCCAGCAAACGGGTGGTCTGCTTTGTTGACCCCCAGCAAACAGGTGGTCTGCTTTGTTCACCCCAACCTAGCAGGTGGTCTGCTTTGTTGACCCCTAGCTAATGGTAGGTCTGCTTTGTTGACCCCCAGCTAACGGGTGGTCTGCTTTGTTGACCCCCAGCTAACAGGTGGTCTGCTTTGTTGACCCCTAGGTAATGGTAGGCCTGCTTTGTTGACCCCTACCTAACAGGTGGTCTGCTCCGCTGACGCCTAGCGAATTGCTGGTCTGCTTTGTCATGCAATAGGTACTGGGTCATGGAGGTGCTCGTCTCGTATACCATATACTCAATCGGTTTCTGACGAGATCCACAAGGCTCCATCCACTGTTATGTAAATGCCTTGGTGTGTGCGTACCTGCGTCCTTGGTCCCCCCTCTCGAGTGTGTGCATCTCGTGCACTGGCACGGGTGCATGGGCCATGGATTCATGGGGGCGTGGGGGCGTGGGGGCGTGGGGGCGTGGGGGCGTGGGGGCGTGGGGGCGTGGGGGCATGGGGGCGTGGGGGAATCTCTGTACACACTATTGTCTATACACTGTCCTGCAGGTAATCAGGGTGTTACTCAAGCATGGAGCTTCCGTGAACAAGAGGAACCAGTTTGGGCAGGTGATTGGGCACTAATTATGTAGTAGTTGAAGTAATAGTAGCTAGTTTTGATAGGCAACTGGCCGTGAACAAGAGGAACCAGTTTGGGCAGGTGAGTGGGCACTAATTATGTAGTAGTTGAAGTAATACTAGCTAGTTTTGATAGGCAACTGGCCGTGAATAAGAGGAATCAGGTTGGGCAGGTATGTGATTGGGTATGGATAGAGGAAGCAGTTAGACAGATGGTGGAAACAGTTTGGGCGCAGATGGGAGGAGCCAATGATGTTGTTTGTTGCGCAGGCGGTTTGTTTTGTTGTTTTCTTGCGCAGGCGGTTTGTTTTGTTGTTTTGCAGCGCAGGTGGTTTGTTTTGTGGTTTGTTGCTCAGGTGGTGGATCCTTGGGCGCGAATGCAGGATACCCTGGGTGGGCAGGTTGATAGATGGTGCAGAGCATGGGAACCAGCATGGGCAGGCCATCGGGCGATGATACGCTGCATAGTTGATCTACTGGCAGCCTGTTTTGGGTAACTTGTGTGGATACGGAAAAATATCGGCTATGAGTGAGAGTCCGTGACTTCCTGGTTGTCAAAAATCTGGTCACCAGAAACAGGCCATGCCGCCACGTTGCATATCTTGTTACCAAGTACCGGCCATGCCGCCACGTTGCATATCTTGTTACCAAGTACCGGCCATGCTGCCACGTTGCATATCTTGTTACCAAGTACCGGCCATGCCGCCACGGTGCATATCTTGTTACCAAGTACCGGCCATGCCGCCACGGTGCATATCTTGTTACCAAGTACCGGCCATGCTGCCACGTTGCATATCTTGTTACCAAGTACCGGCGATGCTGCAACGTTGCATATCTTGTTACTAGAAACAGGCCATGCCGCCAAGCCGTAGATATGCCCCCAAGCGTTGGGTGATGCCACACAGTCGTGGATTGTGCCAGCAGTACATGTTTCCATGGATATCGCCAAGCCTTTGGCATGCAGCCAAGTCATCAGCGAGTGCCTTGCAGTCATTCCTTGTGGCATATGCCAGCAAGTTTCAGATGACGTCGCCAAGCCTGTCCGCCCGCACAGGTCTCTTCTCCTTGACGGCTCCTACCAGTTTCTCATGCCCTTGCCTGCCTCCCTACCGAGGATGGTCATGGATGGTCACATGCTCTCTCTGTGTTATTTTGCTGCTATACATATAGGACGCACTTGCACCGCTCTCCGGTAAAGATCTTTTTTGCAGCTGGGCTATCGCTTGGGATGCGTTCGGATCAGCAGACACCTATATTCGCAAAATCATGCAAGAGGTCCTGTGTTCAAATCCAGTATCGTACACAAAATTTTCACCATTTAAGTAGTTTTGTATTATAATACTGTAATATTACTCTGACGACAATATAATACTGTAATATTACTCTGACGACAATATAATACTGTAATATACTAGTAGTATTTTATTGCTACTACTATTACGTTGTACAGCAGTAGTATAGTAGTTCTAGTATTATAGTATTCGTATAACTTGTACTATCGTATACTAGTATGGTATAATAGTAGTTGTATTATATTACTACTACCATATAATAGTAATATGACACTGTTATATTGTTCGTCCCATCGGGATGGGACGATGTCTCCTGATTTGGTTTCTGGTTTTCGTGCTCTCGCCCTCTCACCCTGTTCACCGAGGCCGCCGGTCGTTGCGTATGGAAGCCAGGGCACCCACGATGTCCTACTATTATGCTAGTGTATACTCACGGTCGTTGCGTATGGAAGCCAGGGTACCAACTTAATTGGAGCATGTCTCTTTTCCGCCCGTGTCCCTGATACCCCCCTGCAGACGCCGCTGATGGTGGTGTGCCGCCACGCATAACGATCCTATCCCTTATCTACAGAAAGACTAGAAAGATTCTAAGGGATAGGATGAGAAAGGTTATCCTATCCCTTATCTACAGAAAGACTAGAAAGATTCTAAGGGATAGGATGAGAAAGGTTATCCTATCCCTTATCTATAGAAAGACTAGAAAGATTCTTAGGGATAGGATGAGAAAGGTTATCCTATTCCTTAATGCCCTCCCTGCCTCGCTTCCTGCTCAGTGTTGCTCTCACAACCCCCTGCAGACGCCACTGATGATTGCGCGTCGCGCTACAGACAAAGATCCTATTCCTGATTGCTCTCTTCTTCTCGCTTCCTGCGCTCACACACATTCCCCTGCTCTCACACATATGCCCCCCCTGCAGACGCCGCTGATGATCGCATGTCGGTACGGCAAGGTGGAGGGGGCGCGCGTGCTGCTCGAGTGTGGGGCGGACGTAAGTAACAAGTAATAATAGGTTGGTCAGCAATGAGTGTGGGGCGGGCGTAAGTAGCAAATCATGGGTCTGTCAGCCATGGGTAGAATAACAGGTTGTGAAGGGATCAACGCTTCTGGAGTGCAGGGCAGATGGAACGTAGTGTATACGGTCAGTCCCTAACTACCAATCCCTAACTACCAATCCCTGACTACCAATCCCTAACTACCAATGCCTAACCATCAATAGCTAACCATCAAAACATAAGGATGGGTTCATAGCTATCAATTCTAACTATCAATACCTAACTACCAATCCCTAACTACCAATGCCTAACCATCAATGGCTAACCATCAAAACATAAGGATGGGGTCATAGCTATCAATTCTAACTATCAATACCTAACTACCAATGCCTAACTACCGATACCTAACTACCCATGCCTAACCATCAATACCTAACCATCAAAACATAAGGATGGGGTCATAGCTATCAATACCTAACTATCGATACCTAACTACCAATGCCTAACCATCAATACCTAACTATCAATACCTAACCGTCAAAACATAAGGATGGCGTCGTAACTATCAATACCTAACTATCAAAACATAAGGATGGAATCGCACTGCTTGACATGACACGATGCCACGTGGGCCATTTGGGAGACGCCATTGCGATTGTATGTTACGAACGCTAGCATGGGAGGCGCTAGCTTGGCAGAACAATAGACTCACTGGCATGCTCTCCCACTACCTACCATATCATGGCCACTAGAGATATCTTGCTACACTAGGGTCATTATATCATATTCCCTTGCTACATTACGGTCACTATGTCATATACCTTGCTACATTACGGTCACTATGTCATATACCTTGCTACACTATGGTCACTACGTCATATAGCTTGCTACACTACGGTCACTATGTCATATACCTTGCTACCCTACGGTCACTATGTCATATACCTTGCTACCCTACGGTCACTATGGCATATACCTTGCTACACTAAGGTCACTATGTCATATACCTTGCTACACTACGGTCACTATATCATATCCACCATTGCTGTCAGAGTACTCTCTGACGGCGTGCTCCGACAGGTGAACACAAGATTGATAGTGTTCAGTTGCTGCACTACGCGATTGTTGGTGTTAAGTTGTTGTAGTGTGTTTAATATATTCCCATCCCGCCGCATGCCCCCAGAGCTGCTCCATTCCCCCCCAGCTGGCCCACCCTCCCAGCCCCCCCCCCTACCACCCTCCCCCCCCCACCGCCGGCCCCCCAAAGGCACACTCCATTGGATGGGTGCAAGGTCGGTTGTATAAAATCTGATTGTTAATGGCTAGCGTTCCACCCACCCACCTCTGGCTACCTGGTTCCCAACCGCCTCAATACGACACACTGCAAGTGTACTGTTGTGTTCTAAATGGTAGTTTTGTGCTCATAGTGCTCCTCCCTTGTCCGATGCTGGTGCCCTGCCATGTGGCCCCGCGGGTGGCACCCATGAGGCACGTTGGCGCTGGGTATTATATATTGGCCGTCCAGCCCCCATGGCCCATGCATGTCTTATAATTATCATCATGCCATACCGCCCCCCACTTCAATACAGCACGCTGTTGGTGGAGCTATCTTTCATGTATGCTCAAGCTACCATGGTCCGGATTCTCCCGATTTCTGGCCTGCGCTGGTTGTCTCCTTGATACTAGTTCCAGTCATTTGTCATAGGTACTGTTTCCAGTCACCTGCCACCTGCTCCTGTGCAGCCGCTCCATTACGGCACGCTGCAGGAGGTTCTCTACTACTACTACTACTACTACTACTACTACTACTACTACTACTACTACTACTACTACTACTACTACTACTACTACTACTACTACTACTACTACTACTACTACTACGACTACGACTACGACTACGACTACGACTACTACTACTACGACTACTACTACTACTACTACTACTACTACTACTACTACTGTCACTACTATACTAGTTCTACTACTACAACTATTGCCATTACTATTACTATCACTATCACTATCACTAATACTACTATGTTGTTTACTTGCTCTTTTGGCACCATGTGCCTTACATCATTGGTACTGGCCTCTCTTCCCCCCCTCCATGCCAACACGCTGCCACTGGTAGACGCGAGTATGCTAGTATCAGGTTATCCCATGAACTACTAGCATGCCCCTTTTATCGCGCCCTTCGCCCCACCCCACAGTTGCTGCAATACGGCACGCTTCAGCTGGTTATCTGATAGCAATTGTGATATCCGATAGTCCATCGTGTGGCTATACATGCTTTATAACGTTTTCTACCCGGGCGGCCTCGTCTTGTGCCACCGCAGCCGCTCCAATGCAGCACACACCATATGCTAAGTGGTATCTACTGATGGTTTTATCACTCCTTTCCATTACCCCACCTGCCCACGCGCCCCTCCGCAGCCGCTCCAATACGACACACTCCAGATGATGACGCCGCTCCACCACGCGGCGTGCAAGGGCAAGGCCGACTGCATCCGGCTGCTCATGGAGGCCAAGCTGCCCTTTGATGGGCGCAAGGGGTCGTCCCACGGCGGGCGCGACTGTGAGTGCTGTCCCGAGCACTTGCGTTATAGTGTTATACATGGGCGCGGGTCTTGTTATACAGGCTAGCTTGTCTGTTGGCGTTGGTATTTGGAGAACGTGACTTGCCCGCTTTGCCAGCACAAAGCCTGAACTATATTTTTCTTTATTATCAACAAAGCCTGAACTTGGTCGATAATAAAGAAAAGTGTAGTTAAAAGTTGATATGTCACCTCTCTGAGTCCTAGGTGGGGCGACAAAGATTCTGCACATCAACTCTCTCCTCGTTCTGTTGATAAGGAACAAGTGGGAGGGGGGGACTTGTGGGGGGGGGGGGGGGGGGCTAGGGTATTTCGTTCTCTTGATAAGGAACAAGGGTGGTGGGGTACTTCGTTCTCTTGATAAGGAACAAGGGAGGGGGTGACTTGATAAGGAACAAGGGAGGGGGGTACTTGTGTGTCGAGGGGCGGGGGGGCTAGGGTACTTCGTTCTCTTGATAAGGAACAAGGGAGGGGGGGGACTTAGTTCTCTTGATAAGGAACAAGGGAGGGGGGGACTTGATAAGGAACAAGGGAGGGGGGGACCTGATAAGGAACAAGGGAGGGGGGGACTTGATAAGGAACAAGGGAGGGGGGTACTTGTGTGTGGGGGGGGGCGGGGGGCTGTTAGAAGCGGAAAAACCCAGTTAAGAAAAGAAGAAGAAAACAGAATTACAACGCCCCGATGCAATGCCCACGCATGACTCACGTCCGTGCATCGCCTTGGCCTTGTCCCTCCGGCGGAGGGCAGCATGCATGACCTGTTGAACCCCTGGGTAAGTTTTGTTCTTTGGCTTGGTTTGTCATTTTCTGGGTGCCCACACACAACGCCTTTTCCGGTCCTCAACCCCTGTACCTGTTTGCTCCTCATTCTGGGGCCTGCTGCTTCTTGCTTCTCTGGCGCCTATGCTGTTTTTTCTCCCTGACCTTTCCCACCTCTGCGGCTGATGGCATGATCGCGTTGACGTGGCATCCGTGGCTCCGTGCAACCATACGGATACCGTTTCGACCCGTAACCTGGTCCGGGCCTCTCCGACCTCTGCGGTCTACGGCGGGCATAACAATCCCCCTGGCTGGCGTCCCCCCCCCCCCTCTGGTGCGGGCGTAAACCTCCCCGTTTATTGCGGCGTAAACCTGAAACCTTGCGGCCATCCTCGTTCTCGATGATGGCGTCTGCGACCACTTGGACTTATCCTCCATCGCGGAATCATCCATGCACTTGGCCAGCCCAACACCTCGTGCGCAATGTGGCGGTCGGCGACATGTGGTGCGTGGGAATCTGGGGGCAGTGGGAAATATTTAATCGAAACCTGGGGGGCCTTGGGGTCCAGTTGGGGGCAGTGGGGCGAAGTAGATTGATTTTTTTGGAAGGGTTTTGGGGGCTTGGTTGGGCTCAGGGGTTGAGGGGGACGAGGAATGTTCATAAATATGGTAGTATGTAGTAATAATGACTCAAGCTATATACATTATGTCGTAGTACTATATTTATGTTTCTGGATAGATATCTCTCGTGGGTTCCAGGTTGGGGTAAGCGGACCTGTACTTCCTATGATGGTTTGGTGTCTGTTTTAACCGCCGTCCTGATAGCACAGACGACGACGTGCAGGGGAGATTAGAGCGTGGCGGCACAAGAAGGGACCTATCTTGCTGATGTGGCTCGCGTTCGTCATGCAACCAGCCGGCCGATGGACCAACTGTATTTGTATAGGTTTCTCTGGTTCCCTGCGTGTAGATGTAGTTAGCACATGTATTCCGTGCTGGAGGTCTGTATGTAGTTTGTGCTGCGACATCCCCTGGGGCCTCCCAACCGCCATCCCACAACCCCGCCCATAACTACATCCCACACCCCGCCCACTCCCAACCTCCATCCCACAACCCCGCCCATAACTATTCCCCCACCCCGCCCACTCCCAACCTCCATCCCACAACCCCGCCCATAACTACATCCCACACCCCGCCCACTCCCAACCTCCAACCTCGCCCATAACTATTCCCCCACCCACCCTGGTTTTCCTCTCGCCACTCGGCCACTGTCCCATTCCTTTCTTCGTCAGCCCCGCCCAATTGTCAACCTAAAGTCCCCGTCGCCACAAATACCCGTCCGGTGTCTCCCATGCGGCCACCAACCGGTCTCCTTTGCGGACAGTGTCTCACTGCCTTCGACCCATCCGCTCACCTGCCACTCAACTTGGGGCCTAACATCTAAAAGTACCCCCGTCACCCCCCACCCTCTCTCCCCGCGCCTCCATCCTGTCCACCCCTCCCTGGTCCGCCGCCCTGCCAGGGGCTCGAGCCGCTTCATCGACATGCGCTGCGACGGCGGCCTGAGCGCGCTCCACCTGGCAGCGCTCAACAACCACTTTGGCGCCATCAAGGTGCTCGTCGAGTACAGCGCCAACGTGCAGGGGAAGACGATCGCGATGGACGGGTTCAGCGACGGCTTCCGGAACTTCAAGATCGGTGCGTGCCCTACGCTAGCAGCTGGCGTCTCCCCTCCCCAACATCATACCTGCACGATCTCCCATCGGAGTCATGTTATAATTTAATTTAACATCACACCGCTGACACTGATATCTTGTATTCACTGATTATACCGTTGACACTGATACCTAGTGTTCACTGATATCTTGTATTCACTGATTATACCGGTGACACTGATACCTAGTATTCAAATCGCATGCAGTCAAGGAATCGGCGACGGGTTCTGGAACCTCAAGATCGGTGCGTGCCGTGCGCTAGCAGCGCTGGCAAGTAGCACATAGCTCTGGCCTGCCACTGCCGAATAGCGTGTAGTGCTGGTGAACCCTGCCCGGTGTTCAGCCTTTTTCCTGGGGGGGAGGGATGTCGGTTGTCTGTTGGCAGGCGAGTACTGCCCAGCTTTTCCTGGGGGGGGGAGTTGATTGTCTATCCACAACCTAGGGGACCGGCGAAGGTTTCCTGATTGGCTTTTTCTGGGCGGATGCGTTGATTGTCCATGGGCGTCTATGCCTTTGACCCCTTATGTCACGCGTTGGGATTGATGGGGGTGCCCACGGCCTTTCTCAGGCTGAGTGTCCTCGCTGTCCTCCGCTTCTGACTCGCCGTTTTCTTCCCAGCTTTCCCCTGTCAGTGTCGGCTGAGCCTCGTGATCCCGCCAATGCGGTCCAACTAGTGCAGACTGTTGCTAAATCTGCAGGCCCATGGCCAGACGCTTTCTCAGTGCCGCTTCCGTTCTCCCCCACACCAGCCCCATCATCATGCTCCTCCCTCGTCCGTTTGGCACGAGGGTGCTTACCCTGCCTCTTGTCTGGCAAAATCCTACCAACATTTATGCCGTCCTTTTCCGCATCGACCGAAGTCGGTCCACCCTGCTCTAAAAAAAACAAGCCAGCGATAGGCTCTGACTTGAGAGACACGCAAGCTTTTTTTTTTTTAGCCGTTCTTTATCGCAATATTAAATATCATACATCATCCATTGCAGACGACCTAATGCGAGCGGCAAGCCGTTATGATATTATAGTATGTGATATTATAGTATTGCGTTAAAGTATTGCTATCGCCTGCACTGGCCGTCTGTTGTTGCTGCGTCCCTAATTTACCTCTGCATTGCGGTGTCAGGCTGCCCCAAAGCCTCACATTGCCAAGTGCCCAATGACTTCTGGTAAACGAACCTGGCTCGCCACATTAAGGCACCTTAGCATTCACCGTAGCAGAAAGCAAGGGTAGTGGGAAGAAGTACTGTAACACGTGTAAGTTGCATAAGCAGTAGTGGTTGTCACTGGGCCCCCGTTCATGGACTGCAGTTTCTGGTTGATCATCCATTGCTGTGGTCACAGGAGCAGCATGGTTGGTTTTACTCGCTCATTCACCCACGTGTACGAGGAATTTTACACTGAACTACTCTCTCTCTCTCTCTCTCTCTCTCTCTCTCTCTCTCTCTCTCTCTCTCTCTCTCTCTCTCTCTCTCTCTCTCTCTCTCTCTCTCTCTCTCTCTCTCTCTCTCTCTCTCTCTCTCTCTCTCTCTCTCTCTCTCTCCCCCCCCCCCCCCCCCCCCCTCTCTCTCTCTCTCTCTCTCTCCCTCTCTCCCTCTCTCCCTCTCTCTCTCTCTCTCTCTCTCTCTCTCTCTCTCTCTCTCTCTCTCTCTCTCTCTCTCTCTCTCTCTCTCTCTCTCTCTCTCTCTCTCTCTGTCTCTCTCTCTCCCTCTCCCTCTCTCTCTCTCTCTCTCTCTCTCTCTCTCTCTCTCTCTCTCTCTCTCTCTCTCTCTCTCTCTCTCTCTCTCTCTCTCTCTCTCTCTCTCTCTCTCACCACCACCACCACCACCACCACCACCACCACACACACACACACTCACACGCACCATGAACTTTCCTACTCACTTACTCATCCTCCGGCCTCCCCAAGACCCATCCTCACCGTCATCCATCCCAACGAGAATTCCTGCTCTCAGCGGCCACGATTCTTAACTCCATAATACAGAGATCTCGCCCCCCCCCCCTCCCTATGCCCCCCCTCCTCTGCGTCCTCCTTACCCCATCACCAGGTGCTGAGAGCACAGCGCTCCACTACGCCGCGGCCAACGGCAACGAGCGCATTTGCAACTTCCTGATCGACCACGGGGCGGACGTCATGGCCGAGAACCTTAACGGGTGGACGCCGGCAAGGATTGCCATCCGGCGCGGACACGTGGAGCTGGGCAAGAAGCTGGCCATCATAGAGCTTCTCAAGGGCAAAGACCAAGTGCAGTCCGTGTCCAGGGGGGGCAAGATGATCCCGATCACGTACACCTCGGGCCGGGTGGGGCCAGATTGACTTTAGGGGACTGGTGTGGGTCTCAACCCCCAAAACTCACTATATTCAAATAACTGATTCCAATGCATCTGAAACCCATCTAGTGACGATTGAGGGCCGTAAATTTGGTGTTTAGGCGTGTGTCCCACCTTGTGGGGGGTACTACGCGACAAGCCATTTCTAGCTCGAGCATATTTCTTTCATGACGTGCCTCACTTAGTTCTGACCACAAGGCTCCACGCTAATTACTATGTTAAAGTGAGACAAGTAACACTAGAGTTACGTTATGTGTTTGCCCAGGCTAGGGATGCCAGCCTTGTGTAATCGTAACGATCCGTTATGTGTCAGCTGAGCTTGGGTCTTATTGCACCCACAGCAGATGCCAAGCTTTTCTAGTGAGTAGTTTTCAATGCACCTGTGGCCTGAGCCTTCTTGGCGCAGTGCTGTGTAAATTAATTGATATTCACGTTTCTGGCCTGCGCTGGTTGTCTCACGTCGACCGCGTCACGTGAGCATCCATCCTCAGTGAGATGGAAGTATGGAATGGGATGGGTGGTTAATTAATCCTCTCGCCAAGCACGGCCGCCCGAGTCGCCGCCCAGCAGACAGTGCTCCGCTGCAATCGCGACCCCACCTCCAAGGCCCGCCTGCCGGCCGCCTACTGGTCAGCAGACCGAGGAGGACGTCGCCAAGCAGATGGTCAAAGATTTGCGCGCTTGCCAGGCAAAACACGATGGTAATTAATTAGGAACATAACTCTGTTGGGAGTAAATGTAGCACATATCCCAGAGAAGGGGCATATGGCTTTTAATACATTCTAAGCTACTTCCTGCAAGGGTGGGAATGTAAACGACACTTGCTCGAGGTGCACCAGGGCACCTGCATGCGCACCCCCATGATCTATCAAGCCATACCCAGCTAAGGGGGAGCCTGTCATGGTGAGGGAAGATCAACGTGGCGATACAAAAGCTAAGGCATGGCTTCTCATCAGAGAGTGACTCTCTGTATAGGCAGGGCTGAGCTAATTCATCCATGGCCATTATAGGCAGGGCGTGGCTAAATTCTCAAATGCATCATCCATGGCCATTATCCAGGCGCGGGCGGTGGGGTTGGAGATTAGTGTCAAAACTGAGGCTACGGTGATTGGGGCTTCCAGTCGCCCGCCGCTGCCGCGGCTGCTAGACGGGACGGAGGCCCCGTTCCGTGATCGCTTTAAACTGCTGGGGAGCATGCTTCCTGACACCGCCGCCGATGTGGACACCCGCATCGGCCTGGCCTGGGCTCGGCATCGTTCGCTCAAAACCTACTGGCACTCGAAGGCCCTCGCTCGGCGAGCACCGCAAGCGCATGCTCCTCAAGGTCCTGGTCCTCACGGTGCTCACATATGGCGCCAAGGCATGGACGCTCACGGACACGCTGGCGGCCAAGCTAAACGGCACGGTAACCAGGATGCTCCGGCCCTGAATGTAGGGTTTTCCACGCATAGGTCTTTAGACCCTTGCGCAATCGAGGCCGGCCCGAGTCAGGTGGGGCTCGAGACCTGTTAGCAAGAAGACAGCGGCCCTGGCGGTTGCCGCTCACTCAGCCACCGCCCGACCTCTTTCTCCTTGATATGGCTCTCGCGTACGTCCAATATAGGGACCGGGTCAAGTTGCTGGGTAGCTTACTACTCCCCGGCTGCGAGGCTGATGTGGACCACCGTATCTCCCTCGCCTGGCACGCTTTCCGTCAATACAGCTAGGGCCCTGTGGCGCATGAAGCCCTTGGGCAAGCGAGAGAAACATGACCTGTTCAGTGAGGTCCTGGTCCTCCTTGTTGTAACGTACCGGGGCCGAGACGTGGACCCTCACAGCCGACCTTGCCAGAAAGCTAGACGGCGCGGTCACCAACATGCAGTGCGGTCAATTTTCCGTGTGCCGGGGATACGCTGCTCACGTCCGCCGAGTGAGGACCTGTATACCTGGGCATGCCACACATCACCAGCACCATTAAGCAGCGGCGCCTGCAGCTAGTAGGGCACTTAGCTCGCACCAACCAGGTAGACACCTCACGTGCCGGGCCCCTCCGCAGGGCTGCTACCAGCTCAGCCTGGCAGGCATCTCCTCACGTGGGCCGGGCCCAGCAATTTGCTAGACGCCGCTCTTGCAAGGCCCGCACTTTCAAAGAACAGCTAGTAGAGGACATGGGGGGCCTAGGCCTCTCTGTGATTTGGAAAACGATGATGGACAAGCTAGGCCCGAAGTGGGCTCAGGTCATAGAGGACAACGAGCCCCCTCCCGTGGGGAAGCGCCCGCGTGTGCAAACATACGGGAAGCACGCCAGACAGGTCCCCGATAGGGTAGAGTTGATGTTGATAGATTTTGTAGATAGATGTTGTAGATAGCTGTTGTAGATAGATTAGACCGGTAGGACTGTTTGCACCCATCCATCCATCCATCCATCCATCCATCCATCCATCCATCCATCCATCCATCCATCCATCCATCCATCCATCCATCCATCCATCCATCCATCCATCCATCCATCCATCCATCCATCCATCCATCCATCCATCCATCCATCCATCCATCCATCCATCCATCCATCCATCCATCCATCCATCCATCCATCCATCCATCCATCCATCCATCCATCCATCCATCCATCCATCCATCCATCCATCCATCCATCCATCCATCCATCCATCCATCCATCCATCCATCCATCCATCCATCCATCCATCCATCCATCCATCCATCCATCCATCCATCCATCCATCCATCCATCCATCCATCCATCCATCCATCCATCCATCCATCCATCCATCCATCCATCCATCCATCCATCCATCCATCCATCCATCCATCCATCCATCCATCCATCCATCCATCCATCCATCCATCCATCCATCCATCCATCCATCCATCCATCCATCCATCCATCCATCCATCCATCCATCCATCCATCCATCCATCCATCCATCCATCTATCCATCTATCCATCCATCCATCCATCCATCGGGGTTCAGTAATGCTCCGTGACTCCCCAACGGGAGCACGGGTCTAATTAATTAATTAATAAATAAATAAATTAATTAATTAATTAATTAATTAATTAATTAATTAATTAATTAATAGAGGACAACGACCCCCCTCCAGTGGGGAAGCCGCGTGTTTGCAAACGCGGGAAGCATGCTGGACAAGATCGACCCAGCAGGGCTATAGGGTCGAGGGCTGCATAGATATAGAATAAGATTGTTTTGTATATAGATAGATCAGTAGACCGGTAGGATTGCGTGTACCCATCCATCCATTCATCCATCCATCCATCGGGGTGGGGTTGGAGATTAGTGTCAAGACTGAGGCGATGGTGATAGGGGCCTCCAGTAAACCACCGCTGCCGCGCCTGCTCGACGGGACGGAGGTCCCGTTCCGCGACCGCTTCAAGCTGTTGGGGAGCTGGCTTCCTGACACCGACGACGATGTGGACACCCGCATCGCCCTCGCCTGGGCCAAGCTCCGTTCGCTCACACCTTACTGGCGCTCGAAGGGCCTGGACGGGCACCGCAAACGCATGCTCTTCAAGGTCCTCGTCCTCACGGTGCTCACGTATGGCGCCGAGGCGTGGACCCTCCCACCCAAACTGGCAGCTCGGCTCGACGGCACAGTTTACAGGATGCTCCGGCAGGTCCTTAACGTAGGTTTTTCCGAGCGTCCGTCATCAGAGTCTTTGTATCATGGCATGCCTCGTGTTTCGGACGAGATTAGACAGCGTAGAATAGCATTTGTAGGACACCTTGCACGCACCAGCCAGGTCGACACCACCCTTGGTCTGGCCGGCCCCCAGCGGCTTGGCCAGCCAGGGCGGCACATTCTGACCTGGCCTGGCCCCAAGGACATTCCCAAAAGGGTAGGGAAACCTGTCACCAACTACGTTCAGATGTTGCTGGACGACCTCGTGGTCCCAGCCCAGTTTGAGCACCGCATCCACTCTCTCTCCCGTCTTTGGACTGCCATGCAGGACAAGGAGCGGTGGAAGAAGATTGTCAAGGCACACACGCCCGACCCTGTGGGCAAGCCACCTCCCCCCAAGCGGAGGAGGCGTTTTGATGAGTAGTGCAGTTAGGATTTTCTAGATAGAGTTAGGATAGTTCGATCACGCGGCTTCCTCCACCCCATCCATCATGAAATATGTGCTACATGACCTCCCCACGGAGGCATGTTATAATTTAATTTAATTTAATTTAATCCATCGGGGTACCTCGGCATGTCATACCTCGGCATGCCATATATCACCAGCACCAGCGGCGCCTGCAGCTAGTAAGTAGTAGGGCACTTAGCTCGCACCAACCAGGTAGACTGTCACCTCACGTGGCCCCCCCGCGGGACTGCGCCCAGCTCAGCCTGGCCGGCACCTCAGTCCTTACGTGGGCCGGGCCCCGTGCTGCTAGACGCAAGGCCCGCACCTTCAAAGAACAGCTAGTAGAGGACATGGCCCGGGCCTAGGCCTCTCCGTGATTTGGAAAAAGATCATGGACAAGGCCAAGTGGGCCCAGGTCATAGAGGACAACGAGCCCCCCCCCCGTGGGGCAGCGCCCGCGTGTGCAAACATACGGGAAGCACGCCAGACAGGTCCCCTAGGGTAGAGTTGATGCAGATAGATTTTGTAAGTAGATGTTGTAGATAGCTGTTGTATAGATAGATTAGACCGGTAGGACTGTTTGCACCGGCCATCCATCCATCCATCGGGGTTAATGCTCCATGACTCCCCAACGGGAGCACGAGTTTAATGAATTAGTTCATTTTAAACGCTGGAAGCATGCAATAGGCAAGCTAGACCACTCTAAGGGTCTTAGTAGCCGGCACAATCGATGTAGAGCAGGATTGTTTTTGTACAGCTAGACAGAATAGACCGGATTGCGTGTACGCATCCATCCCTCGGGGTCAATGCTCCGTGACCCCCCGGCCAACGGGAGCACGAGTTCAATTAATTAATTAATTTCAAGGGCTTCTTTTACCTAAGCTTTTAACCTGTTCGTGCCTGCACATAAGTTAACCCGTGTTTTTTTAATTAGAACGCGATATATCACGTTGTAAGCTTTTTTTAGAACGCGTATAGCACCTAAGGAAAATTTTTTTTCATGGTCATGTATATACTTTCCTGAAAGCCCATAAATCAAAGTTTTTTTTTAGTTACTCAGACCTACAACATGCTAGTTCATTAGAGAGATACGTATACACTGGTTTGAATACAGGGGGGTCTGACCATGACCGCGATTTGTTGACCCTAGGTCACACTGTGACTGAGTCATGTGCTTATTCACAAATGGTTCATGAAAAGAATCTGGCTTCTTGCACGAGCTATGGGCAACATATGCAGGCTTTGTGGAACAAAACTCAGGCCCATTGGGCCACTGGAGCTATTTTTCATTAGCATCACAAATACAACGCAGTGGGAAAAATGAGAGCCCTTCACAACATGACGCAACGACACGAGCCCCATAAATGGGGCCATAGTGAGCTTGGAGAGTCAAAACGTTGAAAATAGGTGTTGTATAAGTTATATATGTCCCAACAGGTAATACGGGCCACGAGCCACGAGGTAGCCATGGCTGACGGCGGAGCTCATAACTTTCACGTTTGAGCACCGAATTTAGTCGTGAATATCACAATCGCTTCGTCTTTCTAAGACGTACATGCTGATATAATTTTCCGACGCTATTACGCAATATACGATGAGCAAACGCCCATCGACGCAACGCAGCCTGACGGCTGCGCTCGGCAATGAAAATACGTCTGCAGCTCCGGCTGCAGCTTCGCCATCAGGTCCGGCAGGCGGCAGTGACACTAGTCGCGCACTGGTAGTCGCACAGCACCCTCCCGGGCTTCCTGCCTCGCCCTCAGCCTCGCCTGATCCCAAGCGCAGTCGCTCAGACGAACCTGGCTGGTCTGAGCGAGATTTTGACGTTGATCGGCTTTTTGCCACCTTCGACATCAACAGGCTTGCCTTTTTCGAAATACATTGCTCCAAGTTACTGGAGCTCGTGTTTTACGGGTCCCACGCCTCACTGCTGGCCCTGTGCGAGCAGTTCCATTCCAGAACCCACCTTTTCCGCAACGGAGCTGACGGCCGGTTTTCCGACCGCCCAGCTGACGCCCCTAGTACCTCGGCCAACATGGCCGGCTGGCCTCGCCCCCGCCTTCAGCTCGCAGCGGCTCTTTACCATCACTAAGCGCTCGGCCTTCGACCTTTTGCAACCCTGCCCCGTTACCGAATCCACCTTCCTCCGCCACCTCCACGACGCCTTCTCACAGCACGTGTCGCCCATTGCTGCCAATGTGCGCACGCTGGCTGCTGAGCTCCCCACCATCCCCACCGCCACCGCCGCCCTCCTCGCCTCCACCCCCCCCCCTCCGCCTCCACCGACTCCATCACCGCCCAGCTCCGCGACATCGACCAGCGTCTTAAGGATAACGCCATCGCTATCGAGGTTCTGCAGAACACCGCAGGCCTCACCGCCCAGGCGGTGAAGGACATTGCCGCCAAGCCAGCCCCGGCTGGCCTGGTCGGCGATGCTCCTCCCATCACCACCTGGGCGGACATGCTTAAGCAACACACCACCTCCACCACCTCCGCCGTCGCAGCCCAGCTCCAACGGCAGACGCTTGACCTCCGCGAGGAGGCCGAGCTCGCCAAGCGCAGCCTTAACGTCATTGTCAAGAATCTCAAGATGGAGGAAGGTGAGAATTCCGAGAAGCTTGCGCGTGCTTTTGAGAGAGAAATCCTTGATCGCATGGGCCTTACTGGTGAGATCGAGCTGGCCGCCCACCGCCTTCCCCGCGCGCGGGGTAAGGCAGGGCCGCCCCCGCTCCTTCTCACCTTTAAGACCCCGGCGGACAAGATTTCTTTTCTCAGACGCCGCAAGCGGCTCGAGAAGACTCTCTTCACCCTTGATGACGACCTGACCCTGGCGCAGCAATTACAACGGCGACGGGAGCTATGGCCGACCTACCTCCAGCTCCGGCAGACCAAGGCGGGCCAGCCGGTGTACTGGAAGGGGGCGGCCATCTACGTCGGCCACAAGCCCTGGCAGGCGACACCCCCCCCCCCCCGCGGCCCCAGCGACTCCAGACGCCCCAGCTTAGGGGAATACAGCAGTAGTAGTGTAGAATAGATAGACCGTGGCCATGTACATGTACGCCTCCTAGAGGCACTATCCCAGCTAAGCCACGCGCTTTATTTAATCATGTACATGTGTGCCTATGATGAGCCACACTCCAGATGATGCCTAGCTTTACTTAGTTATGTTGTGCCCATGCAGGGAGTAACTCTCTGCTGAGAGCCACGCTTTAGCCTTTGTATAGCTATGCTGATCTTCCCCCCCCATGACAGGCTCCCCCTTCGCTGGGCATAGCTTGAAGATCATGGGGATGCACGTGCCCTGGTGCACCTAGAGCAAGGGTCCTTTACATCCCCACCCTTGCAGGAAGTAGCTTAGGATGTATGATAGGCCATATGCCCCCTCTCAAGGGCTATGTGCTACATATACTCCCAACGGAGTTATGTTACAATTCAATTCAATTCAATTCAATAAGTTATACAGCATCAAACATGCATCAAACATCATGACTGGATGACCTAATATGACTGAATCAGGCAGCCATAGCCAAAGCATCATCCACTCTCACAACGTGTTGAGCACATGCCTCGTGGGAACGGAGGTGCTGGGTTTTCATTCCATAACGCGTGCAATACTGAATTAAAGAAAGAGGCACGTGTAATGCAAGGCTTGGATAGGTTGAGTGATCCATGAGCTTACATGCAGACAAAGATGACGCTGGAATGCATGCTAGCAAACGGTGGCAAGATGCTAACAACACATAATTATACACCATGATTATTATACACCATGACTATGGGCACGAGCCACGAGCCACGAGGTAGCCATGGCTGTCGGAGCTCATAACTTTCACGTTTGAGCACCGAATCTAGCCGTGAATATCACTATCGCTTCGTCTTTCTAAGACGCACATGCTGATATAATTTTCCGAATCTAAAACGCAATATATGACGAGCAAACGCCTGTCGACGCAACGCAGTTTGGCGGATGCGCTCGCCCATGAAAATGCGGCAGCTGCGGCTGCAGCTTTGCCAGCTCCGGCAGGCAGCGGTGACACTAGTCGTGCACTGGTGGTCGCCCAGCAACCTCCCGGGCTCCATGCCTCGCCATCGGCATCGCCTGACCCTAAACGCGCCCGCTCCGCCGACAAAACAGGAGGGTCTTCACGCCCCTCGGAACCGCGCTGTCGGCTCCAACCTTTCCAGGTCGATGATCACGACTGGACCAACATGTCTCTGGCCGATGCTCTGCACTGCATCTTCTTCGGGGACTACGCCTCGCTTTACGACCTGTGCCTCCATCTCCACGACAACAATCGCCTCCTCCTCCCGGACGGCCGCCGATGGAACGACATCTGCCTGCTGTTCGGGTGCGCTCGCCCTCAAATCCAGCATACCATCCTCAACTACCTTCTCCAGCGCTCTGACGGCGAGATCTGGGCTCCATCCATCTCCGCCCCCACCCTCCGTTCCATCCCGGCTCACGGAAGCCTTTCAGCAGCACGTGACCCCCCTTGCTGCCGACGTCGCAGCAATGGGTGGCACGCTGACTGCTGAACTTCCTCACATTTCCCGACCGCCGCTGCCTCCACCTCTGGACACTGCCATTTCCGCCTCTACTGCCGACATCAAAGCCCAGCTCCTCGACCTCGACCACCGCCTTCAAGCCACCGCCACCGCCCTTGAGAGCTTGCATGACACCGCCGGCCTCACCGCCCAGGCGGTGAAGGACATCGCCGCCCAGCCGGCGCCTGCTGGCCTGGCCGGCGATGCTCCCTCCACCTGGGCGGACTTGCTTAAGCAGCATGCACACCACCTCCACCACCTCCACCATCTCGGCACAACTCAAGCAACAAGCCCTCGACCTTCGCGAGGAAGCCAACATCGCCCGGCGCAGCCACAATGTTGATCGTCAAGCACTTCGACCAGCCGGCAGGTGAGACCTCCGGCGAGCCTTCTTGAGGCATTTAAGCGCGCCATTTTGGCCCCCATGTTACTCACTGGTGAGCTGGACATGTCGGCTGTCCGCCTCCCCCGCGCGCGGGGGAAGGCTGGCCCGGCACCCGTGCTCCTCACCTTTAAGTACATGGCGGACAAGCTGGCGTTCCTTAAATGCCGCAAGAAGCTCTCGGAGACTCGCTTCACGCTCAGTGGACGACGACTTGACTCCTGGCCCAGCAACAGCGGCGACGCGAGCTATGGCCGACCTACCTTCAGCTCCGGCAGAGCGCAAGGGGGAAGCCGGTATACTGGAGGGGGGCGGTCATCCACGTTGACCACAAGCGCCCTGGCAGCCCCCTCCTGCCACCTCAGACTAGGAATATATATTAAAAATATAATTACTTACAGCAGAGTGAAATCACTCAAACCAAAGGAAACGCCCAGCTATAAACCTATATACAGAGCCATGTCAAAGCTCTATACTACGATAAGACCAATGGAAACGCCTAACGGGAGGAACCTAATAGCCCTGCTGCACCGCAAAATCAGCCCGCGTACGGCGGAGCATGATGTCAGCCATGGCCCGAGTCAGCGCCACCGACAAGCGCTGACGCCAATATGACGTCCAGGTCCGCGCCGACCATGGGGCCCGCTGGCCCTCCAGGTCCAGCCGGTCCTCCCGGAGCCGGCAACACTCCTTGAAGAAGGCGGAGGTCAGGGGCCCCATGGCCCCAAACTCCTCCAGGACAAAGGGCACCACACGATGGTGCCCGACGTCGCCGTAGGCCAGGAGCTTGGCCCGCTCCGCCCGGTCCGCCGTGTAACCTGCCGTGAGGGAGGCCCCAGCCACGTGGCTAAGAGCCAAGGGCCGCGCCACCGAAACGTCAATAAGCAGATGCCGGCCACCCCCCTCAAAGTCCAGCACCACGATGTCAGGCCGGTGGAGGAATATATATACCAGTAGTGTAGATTTGTAAGGCTTAGCCTACTGAGCATGTGGCCCCCGCGCATGTGCGCCCATAATGGCCCCCATGGATGATGCCGTCAACATTTAGCCACGCTATGTCTATAATGGGACCCCCATGGATGTTGCATTAAGAATTTAGCCATGCTATGCCTATGCAGAGAGATGCTCTCTGTCGAGAAGCCATGCCCTAGCCCTTGTATAGCCATGATGATCTTCCTCCCCCGTGCCAGGATCCCCCCCCTAGGCGGGTTGAACCTGAGACAGCATGGTGGTGCCGGTGCCCTGGTGCACCTAGAGCAGGGGTAGCTTACATTCCCACCCTTGCATGAAGTAGCATAGGATGTATTAAAAGCCATATGCCCCTTCTCAGGGATATGTGCTACATTGACTCCCAACGTCCGAGTGATGTTCCTAATTAATTAATTAAGTAGCTTCCATCATCATTCCGTCATCATTCCGTCATCGCGACTAGGAGAAGTGCACCACCCTTATGCTGGCATCTGCCACCCCCTATAGTGACCCTATAGTGACCGCGGCCTAGGATGGGTCTCACCCTAAGCCCTAAACCCTAAAACCCTAAACCACTTGCAAAAACAGAAGTGCCCCCCTGCCACCACTGCTCACCAGATTGTGACATTTAGGCTGGCATCTGTCACCACCCCGGCAGTTGTGATGGTGTGTTGGGGGTGTGACAAGGATGGCGAAAAATTGCACGTACTTACTCTTAAGAAAAGAACGCCCAATTTTTCGCCACCCTGCCACCCCTTGGCGCGGGTCATAGGAGGTGTTTGTCAAGGTGTGACAAGGATGGCGAAAAATTGCACGTACTTACTCTTAAGAAAAGAACGCCCAATTTTTCGCCACCCTGCCACCCCTTGGCGCGGGTCATAGGAGGTGTTTGTCAAGGTGTGACAAGGATGGCGAAAAATTGCACGTACTTACTCTTAAGAAAAGAACGCCCAATTTTTCGCCACCCTGCCACCCCTTGGCGCGGGTCATAGGAGGTGTTTGTCAAGGTGTGACAAGGATGGCGAAAAATTGCACGTACTTACTCTTAAGAAAAGAACGCCCAATTTTTCGCCACCCTGCCACCCCTTGGCGCGGGTATAGGAGGTGTTTGTCAAGGTGTGAGAGTGATGGCGAAAAATTGCACGTACTTACTCTTAAGAAAAGAACGCCCAATTTTCGCCACCCTGCCACCCCTTGGCGCGGGGTATAGGAGGTGTTTGTCAAGGTGTGAGAGTGATGGCGAAAAATTGCACGTACTTACTCTTAAGAAAAGAACGCCCAATTTTTCGCCACCTTCCCCCACTGGCCGGCGCTGAGGTGGCGTGGTTTGTTGGATGTGGCGAAAAATTGCACGTACTTACTCTTAAGAAAAGACCGCCCAATTTTTCGCCATGTCCTCGCATGGTGAGGGAGCCGGCGAGGGCCGCGCGGCGGGGTGTGACCCGAACCGGATGGGCCTCCGATTTGCATGGGAAGCAGTTGTCGCTGGCAACGATGACTACATGCATGGCAGAAACGCGTTCCATTAAAAATATTAAAATTACTTATCCGCTCCATGCAGGAAAGGAGCGATTTCATCCATCGACAGGCCAGACAACGACGTGATCGAATAATCCTTCTCATCGCCCCACCACGAGGGTTTATACCTATCAAGAAACGCATGCATGTCCGCCTTCGAAATTTCCAAGCAACCACCGCCACGGCTGTTGCCCTTTGACCCTTTGGCAGAAATTCCCAGAGTTGGGCTTAACAACCTGTTGACGAGCCCGCTACACTGTGCAAAAGACAACCTACCAGCCTCGCCTGCTCGCCGTTGGTATCCAAATGTTGAGCGCATGAACCAGGCCTTGTCGGCAATTTCGCCGTCAATTCTATTCCCTAGTGCAATCGTCTCGTCGCGCGTCAACTTCATTGTGAGATTGGACGGATCAGCCGTCGTGATGAAGTCGATGATAGGCGTCCCTTCTAGTAGCTTGAGCGTAATGGCCAGAGACTGTGCTAGTCCAAAACGAGAATACGCCTTCAAATCAAACAAGGACTCTGACTTCTGCAGAATCAACAGATTGTCTCTGAAATGCTCCTTGGTTCCTAGTCCCGTCAACTTCGAATATTGCCGAACGCCAACGTACGCCTTCCTCCCCATCTCCTTGTCCAGAATTTGAGGGAGCTCGTCGTCGATGAGATCATACGGAATCTCATACAACCGATGAGTCAACTCGTACACCGCCTTCAGACGCATTTCGTACGGTGAAAGTGGAACCGTGCCGCCGATTCTCCCCTCTAGATCCTTGTACTCCTCCTCGCTCAGAAGCACCACCTCCCTGTCCTTGTCCGGATCTTCTAGTACCGGAAGCGGGGGGCGTCGATGTCCCCCAACTCCTCCACAGCCGACACCTCCACGCCGTAGTCCTCCGTCAGTATCTTGATGAGATTTCCCTTGTAGTGGGACCTCGACACCGCGAGATCTTGCTGGTTCCGGCAGAAGAGACGGAACTTGGGGCAATTTCTGTCATAGATACGCGACTTGTCCGCGCTCCAGTCGCAGACTACGTCGGCGTTGTCGAACAGCAGCTGGATGAGCGCAGTGTCCCCCGCGATCATGTTCTCGACGATCGTGCCGTAGTCCGTTGGGGGCGGTTAATGAGCGAAGTATCGTCTCGGTAGAAGATTACCATCTCTCCCTTGACTAGATGGCGAACCCTAAAAATTTGCTGGAGGGTTGTCGTGTAGCTCGCGTAGTTATCCCCGTTGATGAACATCCCCACCATGCTGTCGAACGTGTGCTCCGTGTAGCTGACTCCAACCGTGATCGTTGGGCTGAAAATCAGAAAGTCAAGGTCAGCCCACGCAGCATTCGCACCAACCTCTAGATCCTCTTTGCTTGTCAGGCTAGTGTAAAGGCGACCACTCTTTTTCTGCTCCGTGATTTTTTTTAATACCTCATACGCCATGGCGGCCTCTTTTTTTCCAGACATTGGGCAGAAGATCCTCTCCCCCGCCTCTATCCTCCTCTGACACTCAGTAACAAACCTGTCCACGCAGACCTTTCGCCAGTTCTTTTCTGATGTCACATCCACCCATCGCAGAGTCCTGTTGGTAGGGCGCCTGAAGGTGTTGCAATCCACCTCCATAGTGTCCGCCGCGCGATAGGCCGCTATGAAATCGTATACCTTTCGAGTAACGGTAGCGTCTAATGCAATCACGACCTTGGACGTCTCAATTAGCCTGATGAACTTCCTCAACACCTCGCGCTTGTATTTCACGTGGCCCTGCGAAATCGCGGTGAGGGTGTTATATATTTCGTCTAGGATGAGGAGATCGAACGGTTGGTCTGTGACGCGCAAGATGCTGTTAAGAACGACCAGCACCCTGTCATCAGACATCATCCCCTTCTGACCGCTCAGGTAGTGACGGAAATTCGGGTCACTGGACAAGATATGGAACGCGTTGTCCTCCCATGCAATCGTCCTCCCGCGCTCGCCAAGAGACTTGTAGTTGCGATCCTCCTCCTTGGACAGGCTGATGTTAGCCACCATGCAGCACACGCGAATACCTGGATCCCTCCTCACCGCCTCGTTGACGAGTTCACGAATCCTCTCAGATTTACCTGTCCCGCAGTTGGACTGGACGAGGATGGTGCTCTTGTGCGGGCCTCTAAATAGCGCATCCCAGCTGAAAGGCCTGATTTTCTCGGACGAGTACGTGTGAGTGAACGGCACTTTGTCCGAGTCCGCGAGCTTCATCACGGGCGGGGAGATCTCGATGAATCGGTGCTGTGAGTCCTGGTGGCATCTGTACTGTACAGCGCCATTAGGGAGTAGCAGGTTATAAGGCCCGTTGTTGTCGTGTATCTTGAGGCAGATCCTGCATAACGGATCCACAGAGTCGACGGAGTACTTGACGAACGTTGCGACACCTCGATCGGATTCTTTACAGGTTGTGCGCATAAACTTGCATCCAGGCGAAAACTTTTTCATTGCTTCGATGGATGGCGAGATGTCCAGGCCCTGAGGTGGTTGGATAGTCTTCCCATACCCTCGAAACACTGTATGGCTCGTTTCGGATAGTTCCGCATCATCGACATGGGGGAGCCGGGTCAGTCCCTCTTCGTTGAAGACAGTCACCAAATATTCGCCGACGTCGGAACTACCCCCTGGGACTGGGCGGAGGTACGCGTCCTCGCCGCTGTCTCCGCGCTTCTTCATCCCTATCATGCGAAAGGCCCGGTACCTCGAATAGATCATTCTATCGTAGCAAAACTTGATGTCGTGTTTAGGCGCCCAAACGCCAGTTGTTTTCTCCACAATCGGGTTCCCGTTCGCGTGCATGTCCTCCCAATCCTCTTTCGAGTGCTGGGACTTGACGAGTCTCTGGCACACCTCAGACTGATATCCTGAAGATAAATCCATCGCGCACTGAAGAAGAAACGACTGAAAAAGCTCTCCCATCTTGACACGATCCTCCATTGTCGGGATGTAGATCGTCGGCACCGTGACATGAACAGAGTTCTTGAAAATGCCGCTCCTGACGCGATGGCCAATAAGGACCCGCATATCTCGCTCTTCCTCGACATTTATCTCGTACACGTCGTTGAAGAACATGGATATGGCCGCTTTTGCGTACTTCTCCAGCTGGTAGTCGATGGGTTCTTCCGTTTCCCAGTCAAAATCGAAATATGGGACGACGCTCACGTCGGGGGATAGAATTTCTAGCAAATGCGGATCGCTTGTTGATAACTCCGCGTGGGTCTTGATCAAGTCCTCCCTGCACCCGAAAGCGGCATACATGTTCGTTTTTTTGTACGTGTTCAGCGCCATGATGTACTTCATCCCACGAGAGCGACCATACGCCTCCGAAGCGTCTTGGGGTTTTTCCTCTTCGTACGAGTACATCACCCCTGGCGTCCGAGCAAAGAAAGGCGTATCTTTCGACGCGAACCACAGAGGAACAAATTCCGCGGCGGTCGACATCTTAGAGGTTGTGTGAGCGCAAGAGTGTGGATTGTCGTGGGAGAGTCCGCCTTTATTCCCGTGGGAGATCTCCCACGAGGAATCGAATCGTGTCGGCTTGTCGGTTACGTCGTGTCGGGCGACCGTGTCGTCATGCAGGTTGAGGTTCGAGACCATTCTGGAAGGTTGTATACCGTATGTTCAGAAAAAAAAAAGTTTCGATTAAAGAATAACCCCTCGAACCTCGACCCTCGAGAAAAATGTTCCCATGGAACTTTTATATTCCCTGTATAATGCATGCAGTTTAGAATACCCTTTTCGACATTCATGAAAATTTCCCACGGGAAACTATCTACCTTTTCCTCGGCCTCAGCCGACGTCCGCCAGTCTCGCCACCCTGCCTCTCGTAAACGGCTCCTGTCAGTACGTCATGGCCCATCATGTCGCCAGCCCATTTACGTTTCTTAAATGAAGCGCCCTTCAGGAAACGAGTGATGTATGCTTGTCGCGTGGCGTCGATGCCTCCGTAAATCCGGTTGTAACGGGCGCTGTAGAGCTCGTGTTTGATCGGAATGCCAGGCTCTGATTCGAAAAGGAATTTCTGTCCAGCCTTAGCACGGGCATCCAACGCTTTGATGAGCTTTCCGTACTTCTTCGGGATGACGACGTCATAAACTGGCATGCTGTGCTGCGTTTTGAAATTCTGGATGTAGAATCTCCTCTCGCTCGGGATGTAGCCGTTCTCGTGCGGTCCTAGCTCAGCGACCGAGTCGACGATGCGCATCTGGTCGTGATTGTAACGCGTCGGTGGTAGATCTTCACCCGAGAGATAGATCAAGCCCATGAGCGCGGCGTCGGACGTGGGATCGGCTTCGTACTCTGCTTTGGCGATCTTCTGGAGCTGTTCGTACGTGTACCTCAGCGGCTTGTTCTCGGCACGGTCAAACCGTCTGTCCAGGTCACCAACCTTCAGCTCCCTGACGCGAGCAGTGTACGCGTCCGTAACGTGACTTGGGAGCCTCTTCTCGGGCGGCATCATTCGGTTCACGCCGTTGATGACCCCGAGGAGCTGCTTCTCATTCTCCCTCCAGGCGTCGTCCTTCGAGTGCTGGGTCTTGCGCTTGGGTTCTGATGTCTCGTGCACCACGCGAAGAACACGAGCTGTGTCGGCAAGGCAATCAACGGACTCGTACTGCGAGCACCCCAGTTTGTCGAGCAGGACCCGCATCCTGCCAATGTATCCCAAAGCGGTCTTGCGAGTCGCCCCGCGCTCCTTCGATGGCCTGCCACGCTCGTGCTGCTCTGGTCGCGCTTCCGCTGCGGCGACGGCCTCGTCGAAGGTCCAGTACCGCCCTCCTCCAGCTCGCGCAGGCGATTCCTCATGGTGCGGTGGCTCCGGCGAGGGTGGAGAGGTCGCCTGCAAGCCGATTTTTTCCGCACACTCGGGGTTATTTGCGATCCATCGATCACTGGGATTCCAGACGCCCTTCTTGACCTTGCTTTTCGCCGAGATGCAGTTCGTCTGGTCGCGGGCGATTGCTCGCCTCTTCGCCTGGGCCCGTCGCCATTGCTCGCGACGCTCCTCTACGGTCACCGTCATCTGATGACTGAACATGAGACAATTTTTTGGCTCGAGGCTTTTTATACCCTACGGGGTGGATCCTTGGGCGCCCTCGAGGCCGTTTCGGTTCGTGTCGTTTTTCCGTTTTGGAGGGTGAGCGCCCACGTGGACGCCTGCGATCGCCCACCAAGGCGAGGATGGCCAATCGGATTTCGGGGCTCATGTCGTGACAGGTGGACGGAATCGTGTCGTGGTGGCCTGCTTCTTGAAGGATCCTGACGACACGTTCTAGAGTTTTCTGCCCAGTCGAGAACCCGAACAATATCGGAGGAGTGCTTGGGTGTCCAACACGTACTCCTTCTCGGCGCCTGCGTATCGTTTGGTGGACGGAATATCCATAGTATATCATGTTCAGAGAAAATTATTTTATCGAGAGAAATGTATTGAAGTTTCGACGAAACATTTTTTTCGGGTCGCGCTGGTCGAAGTCGACAGCGAAGAAGTCGTGAGGATCGTCCTTGACGGCGTGGTCCCATAGCGCGAGAAACTCGTCCGGCGCCACAGCCCCGCGCTCTCTTCCGCGATCTGTCGCGCGGCTCGATGGTCCTTCGTTCTGAACAGCGCAAGAAACGATATATTCGCTCGCACTGCTCGTGGTACGCCACCGCTTGTGTACGCCTGTGTCAGGAAAATCATGCTCGTGAGGAAGTGTCTGTGTTTGAACGCGAAAGCCGCAACAGCGTTTTTGCTAGAGCTCTGATAGAGGGCACTGCCTTGCATGTCGTCTATCAGAATGAGCGACGAAGGAGGACCGTGCTCGAACCTTGTCGCAGGTTTATCCCAGTTCATTGCATCAAGGCGTAGGTACATGGAGAGGTCCATGAGTTCTGCGTTTTTTTCCCATCCACGTATTCGCGTTTGAACGTTTCCCAGACCTTGAGATCGTCCTTGTACCTCTCGTATTCGTGGAGGTCAGACTTGATATGATCTATCATCCCATCGAATGCCAGGTTAGAGTAGACTTCCATCGTCATAGCTGGTTCCGGGAGCTCCTTGTATTTTGGCTCCGTGTGGGCACTCCCTGAAATGAGGTACAGCTTGTCGAATGAGTTGTTAGCAAAGTAAGCCTTCGCCATGTTGACTGCCGATGTAGTTTTCCCAGACCGTCGAGCTCCGCAGAAGTTTGCGATGAAATGAAGACTCGGCATATTCGGTGGAGCAGGACGCTGTGGGGCGTATCGTTGCTTGATGTCTTTGTTCTCGAGTGAATGAATTCGTCGCTCTTCGATGATAGCCATTATCATTCTGAAGACATTTTAATCGTCCAGACTAGCAAGGAGAGACGCGCGGATGGCGGCCATGCGCATCTCGTATGGCGTCATCGCGACAGGTGGCGGTGGTGGAGGTGGGAGCTGTCGGGTCTTGATCGGGGATGGCGGAGAGTCCGGCTCTGTCTCCTTGGGCTTTCGACCCCGTCTTGGTTTTGGCGTGTCGGCGGGGGTTGAGGCGACAGAATCTTCAGCGAGAAGGCGTTCAATGCGCGATTTGTTACGGGCTTCTTGCAGCTCCAGTTCGACTAGCCTTTGCCGCTGAATCTCCAATTCCTTTGCAAGGACCTTACGTTTCGTTATCTCTGCCTCCTTTTCCTCGTTTCGTCTCTTCTCCCTCTCGGCTTTTGCGCGTTGCTGGTAAACTCTCATTTTGTCGCGAAGGGCTTTTTTCTGTTCATCATTCAGCGGTTGTCCCTTTCGAATTGTCTTGACCAGGTCAACCTGCTCTTCCCGCGTCTCGGCGAAGGTTTCGTCTTGGTAGCTCGTTGGGGTCTCTGAAGCCTCAGAGGCCATGTTTATATTCTAGGCAGATAATAAATGGTAGTGATTTCGACTCTCAACCGGCCCATAAACCTCGCAACCGGCTTGACGGTCGACCAAGAAACAGACGCGCGAATCGCAAGCGTTGAACAGGACATTGTAGCGTTGCAATTATCCCAGGTTCATCCATTTGACTTGCATACGATTGTTGATGGCGTGCGGGTGTGTTACCCAAGTGAGCCAACAAGTTTGCGTTTAGGCGATGATTACGACGAGGAGACGGCCGCGGACCCTATCGAGTCATTTTTTAAGCTGGTAGTGGATGGGAAATCGTGGTTTAAAGACCAAGCCATATTCGAAAACATGTACGTAAAAAGCAGCTTCATAGACATCGAGACACCGAGCAATGGGGTCATGTCATTCCATTTTGACGCTGATACGCTCCAAGACCCAGGCCATCGAATACCGACCCGCACACAGCTAGACTTTCTGTTCGACAACTTGGGTATCGGCTATACTACTCTGACAAATCCAAACGCGCCATTTGTCATGCATTATGAAGATGGAACGACGGCTTCTCATGACAATGCCTTTAGCGTCATCAATGACCAAGACGTGCGTGTTGAGTTGCCATACATCGTCAACAGCGGAGAAGTGAGCGGAATTTGCGATTTTGTCGCGAGAGACTACCAGTCCTCATTTTATGCAGCGGGGAACAACTTGGTTAACCCAGATGTCGGATACCCGTATTTCAAGGACCTGTATTTTGGATATGGCGGGACGCGATTTTCGGGTAGCCCTTTGCTAGTCGAGCAAATCTCGTTTTCCACCATGAGAGACCACAACCGCCCTGCCGCGCTAACCGGGCGTTCTTTCACAATAACCCGATCCTATGCAAAACTCTCTAGCTGGAGAATTGGCAGGATCGATGAATTGAACGCTGTCACTTGGCTAGTAGTCACCTACCCTTTTCAGACGTATGAATGCATCCCAGGGCTTTCGATAGTACAAGGCATCAAAGATTGCGTCCCTAGCGCCTACCTGAGAAAACTCCCTTTGCGATGGTACATCAACAACGTTCGACTCACGGAGGCCTCTCCGACGATTGGCGGGTTCACGCTATCTGTGAACGGAGGACTGCGTGGTGAGGATGCTCTAGTTACCAACTTGACAAGTACCGACACGGGAAAATGGCTGAGTTACGAGCTAGACCTCTTCGATGACTCTACCATTACCTCGTTTACGACTAGGAAGGCGGGGGTCATGGTAGGTGTCTCGAAACTTTCTACAACCTCTAGTGGGATACGATCAAAGAGCAAGTTTGTATCATACGCGAATCCAATGAGGATAGCAATTACAGCACTGGCGGACCCTGTCGTTGGGTGGGGGATGAACCTCGAAAACCCAGTCAGTTTCAACTTGCATATAGAGGGGGGTGTCAAGGCAACCTTGTCAGGGATTAACTATTTCACGTACACACCAACCGACCACGAAAGCGCTAATACGGACATTTATTACAGCTTCACATGCCCAAGAGACTACCCCAACCTCTCTGGGGAGAACGCGACAGTAGAAGGGACTCATGACACCCTTCGCAGTTTAGACGTCCTTTCTCGTAATATCTTCACGACTTCTCAGGCAGAGTCATCGAAGTACTACTTTGAACCGAATGACCCCACGAGCTTTTATTTGATAAAAACAGCCACGCCGGCTCCATCAAAGTGTGTCGTTTTTGCAAACGAGTTAATAGACGGTCCGTTCTGCATGTGTTTTCGCATGTATCTTGGAAGCAATGACGCTTTTGTGTCATTTGCTGAGAACACGATGAGTTTATCTGGAAAGTATCATCCGGCCGTTACGGACGGACACTCAAATTGGAGAAACGCTCAAACGACCCATTGGGCCATGCTTGGGGTCAACCTTCACCACTCCGACTATGCTCTCGACCTGTATGACAACCTCAAGGCAAGAGTGCGATACACACTCAATAGCTCGTGGAGGCAGCAGTTGAGTTACTGGGTTGCGTTTCGACGACGGTCTGACGGAATAGTCGAGAGGTATATAGCCAAGACACTCCCAACTAGGATGAGTCAGATGACAAAAATCTCAAACAGCGCCGGGATTTTCACATCCACGCCAACAGATATCATTGATCCATACGTGCCAATGCCCCTACGGCCAGTTATGCACCTGTCAGGAGAATACCACGCCATTGAAATAGCGAACATCGAAGACGATCTCACGGCTGTTGAGCTAGATTCCATCTTCACGAATAACCCCTCCGGGACCTGTACAAAGGGAGGAGATGTGATCCAACTACGACACCGGGGCACCGCGGGGCAGAACTGTTCCATCTTCGGCAAGTATTCCGTAACAAAGCCAGTGCCTGGAGCTACCAATCTATGGTTCAAGGAGCTCACATTGACGGATGAAAGCATGATTCACACAGTGGTCAAGTGCCCAACAACGTCTTATGAGGCGCAACTCGTGACGTACCCTGTCCAACTCTATGGAGTACTTCCAGCCCGTCAAGCCATTAAGAAGTTCAGCGTTGTCATGGGGTTCGACCCGACAAAAGTGAGCAATGTTGCCGGGCAGGTTACATGTGTCTTTGGAGCGGAGTGGGCAGGGGGTACAAATGTCTTCACCCCAGGGACAAACACGGTAACCATCACGTCCACCCTCGCAAACACGTTTGTACCAGTCGTTGGTGGGCTCACTCACCTTGCAACGGTCACATTTGCCACTGTGCTCAGTCCCACCCTTTCTGGACCCGGTGCTATTGTCCTCGATACGAGCGTGTGTGGGTATTATGACAACGCATTGGTGCTAATAGGCACAACTCATGGGTTAGACGTCGCCCAGTTCACTGACATCAACGAGACGCGGAGGATATCCCACACCATCCCCGGTCTGCGGCCTCCTGTGTACGACTACTTCATCCCTCAGCTATGGCACGGTACCCCCACGGCCACGCTGTCATTCCACGACCCAGCCAACCAAAGCGAGCTCACTTTGCCAACGTCCTTGGAGCACGTGTACCTTCGCGTCAATTTCACGGGTGCCTTACCAACCATCCTCGACCTCTCTAACCCTTATCGAATGAAGGCAAAAGCAGTGGGAACCGGGCTCCCATTCCTGATATTCGCGCCTTATTGGTCCGTCGTCCCCGGGTACACAGAAGATGATGGCAAGTTCCAAATCCTGCTACATTTAAACCGGATCCCACCAACAGGCTACTCTGCCCCTATCACCCTATCCAACAACTTCTGCAAATCCCGAGCTGGGACCGCCGCAACGGCTGTGTCGAAGACGATCACGTGGACGAGCGCATAAAAATCTCTCGCATAAGTAAACATGCCACCAAGGAAAACGAAACGCGGCCGACGCTCAGGACGAAAACGCGCGCCTACCACTACGACGTCCACAAGAGTCTCCTCTAGGTCCTCCAATTCCGTCAAGAACACGATCGTAATCAACTCGCGACCACACAGAGCTCCCGCTGCCAAGGGGAAAGTAGCGGAAGCTCGCGGGTTCAGAGACGCGATTCTGTTGGCGGCCCTGTCCAACGTCGCGCAACCGGTTCGCGTCCCGATGATGCCAATCGACAACTCATTAGGAGGTGGCGTAAGCGTCGCCACACCAGCAACCGCGGCTGGCGGCGCGACGACGGCAGCTGCTACAACATCCGATGAGCCGGTTGTAGTGGCGCCACCGGCAGCTCCCGCTAGAGCAACAGGTCTCAGGGTCGGTAGAAGGTTGAAGATATACCGAGGTGGTGCGAGTGGGAGGAAGGAGACGGCGGAAATGGGAACGGATCCCATGTTTGTCTTCGGTGAGACCGCGGTGCCTAGAGAGCCAGCGCCACCTTTGACATCAGATACCGGAACCGGACCTGCCCGGTTTCCGTGCACCGAGCCTGGATGCACGAGGGACTTTAAAAGCCAAGGCGGAAGGACGACTCATATCAACAGAATTCATAAAAGGCCCCAAGGCAGGACGGTGGGCGGTGAGCCAGTGGTAGTTGGCTCGGGTGGAAGAGAGAGGATGAGAGCAGCCAGGTTAGCTGCCTTGGGAATGGCTACGGGTATCCGTGCCTAAAAAATATCTGTGTGTGATAATATTACGCAATGGATCCAATTTTCACAGAGTCTGACCTGATCGAGATTTCTCAGTGGATGGTACTGTACCCTAGCATGCCACGAGAGTTCATCGAGGCCGCGTTTTTGTATTGTAGAAAGAAACCTATGACTGGGAAAGGAAAGCGCGCTCTCAAACGCGCTTTCAAGGACGCAAAAGAGGGCGAAGTGGTAGTTCTGAATAGACCCGAAATCAAATCGGAGTTGATGGTAGAGAGCTAAGCGTATGAAAGACCATGTTCAAGAGACGATCCTTTTGACCCTTAGAACTGCTGACAGGGCGAGGGGTGACTTGGCTGCTCCCACGTGGGACATCCCCATGGGCCTTTTGGACGACTTCCACGACGTGGGTCTCGAGTTACTCTCAGTCCCATACGAGCAAGCGCACATCACTTCGAGAAATAACAAGTTCCTTTTCACCACACAAGTAACATCAGACACCCATGAGATATTTCTCCCCCACGGCTCATACACGTGTTTGGAGAACAGGGCCAACATTGAGAACGCACTACGAGTGCACGACCCTGGGATGACGGTGACATACGATCGCGCGAAGAGCAAGTACACTTTTTCATCTCCCAATGCGTTTTCCATCCAGGTCTCTGAATACGCAGGAAGGGTACTCGGCCTTCTCCCACTAGCATACCAATCCACGACGTCTCTCACTTCGAACAGACCTGCCACAAACGGTCGGTTGAGCTCCGTGTTCGTGTACACCGACCTAGTCCGCGGGAATGTGGTATCTTCCCCCCAGGGCGCCCAGTATGGCGGGCTCCTTGCCGTCTGCCAGTGATGTCGCAGTACCTGGAGCCCATAGTGTGGATGTCATACCAGCCTCTGTGGCAGCATTTGAGAGAGTCGCCAACTTCCATCTCGTTGCGGTTGTTGGACGAGGATGACCAGCCGATAGACGTGTACACCGACTGGGTTGCTCAGCTAGCCTTCCGCATCTCGCCGCAGAAAGTGATCGGCTCAGAGGCCCGCAAGATATCGCGGGTCTTGAAGTACGTCGCGCTCAAGGACCCAGACGACAAATTTTCTCAGCCTATACCATATCAAAGTTGAAATGTTTGATCGAGTCTTCGGAAAGGTCGCCTCTGTCGTTCGTAAAGTCGGCCATGCTGCGGGGGATGCTATTCGAAAGGTCGGCCATGGCGCGCGCACGGCACAGGCTTTGTTGAAAACCGCGGACGCTGTATTTGGAGGGGTGCCAGGAGAAATCGTGAGGAACACGCCGGTGCTCAGCAACATCGCGGGGTTCGCGGACGCTGGGTTGAAGGCACTCTCGAGCTTTGACAAGAGGGTCGAGGCTCACCGACAAAACAACCCATTACTAGGAGAGATCTTACGGTAAAATAATCTAAGCACATGGGTATACATCGATGGATCGCGCTATCCCCCGCAGCATGCAACACGTCATCAAGTCCCTCGGGCAGCACACGACCCAGAGGGTTCAGCTCTCCACGACCTCTGCGGCCACGGACGTGCGTCACGGGTCGACCATCAGCGTGCGCTTGCCGACGTCCGGGTTCTGCGACTTGCACACCCTCTGTATGAACTTCAAGGGGTGGACCAATACTACCGCTGGCTTTGCCGGTTTCCCGCCATTCACATCGGCTCTAGTCAAGCGTCTTGAGGTCTTGGTTGGAGGACAGCAAGTGGACAACATCAACGACTACAACCAGTTGTACTACACCCTCCTTGCGACTCACGGAGGGTCTGATTATGTCCAAACCCAAAGGGCAGCTGGCTGGGCTGACAATGTTGTAACCGCTCCTACGGCGAATATCGCGGAAGCCAACGCTAAACCAGGGTGCATTGATCACTTTATCGGTTTCTTGTCTGGCAATCCAAGGATCGTGGACATGTCTCTCATGCCACCAATCGAGGTCAGGCTGACACTGATGGATGCCGGTGTTCTCATCCCTAGTGCAGCAGGGGCTGGCCTATCGTATACTCTCAAGGATATCTACTGGTCCATCGAAGTGTACCGATTTCAAGAAGATGTAATTGGGCAGGTCCTCTCTAGTCGACTTGCACAAGGTGGGACTATCCCATACACATGGAACACGTGGACTTCGACAAAGCAGTCCCTTGGAACTAGTAACGCGTACTCCATGAAGGCGTCTTTGTCATCTATGAGTGCCTCGAAGCTTTTGGCTGTCCAGGCTGCTTCTGCCACTGATACCGCGAACGCTGCTGGTAATACTATGTTCTACCATCTAAGCGATGCACTTACTTCATTCCAATTCGATATCAACGGGAACTATCAGACCCCTGCTTACTCTATGGGCCCTACCGAGGCATGGGTGAACCTTTTGTCCTGTTTTGGCGACCAGGGTAACATCGGAGCTCCTTCCGGCATTACCGTTACCGAGGCGAACTGGCCCACGCGACATTTCACCATGGCAGCACACCTTAACATGCCATCTGCAGGAGAAGGATGGCAGTCAGGTCTCGACTTGAGGGGCACGGCTAGCGTCGTCACCCTCCGGGTCTCTAAGACAGGCGGCACGGACCTCGTCTTGTACATCTTCGCCGAGTCCGAGTCACGCATGGACATCGGCGCGGGTCGCCAGGCCGTCGTTCAGCTGTAAAAATCTCCCTCTCTAGTATACTGTGTCTTCGATGGATTATCTCAAAGACCCTAGGATAGTCGCAAACCCCTTAAATAGGCAGATACTGATCTTCGATACGCCAAACCTAGCAGATGATGGCAGGGCCTCGCTTTTGCCAGCAAAACAAGGGCCGGTTCTGGTTGGGAAGTTTCAATATCCACTGCCACAACACTCCAAAAAATAGTGTCATGATAGTGTAGATTAGGGCGATGTTGTTTGATTACGGAATTTGTCCATCACTCATGCGGAAGAGGCGTTACGCCTCAAAAACATACGACCCGTCCACAGACCCTACTCTGTTTGCTTGGTACGACCCGTCTGACAGGAACACGCTTTACCTAAATAGCGACGGGACTGGCACGCCGGAAATTGGAGACAGGGTCGGAATGATGAGAAACAAGAAACAGGACGCGTATCACTTAATCCAGACGGTCACGCCTAAACGACCAGAGTTCGTCAGCAAGTCCGGATCTGCCGCGGACTCTTGGCTCAAGTACACCAACTCGCTTCACACACACCTTTTAGCCGAGAGTCAGACCGTTTGGAACAGACCCAACGTGACAGGCGTTTTCGTCGCCAAACAACTCTCTCCATTCACGTATCCCGCAGCGAATCAGAATCACGCTGGTTATATGCTTGGAGGTGGAGCGCGTTGTCTTTACAACAACAACAACAACAACATCGACACCAACGCTTGCCTGTGGTTCCCAAAAGCCAGCACATATGAAAGATCTTGCACGACTGGCGAGTTCTTTGATGGGCTGCCGCACGTGTTTGCTATGTCTAACAAAACAACCCCGACGCCTCCGGAATTGTTGACAAGATTCGACGGTCGTCCAGGAGTCTTTCTTTCCGGGACACTGGGGCCTGCAACATCCGGAACATTGGACGTCGGAGCCAGACGAACTGAGATTACCAACGCGTTTGAGGGATGGATTGGGGAGCTCCTCATCTACGACACAGCCAAAACGGACGCCGAGTTGGAGCTGATCCGCGGGTACCTCGTGGCCAAGTGGGGCACTCCTGCAACACCGCCCCCATAGACATAGGATGCAAGACAAGAACTAAATATCTCTTCTATATATCACAATAAAGCATGGAGTATCCCACTTTTTATCAGATTTTACTAGACAGCAACAAGGCACTCTCCTTTGACGCCACAACGAGACGGGCAGAATTTGTCATCAAGCCAGACCCGAGAGCCCCCATCATCGACGAGGACTGGCGAGGAGGTGGGCATGCAGCCTATCTAGTTAACATCCAGGGAGCAGCGGGGAAGAGTATACTTGGCGTGACATCGCCTAACTTTCGAGGGGCCGAGAACAATTTGGATGAGCACGCAGTGCTTTTTTCAGAATTTTGCTCTGGTGGGGCTGTAGCTACGACTTACACATGCGTCAACGATCACAATTATATGAACCTGACTGATCCATATCTGTTTCGGAATGGTGGTCGTTTATCTTTAAGCCTCGTGCACCTCGACAGGGCTGCTGGTGATGATTCTTACACGGTCCCAACGGCTGTGGCGAAATTCGTTGTAATTTTGCGTTTCGAGAAAGTCCGAGGGCTAGAGAAAAAAAAATGTTCCTGCCATGGCAAGTAATTTCTATGAATTATATATGGGTGGTTGCTTCGGAAAATTCACTCTCGTGGACACTCTAGAATCTTCGTTCAGGCGCTTGACAAGTGACCCAGTTGATTACTCGCACGCTTACGAGTCTTTTTACCTAAATTCACGTCCCAGAACTCGCCACGTGGTAGAGGCCACCTTAGACTTGCATCGCTCCGAAATTTAGCCAAGTTCGACACTTGTACAAGTCCAGCCACCTTCGCGTCCTGTCCAGGCCGTGCCAGCAGACGTAACGGACCTTGGCACATTGTGCACAAATAGGCAAAAACACGTGCAAGTCACGCATCTCACGTTGCCAAGCTCTCTGCCGGTAGCCATGGCTTCCCGAAACGCAGGGCCTTGCGAGAAAGCGTTGGCAATGCTTGGAAAAATCCTCGATGGTCTCGAGGACGGCCAGACAAAGATATCTGACCAGCTCGCACACCTGACGCACAAGGTCTCCCTTCTTTCCGGAAACGAAGGTGCTGTTGGAGGCACCGGACCTACCTGCGAGGTCTTCAAGATTCACGACGCCGGATATGACGATGTCGACCGCAAGACGCCCAAAATTTGCGTCGAGTGGGTCTACGAGAGGAACGCGGCAAGGCCGAGGAAGGTCGAGGACCGTTGCGAGTGGATTCGCCTCGACCAAGCCGACGGATGCGTTAAGATGGTCGACGAATTCGTCGATGGCTTCTCAAAGTCCAAGCGCCAGCCAGGCATTGCCCCCGTTACCCTCTACAAGGCATGGGAGGAGGCAAAGAAGGGTTTCGAGGACGCAAAGACCGCCACTTCCCATGGCAGGAAGAGGAGCCGCGAGGAAGCGTCAAGCTCCCACGGCCATGGCGACAAGAAGAAGTCCGCCTCGTACGTTTGAAGAGCCCGACTGGACACTCCAATTACAAGGAGTAGATTGTCGTCTTGTTGATGACGGCAACGAGCTTGCCATTTCGCTCTTGTTGAGCTGATAACGAATGTAAACGTGATATAAATTTTAATGAATTCGTTTATGCAGTATAAAACGCGTCAATATATGCTGGAAACATTTTTCATTTCGTCTCGAATTGCAGTTCTAACTTCGAGTTATGCATCCAGAGTAAACATCTCATGCATCGACGCAGGTCGTATGGGATTCTTGCATAGGTCGTCTGAGTTTTCAGATTAATAAACCCTAACACTCTGCACACCCCGCCGCGCGGCCCTCGCCGGCTCCCTCACCATGCGAGGACATGGCGAAAAATTGGGCGGTCTTTTCTTAAGAGTAAGTACGTGCAATTTTTCGCCACATCCAACAAACCACGCCACCTCAGCGCCGGCCAGTGGGGGAAGGTGGCGAAAAATTGGGCGTTCTTTTCTTAAGAGTAAGTACGTGCAATTTTTCGCCATCACTCTCACACCTTGACAAACACCTCCTATACCCCGCGCCAAGGGGTGGCAGGGTGGCGAAAAATTGGGCGTTCTTTTCTTAAGAGTAAGTACGTGCAATTTTTCGCCATCACTCTCACACCTTGACAAACACCTCCTATACCCCGCGCCAAGGGGTGGCAGGGTGGCGAAAAATTGGGCGTTCTTTTCTTAAGAGTAAGTACGTGCAATTTTTCGCCATCCTTGTCACACCTTGACAAACACCTCCTATGACCCGCGCCAAGGGGTGGCAGGGTGGCGAAAAATTGGGCGTTCTTTTCTTAAGAGTAAGTACGTGCAATTTTTCGCCATCCTTGTCACACCTTGACAAACACCTCCTATGACCCGCGCCAAGGGGTGGCAGGGTGGCGAAAAATTGGGCGTTCTTTTCTTAAGAGTAAGTACGTGCAATTTTTCGCCATCCTTGTCACACCTTGACAAACACCTCCTATGACCCGCGCCAAGGGGTGGCAGGGTGGCGAAAAATTGGGCGTTCTTTTCTTAAGAGTAAGTACGTGCAATTTTTCGCCATCCTTGTCACACCCCCAACACACCATCACAACTGCCGGGGTGGTGACAGATGCCAGCCTAAATGTCACAATCTGGTGAGCAGTGGTGGCAGGGGGGCACTTCTGTTTTTGCAAGTGGTTTAGGGTTTTAGGGTTTAGGGCTTAGGGTGAGACCCATCCTAGGCCGCGGTCACTATAGGGTCACTATAGGGGGTGGCAGATGCCAGCATAAGGGTGGTGCACTTCTCCTAGTCGCGATGACGGAATGATGACGGAATGATGATGGAAGCTACTTAATTAATTAATTAATTATGGGCACCATTGATTATGGGCATGAAGTAGCCTAGAATGTATCATAGGCCATATGCCCCTTCTCAAGGGCATATGGCCTTAAATTAAATTAAATTATAACATGCCTCCGTGGGGAGGTCATGTAGCACATATTCCATGATGGGTGGGGTGGAGGAAGCCGCGTGATCGATCGAACTATCCTAACTCTAAGCAGTTATTCTAGGGCTTCAGGCCTAGACTATCAGTACACGTGGCGTTGTCCCCGTCTCCCAAGTGGGATACGGACATGGACGGTAGTGTAGTACACTGGACATATCTCTACTAGGATTTAGATCCGCACGTGCCATGATGGGCACGTGGGTGCTAGATATTAGCACTGAGATATGTAGTGCACACGCACGTGGGTATTCACGTGGTAGGGTTTATGAGCTGTGATGCAGACCACAAGGTGGCTGCAGTGCTAGTCCTGTACGGAGGTCCTAGGGGAGGTCCAGGATCGTCCACGTAGTGCTGTTAGGCAGTCGTTGCCTGCGGGCATCGTATCAGTCCTAGCTGGAGTAGATCTATAGCTGGACGGAGCCAGCACCTCATTGGTTAGCACTAGTACAGGATAGCTAGGTTACCCTAACCTACGTGCCCATGCAATCCAGCTTGGCAAGCTTGCATGGGTTGATATTATGCCAGCCATTGCATAATCCAACACACGTTCGCATCCATTGCACGAGTGCCATAACTTGCATTTATAAAAACTCTCACAGTTTTACACTACTCTCTCAGTTTTTTAAAGATGTCGAACGTTTCCAATACCGATTACTCTTCGGAGTCAAGCCTGTCCCCATCGTCCGAAGATTTGGACTACCGGGCGGCAGTGCGGGGCCGGCAGGGTCGGGACGATCACGCTGGCAGCGATGCCGGCAGTGGTCGCTCGTCTTCGGACGAGGACCAGCGGTTCCTGGATCAGTTGGCGGCGCGGCCGCCGCTATACAATGTATGGCGTCCCAACGCACCACCGGCGGAAGGGCAGCCCACGGCCCCCGAGCTGGTCACGGGGCCGGGGAGGGTGGTGCCGGTATTGGGGGACATACCGTCAGATGGCTACGACGAGGACGAGGACCTCGTGGATCTCGAGTTGCCGGAGGACAAGGAGAAACGCGAGGAGCTGCTCCGCCGAGAGGCAGAGCGCATTCGGCAGGAGGCCCAGCTCCGCAGAGAGCTGGAGCAGCAGCGCGAGCTGGAGGCTCAGCGCGAGGCTCAGCTGCGGGCAGAGACTGAGATGGACAGGACAGCCCGGGTGCTCGCGGAGCGGCAGCAGGAGCGGGATCGCGTGGCCAGGGCAGGTCTGCGCGCGGGGCCGACAGGTGCGCGAGAGGCGCCCCCATACGTTCTCCGCAAGAAGAACGAGCTTTACACCTTTGCGCACAGGCGCACAGCGCGCTCCTTTAGGCGAATGGCTGGAGATGTGCTGCAGGAGACCGACTCGTCGGTGGAGATGCAGCCAGGAGCGCGGGGAGAGGAGCTGGTTTTGATGGACCCGGCCATGGTGGAGGCAGAGCGTCTGGCCAAGATAGAGTACGCCAGGCATTGCCAGCGGAAGGCCAAGAGGGCAATGGTGCGGTCCATGGCGGAGAACAGTTTGGCTAGGGAGCGCGCAGCCAGGGAGGCGCAGCATCGGGAGATGAAGCGACTTCGTGCGAAGGCGCACGACGCCGCGGAGAAGACCCGGCGTCACCAGGCGCGGCTGGACGCAGCCTTGAAGAGGTCGGAGGCGACACTGGCAACGATGGTGGGCCCGGCGAGGCGGAGCAGGAGGCCGGCTGGCGAGGAAGAGCCGGCGTAATGCACGTGCCCTAGACAGGCGCATGCGCAAGGAGGAGCGGGCTCTGCGCAGGTATCAGGAGGCGGCCAGGACCTGGGCTCTGCAGGGAGAATTCGGAGACGCAATCCGGTTTGAGCGTGGTCTGGCGCCACATGAGCCGCTGCCTGAGGACGCTGTATTGGACTTCATGCGTACCCCACAGCCAGCAAGGGCCCAGCGAGGAACGGCCTTGTTAAACGCGCGTGAGCGTGTTCGCGCTGGCGCAGACACACCCCACCCCCCACCCCCCACACCCAAACACACCATGCAGACCGACACGGACCTGGAGCTGGACCGCATCGCTGCACTACTCCACCAGGAGCTGGACGCAGCGGAGGCCAACCCGACCAAGCGGGCGCGGGCAGCAGAGGCAGTAGAGCAACTGCTGAGGGCCGCCAAGCGGGTCCGCCAAGGAAAGTGGCAGGAGGGGTGTGGACCATCGTCTACGCCCCAGCGGTCGCATCCAGAGGAGGATGGTGACGAGGGGAAGGACGGGGGAGCACCAGGGGGAGGGGCACCAGCAAGCACCGGGGGTATGGCGGGCGGCAGCAACGCTGGAGCGACAACCCAGCAGCAGCAGCAGCCACAGCATCAACAGCAGCAGCAGCAGCAGCAGCAGCGGCAGCATCAGCAACAGCAACCGCAGCAGCAGCAGCAGCAGCAGCAACCTCAACCACAAGCGACTGTCGCTGTACCACAGCGACCCAGGTTTGATGCATCCCGTAGGGAAGATAGGATTACCTTCCCAGGTCTAGCTGAGGGATTTGTGCAGGAGGATGCACTTGAGTTTCTTTTCAAGATAGAACATTCTGGTCCCATGATAACATCCGTGATTGGTTTCCTGCTCTCAGGGTGTCTAACACGATCCACCAATCTGCACCTAGCATAAAACAAATGGTTCAGATGTATGAGAGGAGGGCCAGCACACCTGGGGCAGAGGAGGTGCAAATCTTCACAGAATTCATAGCAGACCTAAAAGGGCTGTTGACCAAGGGGGAACACCTGCAGGCTCTCAAGGGGTTCAACTGGTTGGCCTCGTACAAAGTCAACAAGTCTGACTACGTACGTGACAACAAACAGTTTGTCCTGTACATAGACAGGGACGAGGAGTTGAAGAAACTCAACTCTAAGTACCTGATCCATCAGTGGCTCACCAAAGCTGAGCTGGACAAGAACACCAATGCAGTTCTGCTGGCTGGCCTTAAAGACAAGTGGGATGATTTTAGGGGGGCCATGTTGTTCATTCAGCAGAGCCTAGAACCCTTCTCAACTGTCAAGGAACCCAAGGTTAACAAGGTCCAAGGGGGGGTGGTCAGGACGGTGCAGGTCCTAGCAGGAAGAAGCTCATCAAGGAGGTGGTAGCTCAGGTCAAGGCGGTGTTCAAGGGTCCCCAGCAAGGTAAGAAGGCAGGGGGTCATCCAAGCAGCAGGGGAAATCAGACAAGGGGGGAAAGGGGAACCCAGGCAGTAAGGCAGGGCCCTCCCAGGGGCCTAGTCAGAAAGGTAAGCCTCATGACTCCACCCTGTACTGCACCAGGTGCTCATGCAAGGGGCATGAGAGGGATGATTGCTGGAAGGGCAAACCCGAACTTGGATCTGATGTGGATGTGTGCCCAGGTTGCTGGGAGCCCCGCCACCCGTTACCTGCAGGGGGACGCTGCAACAAGCCCAGGAAGGGAGCCTCAACGGGGCGCCCCAACAAACAAGCCAGCACTCAGGACGACTGTAAGTCTCCTGTACCCTGGTTTCTCAATGGCCGTGTACCTTCATTTGCTCTGTGTTGCCTGACAGTGAGGAAGTGGATTGGGACCTGGCTTATGACATGACGTTAGCACAGGTGGCCCAAGATCCCACTATAGCCTCCTTAGACGCAGCAGCAGATAAGGTTATATCCTATGCCAGGTTAGCCCAACAGCTACACAAGGCAATGGGGCATGAGGCAGTGGCAGAAAGGCTGGCCAATAAAATTGATGGCCGTGACCTGGAACAGATGTGCAGGCATGTCAGGAAGCACTGTGAAGCGTGCCAACTGCATGCACCTAAACCCAAGAGATGGCATGTGGCCACCCCACCACTGGCTAGAGGAAAGCTAGTAGGGGATGTGATACACCTGGTGAAGGACACGGTGTATTACTTGGTCCTAAAAGATGCCTGGTCTAGGTTTGTGGTGATAGAACCCTTGCCAGGCATGGCCAATGAACAACTGCACAGAGCCCTGCTGATTGCACTAGCACGGTATCATCCTCAGGAAAAATTAATGCTGGATCAGCAGTTCACGTGGATACAAGATTATCCTGATCTGCCCAAGATAGACATTGCTGGGGCTCAAGATCATGAACGCCAGGGGATGATTGAACGTACCATGCGTGCTATCAGGGACCTCATAAAGAAAAATGAGTCCAGGACAGCAGAGTCTGGGAGCTATGCTGATAGGACAGCGTGGGCAGCTGAGGTGTGCAGAACTCTGAACACCAAGCCCCTCATGTCTTCTCCTTTTGGTGAAATCACACCAATTGGCCTGCAATCAGGTAGCTACTCTCAGGAGGTACTAGACCACTACAACACGCAAAGGCAACACTTGGCCAAGTTGCTGGCAAAAAAGGATAAGAGTAATGCCAGGCCTGTGTTTGAAGTGGGGGATCAGGTACTCTACTATAGGGAGGGGAAGGGAACAAAGCCCACTCTGGTAGATGGCATGGTCCAGCTGAAATCATCAGGTTGTCAGAAACAGGGACACGGTGACTATTCAGCATCACAGAGAGCGAATGGTTGGCAAGCATAGACTGAAGCTTTATTACCCTCCTTTGGCAGACGTGTCAGGGGTAGAATTCTTGGACATGGATTCAGAGCCTCAGTCTGGTGGGTTGGTCTCACCCAGTGAATTGGCTAGGGACATAGCTGATGCAAGCAACACAACCATAGACGCTCCTGTGTTCCTCAGTGGTGCAGCCCCACCACAGCCCACTGGTCCAACTGGGCAGGAGGAACGTGCACTGGATGAGCAGCAGGTCGCTCCTCCCTCATCTCAGGAACAGCCACACGAAGCAGCAGATCCTGTTGTCCCCAGGAATAAATTTGCTGAGGCTCTAAAAGCTCTACATAGAGCACACACTGCCAAGGCACAAATGGCAGCAGGTGCAGCACAAGTCAATGCTGTGGGTGAATCTAACCAGGATCCCAGTATTCTGGCAGTAGACACACAGGCACAGGTGAGCATCATCAGTGCACAAGCTGTATCTGGCCTAAGTCTGCAACGCTCGCCCTGGGCTAGAGTGTCAGATTTTTCAGGCAAAACAAAAATGGCAGTCAAAGGCCAAGTGCTAATTCCCATTCTGGGTGTGCCCACTCCCTTCCAGGTAGTAGAGGGCTACAAGGGGAATGCACTGCTGGGGGAACCATTTGTCTCATACCCTGGAGTAGTCATCTCAGCTGGGAGGTTGAGTGTGACTGGGGTGGGGCAGGTCACCCTGGACCATTTCAAAATTCCTTTAACACAGATCAGTGATGGCCTGGAAGCAGCCATCAATGCTGTCAACATAAAATACCTCCCAGGTCAGGAACCCTGTGTTGATTCCCTCATTCATTCTCAGAAGCTACACCCCTCTGCGTTTGGGCTTGGTAGATGGGACATTGCGTCCATGTCTCCCTTGTCCTATGATGATGTGGTCAAAGACTGTCAAACGCAGATTGGTTTTCTGAAATGGATGGAAGCCTTTAACAGGGCTAGAGAGGAATGGGTTTGTCCTGATCCACGTAGTAAGTCCCAGGTACCACCTGTAACACCGATTGAGGCACTGCCACAAGGGGCCAGAAAGCTCAGACTGAAGTTTGTCTGCAAGCATAAACCCCAGGCAGATGGGACACCTCCCATTTTTCATGCCAGACCTTGTGTCACGGAGTTCAGGGGCTCCACTGAGCTAACAGAGGCTGAACTGTATACCCCTGGTATTCAGCAGACGTCTCTTAAGGTCCTGTTGGCCACTTTCCTTCACCATCTGAATGCTGGTAAGGACTACGTGTGTAAAGCCACTGACATTAAGCGTGCCTTCCTTAAAGGCAACCCTGACATAGCCCAAAAGGTGTGGAGGGGTCAAGTCTATGTGGTCAACACTCCCAAAGTCTGGTCTGGGGACATCAAGGAACCTCATCTAAGGCCTAACTTGGGGGTAGAAGGGCTTCAGTCAGCACCTAAAATTTTTAGGCTGTCTGCCCAAGAGGTCTTCCTGAAGCTGGGGGCCCAGTATGATGATATTGACCCTTGTTTCTTCACCATCCCTCATCCTGCTGGTTGATGATGTTTGTGTGGCATGGGGATGATCAGCTCATTACTGGTCCCAGGGCAGCTGTGGAGGATTTCATTGCTCAAGTGTCTGCTAGCTTTGAATTAGGCAAGCAGCTGGAGCTGGGGAAAGATCCTGTCAAGTTCTGTGGCATCATTCTGAACCTGTTTAAGGAGCAGAAGGAGTGGGTGTGTTCTCTCAAAGCCTCCCCTGAGTATGTCATGTCTTGCAAAGATGTTCTTCCCTCTGACATCACTCCTGATCTCTGTCCCACTATTAGGGGTAAGCTAGGTTGGCTGTGTGCCACTTGTGCTCCTCACCTGGCGTGGTCAGCAGAGTGGATGATGATGTCCTCATGGAGGTAGGGTCTAGGGCTATTAAACAGGTGTTGCATGATGGCCCTCCCCTTATTCTTCATGCTTGGATCTGTTCCAACCCATCCACATCACATGCATGATGGACAGTTCCATGGAGTCACGGGTAGTCACTAAGGTACAAGCCAGAGAGGCAGGTCTCTTTATGTTGTCTAACCCCACTGGCAAGCAATCTTTGGTTTCCTGGTTCAGCAGACTCCACAAGCGCAAGGCAGTCAGCAGCAATGTAGCAGAATGCCGTGCTGTGGTATCAGCTGTGTTGCATGCCAGGTACTTGAACCATCTGCTGGTGTGGTTGCAGCATCAGGCTGGTAGTTATGCTGGTGTCAAATCCCATCTGCTGACTGACAGTCAATCCCTTCTCTCTTTCCTGGACAACCCCTTGGCTGTGCACACCGATTTGGACTGGATTGTCCTCAAGCAGGAGTGTACCTATCTGGAGTCCAAGACTCACATCCGAGACCCTGACAATGCAGCAGATGCACTCACAAAAGTGCCACAGGCTGCAGGGCCTCAGTACAGAGTCCTATACACGCTGATGAACCCATATAACGGCAGAGGGTGAAGTGCCTCAGCCTAGGGATTTAGCACCAGATAGGAGGGTGGTCATGGGGTGGCAGGGTCTGAAGTGTCCCACCCGTAAGACTCTCTTTGCGTCATTAAAGATTGAGGTCAGAAGGGTCCTCCTTTATTGATGGCTTGTTCTTTGTCAATAAAACGTGTGGTCATATTTTTCTGACAATGGTTTTCCTAACACAGGCACCCAACCAGTGGGGATGTTGTATCCAACACGGAGGAGCTATGGGCGCTTTTATAAATGCATCTCTTTCAGTGTCCTGGTTGTCCCTGTGGGGAACCTTGCTTATCAGTAGTGGTTGGCATATGAGTGGGTTGTGGGAAGAGTCTTCCCCTCACTCCCCAAAGAAAAGTAATAATGGGAGTTATTCTAGGGCTTCAGGCCTAGACTATCAGTACACGTGGCGTTGTCCCCGTCTCCCAAGTGGGATACGGACATGGACGGTAGTGTAGTACACTGGACATATCTCTACTAGGATTTAGATCCGCACGTGCCATGATGGGCACGTGGGTGCTAGATATTAGCACTGAGATATGTAGTGCACACGCACGTGGGTATTCACGTGGTAGGGTTTATGAGCTGTGATGCAGACCACAAGGTGGCTGCAGTGCTAGTCCTGTACGGAGGTCCTAGGGGAGGTCCAGGATCGTCCACGTAGTGCTGTTAGGCAGTCGTTGCCTGCGGGCATCGTATCAGTCCTAGCTGGAGTAGATCTAGCTGGACGGAGCCAGCACCTCATTGGTTAGCACTAGTACAGGATAGCTAGGTTACCCTAACCTACGTGCCCATGCAATCCAGCTTGGCAAGCTTGCATGGGTTGATATTATGCCAGCCATTGCATAATCCAACACACGTTCGCATCCATTGCACGAGTGCCATAACTTAAGCTATCTAGAAAATCCTAACTACACTACTCATCAAAACGCCTCCTCCACTTGGGGGGAGGTGGCTTGCCCACATGGTCGGGCGTGTGCGCCTTGACAATCTTCTTCCACCGCGTCTTGTCCTGCATGGCAGTCCAAAGACGGGAGAGAGAGTGGATGCGGTGCTCAAACTGGGCTGGGACCAGTAGGTCGTCCAGCAACATCTGAACGTAGTTCGTGACAGGTTTCCCTACCCTTTTGGGAATGTCCTAGGGGCCAGGCCAGGTCAGAATGTGCCGCCCTGGCTGGCCAAGCCGCTGGGGGCCGGCTGAGACCGAGGGTGGTGTCGACCTGGCTGGTGCGGGCAAGGTGTCCTACAAATGCTATCCTACGCTGCCTAATCTCCGGTCCGAAACACGAGGCATGCCATGATACAAAGACTCTGATGACGGACGCTCGGAAAAACCTACGTTAAGGACCTGTCGGAGCATCCTGTAAACTGTGCCGTCTAGCCGAGCTGCCAGTTTGGGTGGGAGGGTCCACGCCTCGGCGCCATACGTGAGCACCGTGAGGACGAGGACCTTGAAGAGCATGCGCTTGCGGTGCCCGCCCAGGCCCTTCGAGCGCCAGTAGGGTGTGAGCGAACGGAGCTTGGCCCAGGCAAGGCCGATGCGGGTGTCCACATCGTCGGCGGTGTCAGGAAGCCAGCTCCCCAACAGCTTGAAGCGGTCGCGGAACGGGACCTCCGTCCCGTCGAGCAGGCGCGGCAGCGGTGGTTTACTGGAGGCCCCAATCACCATCGCCTCGGTTTTGACACTAATCTCCAACCCCGGCCACCGCCCGCGCCTCCAGGCCCAGGCAGTCCAGCCAGGTCTGAATGTGCTCGGGGCTCTCGATGAGGGTGGTGGTCAAGGGCTATGTGCTACATATACTCCCAACAGAGTTATGTTCCTAATTAATTAAATTCATGTTAATTAATTATGGGCACCTAGCTGATCTTCTTGCACAATTAAAATTAAATTAAATTAAATTATAACATGCCTCCGTGGGGAGGTCATGTAGCACATATTTCATGATGGATGGGGTGGAGGAAGCCGCGTGATCGAACTATCCTAACTCTATCTAGAAAATCCTAACTGCACTACTCATCAAAACGCCTCCTCCGCTTGGGGGGAGGTGGCTTGCCCACAGGGTTGGGCGTGTGCGCCTTGACAATCTTCTTCCACCGCGTCTTGTCCTGCATGGCAGTCCAAAGACGGGAGAGAGAGTGGATGCGGTGCTCAAACTGGGCTGGGACCACTAGGTCGTCCAGCAACATCTGAACGTAGTTCGTGACAGGTTTCCCTACCCTTTTGGGAATGTCCTTGGGGCCAGCACAATCAACGCAGTATAAACCATCAACATCCAATCCTCACGATGTATGCACGGCTTGACGACGTATACAGCACCTAAATACTGCAAAACTGCAACCTGCTATGGCTGACATGCAAGCAACGTCGAGCAGGATGGCGATCTTAGAGAGGCTGGGCAGAGGTCGGTAAAAATAAGTGGAAAACTGGCAGAAACTAGGTAAATTAAATTAAAATTAAATTAAATTATAACATGCTTCCGTGGGGAGGTCATGTAGCACATATTTCATGATGGGTGGGGTGGAGGAAGCCGTGTGATCGAACTATCCTAACTCTATCTAGAAAATCCTAACTACACTACTCATCAAAACGCCTCCTCCGCTTGGGGGGAGGTGGCTTGCCCACATGGTCGGGCGTGTGCGCCTTGACAATCTTCTTCCACCGCGTCTTGTCCTGCATGGCAGTCCAAAGACGGGAGAGAGAGTGGATGCGGTGCTCAAACTGGGCTGGGACCACTAGGTCGTCCAGCAACATCTGAACGTAGTTGGTGACAGGTTTCCCTACCCTTTTGGGAATGTCCTCGGGGCCAGGCCAGGTCAGAATGTGCCGCCCTGGCTGGCCAAGCCGCTGGGGGCCGGCCTGACCAAGGGTGGTGTCGACCTGGCTGGTGCGGGCAAGGTGTCCTACTAATGCTATCCTACGCTGCCTAATCTCAAAGAGACAACCAGCGCAGGCCAGAAATCGGGAGAATCCGGACCATGGTAGCTCGAGCCTGCCGTTATCTTTTCCGCGTTTTCGAGTCGTTCAGGATGATGAAGATGAATGGTGATGGAAATGTGTATCCTTGTGCATTGAAATTATGGCTGGCTTACGTGTGGAGCGACTAGATGACCTAGACGGTGGGGCCGGAAACAGCATGCTTGATCAGGGCGTGTGTTTCTAGCCTAACTGGCCGGGAGTGTCTAGTGGTGAGCACCATTGCTGCGATCGCTCTCCCACCATTTACGAGGAAATACCCGCAAATGGAAAACCACTGAAAAGGTCTAGCTAGTCAGTCATCACGTTAGCCATGCCATGATTCCAAACGTCCAAGAACTGCACACGGTGCAAAGGCAAAAAGCCGGAGGACAGCACTTTCAAATGTGCGGCGGGAACCAAAAGCCCGCGGATGCCAGAAAACATCGTGTTGCGGCAGCGACGCGACGATGTGGACAACGAATCCAGTGCCAAGCTCGGAACGGCCGCAAAGGAGATCTGGCATCACAGGGTTCAGATGTGCGGAGATACTATGCGATCCAGCCGGTCCACGACCTGTTTGTAGAGCTTGTGCCAAGGGGCAGCACCGAACAGATGTGGGTGACGTTGCAAAAAACATCGGACTTGACGGAGCATAATGGCTCGGTCATAGTCTTTGACCAATAAGCGCTGCAAGAGTTCAACAAGAGTCGTGATGAAATCAACACGATAAGAACAAAGACGGGAAAAACGATGTAACTGAGAAAGAACAACACCATATTTTGCTGTGTGGGAAAGGAGACTGTGAATATCGGGGTAACGAATAAAAGGAATTTGCTGGTATTTAGGATCCTTGCGCTTATCATAGATAGCCGTACGCCAGCCCTTCTTGTTATGGGTAATGTTAAGATCGAGGTAATTGCAATGAGTATCCTCCGACGTGAGCTTTAATGTGAGGGACGCTTGCGGGTAGATGCCAGGCAGACCAGCGGTGATATACAAATGGGTTGCGAAATCAGGGTTGTCGAAAGCGATGACATCATCAATGTATCGACATGTATGGATAAAACGCCTGATGAGAACATCATCGTTTGAGGCAATGAGATTCTCCATGAATGCAAGCTCATAAGTGTATAGATAGAGGTTTGCAAGGAGCCCGGCACAGTTAGTGCCCATAGGGATGCCGATAGCTTGTTGGTATACATTGCCCGCAAAACAGATGAAGGTGTTATCAACAAGATAAGAGATCCAATGGACAAGGTCAGCCTTCGTGATAATATAATTATAACCATCCCGCACGATAGCACCTGCCGCGATCCCTGAGAGCCACGTTGCCGTGGGCTTGGTCTGAGAAACACGCACGTGCAGGTGCTACGCTGCCTAATCTCGTCCGAAACACGAGGCATGCCATGATACAAAGACTCTGACGACGGACGCTCGGAAAAACCTACGTTAAGGACCTGTCGGAGCATCCTGTAAACTGTGCCGTCTAGCCGAGCTGCCAGTTTGGGTGGGAGGGTCCACGCCTCGGCGCCATACGTGAGCACCGTGAGGACGAGGACCTTGAAGAGCATGCGCTTGCGGTGCCCGCCCAGGCCCTTCGAGCGCCAGTAGGGTGTGAGCGAACGGAGCTTGGCCCAGGCAAGGCCGATGCGGGTGTCCACATCGTCGGCGGTGTCAGGAAGCCAGCTCCCCAACAGCTTGAAGCGGTCGCGGAACGGGACCTCCGTCCCGTCGAGCAGGCGCGGCAGCGGTGGTTTACTGGATGCCCCTATCACCATAGCCTCAGTTTTGACACTAATCTCCAGCCCCACCGCCCGCGCCTGGAGCCAGGCCCATAAACTACGTAGAAACACGATATACTTAGGCCTGCAAGCACTATTGAGCCGGTGGCAGAGGCCACTTCCAGGAAAATACAGCATACCGTAGCAATAGCCACGACACATGTAGCTGATGTAGATAGATTAGACCGGTAGGACTGTTTGCACCCATCCATCCATCCATCGGGGTTAATGCTCCGTGACTCCCCAACGGGAGCACGAGTCTAATCAATTAATTAATTAATTAATTAATTAATAGCCACGGTCACGCCTTACGCTATTTGCAGGCACTGGTCATCATGCCCGGAGCTACCCAATAACAGTCTCCACAAATCTCGGTTTAGCCGAGAGTCCGGGCGTTCGGAATGAATAAACATGTGTTAAGAAGTTGAAACACTATGGAAATACCAAGCATGGTGCCGCAGCAGACACGAGTCTTGACGTAATAATATATGTATGCCGGTTTCCAGGGTTTCCGCATGAAAGTTGGGTGAGGAACTGGAAAAAACTACGTTTCCTTTGCCCCAGTACCTCAACAAACTCGTAGAAACCTAATTATCAACCTTTGAACGCATCATCATCAAAGAGACAACCAGCGCAGGCCAGAAATCGGGAGAATCCGGACCATGGTAGCTCGAGCCTGCCGTTATCTTTTCCGCGTTTTCGAGTCGTTCAGGATGATGAAGATGAATGGTGATGGAAATGTGTATCCTTGTGCATTGAAATTATGGCTGGCTTACGTGTGGAGCGACTAGATGACCTAGACGGTGGGGCCGGAAACAGCATGCTTGATCAGGGCGTGTGTTTCTAGCCTAGCTGGCCGGGAGTGTCTAGTGGTGAGCACCAGTTGCTGCGATCGCTCTCCCACCATTTACGAGGAAATACCCGCAAATGGAAAACCACTGAAAAGGTCTAGCTAGTCAGTCATCACGTTAGCCATGCCATGATTCCAAACGTCCAAGAACTGCACACGGTGCAAAGGCAAAAAGCCGGAGGACAGCACTTTCAAATGTGCGGCGGGAACCAAAAGCCCGCGGATGCCAGAAAACATCGTGTTGCGGCAGCGACGCGACGATGTGGACAACGAATCCAGTGCCAAGCTCGGAACGGCCGCAAAGGAGATCTGGCATCACAGGGTTCAGATGTGCGGAGATACTATGCGATCCAGCCGGTCCACGACCTGTTTGTAGAGCTTGTGCCAAGGGGCAGCACCGAACAGATGTGGGTGACGTTGCAAAAAACATCGGACTTGACGGAGCATAATGGCTCGGTCATAGTCTTTGACCAATAAACGCTGCAAGAGTTCAACAAGAGTCGTGATGAAATCAACACGATAAGAACAAAGACGGGAAAAACGATGTAACTGAGAAAGAACAACACCATATTTTGCTGTGTGGGAAAGGAGACTGTGAATATCGGGGTAACGAATAAAAGGAATTTGCTGGTATTTAGGATCCTTGCGCTTATCATAGACAGCCGTACGCCAGCCCTTCTTGTTATGGGTAATGTTAAGATCGAGGTAATTGCAATGAGTATCCTCCGACGTGAGCTTTAATGTGAGGGACGCTTGCGGGTAGATGCCAGGCAGACCAGCGGTGATATACAAATGGGTTGCGAAATCAGGGTTGTCGAAAGCGATGACATCATCAATGTATCGACATGTATGGATAAAACGCCTGATGAGAACATCATCGTTTGAGGCAATGAGATTCTCCATGAATGCAAGCTCATAAGTGTATAGATAGAGGTTTGCAAGGAGCCCGGCACAGTTAGTGCCCATAGGGATGCCGATAGCTTGTTGGTATACATTGCCCGCAAAACAGATGAAGGTGTTATCAACAAGATAAGAGATCCAATGGACAAGGTCAGCCTTCGTGATAATATAATTATAACCATCCCGCACGATAGCACCTGCCGCGATCCCTGAGAGCCACGTTGCCGTGGGCTTGGTCTGAGAAACACGCACGTGCAGGTGGTTGCGCCCGTGAGGCCTACGTGCATACAGACGAGTAAGGAGGCTATCTAAACGAGCTTTCAAATCGTGCAAATCTAGTGTGGTATATAGAGTGGTGAAATCATAGGTGGCTATGGGCATAGGTATACGTTTCTCTGCTGCTGTCTTAGAACGGCTAAGGGCGGCAAGGCGTAGGCGTACTTGGGCTGAGTCTATGACGATCCAACTACCAGCGCATTCATACCCGGCATTCGACAGCACCTCCACCCATAATGCATTGGCTTCGGGGAGAAGAGCATTCAAAGCATGGCAGATGAGTTTCGAGAGAGGCATCAGTGGGGCTGAATGCGACGCAGCAATGGTGCGCAAAGCAACAGGAGTTTTGTGCAGCTTAAGAGTGAGATACAGATATGGGAACGTAGTGGTGGTGGCGCGTCGCTGCCGCTTAAGGAATGCCCGAGCAAAAATGTTTTGGCTGTGCAGAAAAGCCCGATGAGCAGCAGTGATACTGGCGGTGGACTGTGCACGCTGAACATAGGTAGGGCTGGACGCCAACTCGTGTTGCAAAGTAGCAAGGTAGTGCTTCTTGCATATGAAAGCAAAGTTGTTGGCACTCTTGTCAACACACGTGATGATAAAGTCCTGCTTGAAGTGGTCAAGAAGTGCTTTATCTGTGGTGTTGAGCCAGGTGGTGCGGTGGACCTGCTGGAGACGGTAATCAAGCCTGGTGAGACGTGCATTGCATTCGTGAATGACGGCGCGAAACCACGGTTCCATGGCAAGGGGAGCAAGCTGTAGGTCCGTGCTCATGGCATTGCAGAATTTGCGCAGTGATGTGGAGAGCAGTGCATTCACCTCTTTGGCACACGTGCGCTGGACCCACGGCCGAAACTTGGTGCCTTTGGCAAAAAGGTCTACAAGCGTGTGGCTCGGCAGGATGCTGAGGTCAGCGGTCATGACGTGCTGTGAGGTGGGATCAAGGTACTTGAAATACCGTTGTTGTTGGCAGGGGCAGGGCCCTGCCAAGATGGTGGCCAGCTCGGTGGGCGTTGTATCGCGGCTGACCTTCCCGTTGCTGAAAACCATTTGTCCCAAGGTGGGAGAGTAATGCCAGGCGGCAATGGGAGTGCCGAAAGTGTTGCGCACCACGAGCGGCATCGCAGCCTGCACTTGCGGCAAATGCAGAATGTGTGGCAAACACAGCTCATCCATCGCAGCATGAATGAAAGGTGAGATCAGCAAACGGCGCGGACGCAGTGCATCTGCATTCCCATTGACACGGTGCCGAATGATACGTGAGAGAAGGCCTCGCAGACTAGTGGCATGGGAGCGGGGGACTTGCAGATCAGCTGGGGAGCACGACCCGACGGCAATGTGTAAGCTGGTAAGCTTCTTCAAGCTGCAGGCTTCGAGATAGGATGCATGAAAGTTGCCGCGTTGCATAAGCCGAGACATGTGACGTAAGCAGCGGAGACTGGTGGAGTAAAGGGAAGGATCGGTGGACACATGTGTGGAAGGTGGAGGGGCCGGGGTGACGCTGGGGGGATAGGGGCGATATGGGTGGAGATTGTGCTCATGGTCGTGCCACCCAACAGCCACTTAAATTCGCGCGAAAACTGGCGAGATCTACCTGCCGCCATCGCCGTCGTCTTCACCTTCGTCCCGCGAAAATGCCTGATTTCAGTGGTACATATTTGTTTGCAGCTGTCACAAAAAAAATACCGAAAATACCAGGATTTTTTCTTGAATTCTATGAGATGTTTCTGACCTATGTTGAAAGTTTCAGACCAAAAATCGCATGTTTATTAGGTTTGCCACATGTCAGATTACAACGCGATACATCGCGTTCTAACCCTACAACGCGATGTATCGCGTTGTAAAAAAACACGGGTTAAAAACAAAGGTTGCCACTATCAATAATTGTCTGTAGCGCAGTACTCCATGGCGTGGGTGGTTTAGGCTATGAAGGATACAACCCCGTCAGTTCGGGGGGGGTGACGCGTTTGACCTAATATCAATCAGACAACCATGAGACAAATATGATTAAAAAAAGTGATTCGGGCCGTGGTACCCGCACTCCTACGACTCGGAGTTTGTTTTATTTTGTTAGGCACTCCCAATCTACTCCAACCATTCATGGATGATTTATGTTCACATGCTATTAAATAATTAATTAATAGCACCTCGTGACATACCCCAGTGCATGGCACGCAAGAAAACGAAGTACCTCCAATTCCAATTTCCTTTCGACCAAGTCCCACTCCACAGAGACACGCCATCCACGAGGCTGGCGCCATAAAGGCTCATGTGATCAAGGCATGCCATCCAGGCTCACGCCATCAGGACATGCCTAGACCTAGGGAACCCTACTCCCTTTCGGGCCGCCCTCGCAAAGCGCGTGCCACCAAGGCTTGCACCATCAGCCTCGCCCACGATGACGAAGGCCAGCGCCATCCACAAAGCTGGTATGGTCAAGGCTCATGCCATCAAGTGCTCATGCCGTCAAGTGCACGCCACCCAGGCTCACGCCCTGGTTCCAAGGCTCTTGCCATCAACAAGGCTCCGGCGCGTGCTGTTATTCCGAGCTCATGCTGCAGCGCCCTCGCCCCTGCTGGCCGGCTTGCTCCCCTCATTGCTATCCCCGTTGTTCTCGGCCGCCGCCGTGTTCATGAGCGCGACCTTGAACCCCCGCTTGCTGAACGACGTCTCGTTGTTCCACAGCGGGTTGTTTACCGCAGACACGGTCGCGACGCCATCGTGCGCCTTGAAGGTGGCCGAGGAGCGGAAGGGCACGCCGGGGGGCGGCGCGGTGCTGTTGAGGTCAAACGCCGGGTTGGTGTGGGACACGTTGTGGTCCTTCACCAGCCACGAGAACAGCTCGACCCATTCGTCACGGCTCAGCCCGCTCCCACGCACCTGAAGGGGTGGAGGGGTGGAGGGGTGGGTGGGTGGGTGGGTGGGTGGGTGGGTGGGTGGGTGGGTGGGTGGGTGGGTGGGTGGGTGGGTGGGTGGGTGGGTGGGTGGGTGGGTGGGTGGGTGGGTGGGTGGGTGGGTGGGTGGGTGGGTGGGTGGGTGGGTGGGTGGGTGGGTGGGTGGGTGGGTGGGTGGGTGAGTGGGTGGTGGTGGTGGAATATTGAGAAGGGCGTCAAGGGCCAGGAAAAAGGAGAGACAGCTTGGGGGGGGGGAAGGGGGGGGGGTGAGGAGGGTGTCATGTGGGCCGGGGAAGTGGAGAGACAGACACCCACCGAGAAAGTAGGTACAACGTAAGCAGCTTGACCAAGTCATTTGGAGTATTTCTTTTCCTTATGAACTGAAATAGACGAGATCTTACTTTAGAAAATGATACTTTTAACAGGCGACCATGGAAGCATCTACATATGCATCTTTCCTATCTACTTATGTAAGCAAGGGAGATGGGTGAGCCTTCTAGGTAAGTATGCCTTCCTACTAGGCAGAGCTAGATAGGTGAGTATGGCTTCCTACTGCGCCACCAAGGACTTGCGTGCATGGGATACGCACAGGGATGAAAGCGTGCACCCCATGGCCAAATGACCGACGCCCACATCAAGCGGGCCTAGTGGGTGCATCCCACACCGGGCCGACCACCCCCCGTCCCTTTCAACCCAACGACCCTAAAAAACCCAACCACTCTGAAAAACCCAACGACCCACATCCAGCTCCAGCGTGCCCCATGGTTTTGCCCATCCCTACTCCGCTAGATTTCCCACCCTCAAGCATGCCCCCACGTTCCTGCACAAAGGGGAGGGGGCCGGGGTGGGGTGGGGTGGGGTGGGTCTTGAGTTTTTTTGCTTACTCAAGAACATATTAGGTCAGATATAAATAAAACAGAGGTTCTAAATCGGCCAACAACGCACCTCCAGGTCCAGCGTGCGCGGTCCGATGATGGAGAGAAAGGTCTCTTCGGGCACCGAGCGCGCCTTGCCTGCCGCCGCCGTCACCTTGCCAGCAACCACCTGCGTGATGTCGCGCACCGCGATGCGCTTGCTGCCCACCTGGCCGTCGTCGCCCTGCTCAAGGGGGGGGGGGGGTGAGATGCGGGATGCGATGGGGGAATGGGCGATGCATTCGGGATACAGAGGGTGCAGTGCAAGGGGGAACGGAGAGTTTTTGGAGGGCGGGTTTTGGTTGGTAAGAAACACGGGTGGATGGGTGCAATCCACAACAAAAAAACGACATACGGACCATATCCTGTACAATATACTGAATTACCTAATTAGCATGCCATGTGTAGCAAGTATGATAAAACGTCCACCGTCTCACCCCCGCTGTCCGCACCTTCCACGTATCAAATATTAAACATGGCTATCTTAAACGCATACAAAAAAGGCTATCTATTGCTTGTTCCATGGGTCCCCTGCCCTACTCGCCCCCCCCCCCACCTGTACCTGCACGGGACTTCCAACCCTTGCCTTTTTCTCACACCACTCCACTCGTTGGTAAGGAACCGGCATGTACAGCAACCACACAGCATCTCCCCCCCCCCCCCCCAAAAAAAAAAAAACACTCTGTAACCAGCTTCCTTCCACAGCCTCTTTCCTTAATATTCGAGCTCACCCTCACCTTGCCCCCTGCCGTAAACGTACGTGAAAGGGTAACCAGCGCTTGCACGGCCTGCTATCATTATCGCCCCCCCCCCCCCCCCCCCCCCGCTTCCCAGAATTGCTCGCTATCTCTCTAAATTTATTTCCACCCTCCGGAGACGCTCCGTGCCCTGCCCCACTTCTGGGTGCTCACCCTCACCCTTCCCCCACTTGAGTGCACGGCCGGGCCTGTACACTATTTGCCCCGATTGCCTCCCTACAGCACCTCCAGAAGGTTACACCCACCCTCGTCTTCCCCCACTTGATGCACGTGTGGTCGGCCGTGAGCCATACGTAGCGGCGGTGGGCGCCGCCCTTGCTCGTGTGCTTGATGAACTTCGTGCCTGGAGGACGAGATGGCAAGAGCACCGACATAAAAAGCAAAGGTCAGGTGCCAGGAGGACGGGATCGCAAAAGCACAAAATGAAAGGCAAAAGTAAGGTGGCAGGAGGACGGGATCGCAAAAGCACAAAATGAAAGGCAAAAGTAAGGTGGCAGGAGGACGGGATCGCAAAAGCACAAAATGAAAGGCAAAAGTAAGGTGGCAGGAGAAAGGGAAGGCAAGAGCGCAGAATAGAGGCGAGGGTCAGGTGCCAGCAGGAAGGGAAGGCAAGAGCACAAAAAAAAGCAAAGGTCAGGTGCCTTGGGGTTGGGGGTGGAAAATGAAGGCGTGAAGCGGCAAAACAGACATGACGTGCAAAAGGCGGAAATGGTGGTCGTTGCGGTGGTGGGTGCGACCATTAAAATGAGTAGATACACACACACAAACAGACAAGTACCACCCGAAAACGAGTCAGGTAAACCATAACACCCACCGCTGATAAGGATCTCTTTGGAGCGCGTGCCAGCTATATGTCGCAAAACCACACATGCGCGCTCACACACACAGAGGCACTGCATTACACCCACCGCCAAGGAGCGCACTAATGCAACTCCACAAATTACCAGACAACCAAACTGATAGGCCGAAAAAAAAAATGAATAGGACACACAAACACACACACAAAAAAAGAAAGAAAGAAAAGAAAAGAAAAAAGAAAAAAAACAAAGACACCGCCACGACAAACCCATCGTCGATGAGGAATTTTAAGAAGAGTGCGACAGCCCAGGCCACAAGACTAGTTGATAATCACCCCATCATGACAACATTGTTCACCACCAAAAGTGGGTTGCCTGGCAAAGCCGTAGCCAGTGGGCACATCGCGGTCACTATAGCGGGCACATCGCGGTCACCATAGCGGGCACATCGCGGTCACTTTAGTAGGGGGTAGCCTGGTGAAGCCGTAGGAGGCCAGACAGATACCCAGGCCACAAACGGCTGCCGCCACCAACCCACCGCCGATGAGGAACTTTTTGGAGAGCGCCCCCCGCTCCTGCCACAGCGCGCGTTCCCTCTCCTCGGCGCGCCGCTCGAGGCTCTCTGCGTGCGCCAGCCGCGCCGAGAGCGCCCCCTGCGCCTCCTTCTGTGCGCGCAGCTCCCCCTCGGCCTTGGACAGCGAGGACTTGAGCGCCTCGCGGTCGGCCTCGAGCGACTCGAGCGCGCGTGCGTGGGAGGATGCGGCTGCCTCCAGCGCCGCGCACTTGTCCTTGAGCTCCTGTTAATAAAAGGGATGGAAGTGTTGCAGCGGTTCAACAATGACATTGTAGTTATCATTAGTGATTTGCAGTGATTTATAGTGTCTTGTATTGTGTTAGCGTTGCAGTGTGTCAAAGTGCCATTGAGGTTCAAGGAGCACCCCGCATTGGTCCTCGAGCTCCTGCTCACAAAAGCAATCGACCCATCAAGGGGGGGGAGAGCATGTACAGCGTGGTCACAGTAGCGTACCCACCAGATGTAACAAGCGAGAGCGGTGTCATAGACAAGAAAGGCGCATGCCCGGGAGCGCTGGGGTGGCGAATAGTATCATAGCATTCCAGTGTGCTACAACCTAACTCTCCCGCCTACAATATGAACCTATTGCATGCCGCGATCGACACAATGCCACAGCCTTCCGATTACCAGAGCGGCGCCACCGCATGCTATTCATTACCTTGTAACCCTGCGATGGTCTAGTTCCGATGATGGCGAACGCTCTGATGTACTATACCTCATGGTGTGCTATGTAGCTTATTTATTACCTTGCAACCCTGCGATGGTCTAGTTCCGATGATGGCGAACGCTCTGAGGTACTATACCTCATGGTGTGCTATGTAGCTCATTTACTACCTTGCAACCCTGCGGTGGTCTAGTTCCGATGATGGCGAACGCTCTGATGTACTATACCTCATGGTGTGCTGTGTAGCTCGGATGTACTGTAACCTTGTGGAGTACTATATAGCTCTCATGTATTACAACCTCCTGGTGTACTAAATAGCTCTCATGTACTATAACCTCGTGGTGTACTATGTAGCTCGCATGTACTGTAACCTCGTGGTGTACTGTATAGCACTCATGTACTATACCTCACGGTGTACTATGTAGCTCTCATGTACTATAAGCTCGTGGTGTACTATGTAGCTCGCATGTACTGTAACCTCGTGGTGTACTATGTAGCTCTCATGTACTACAACCTCATGGTCCAGAGGTACAAGGCACAATGACCCCGACGAGGACATGGAAGTAGATACCAGCGCAGCTTGGTGCAATAGCCCAGGGCTTGCCTGTCCGCCATGACCCAGCCAACTTCTGGCCACGTCGTAGGCACCGCATGCCTTGCCCTCAACCTCACGTGTGCGACCTGATGCGCCCACGTAGAGAGACCTGATGCGCCCACGTACAGTGACCTGATGCGCCCACCTACAGCCTGCTACAGCTCCGGAAGGGAACCCCCTTGGGTTGGATTGTGAAAATGTTGTGCCATTCGCCCGTGTTGGATTGTGAAAATGTTGTGCCATTCGCCCGTGTTGGATTGTGAAAATGTTGTGCCATTCGCCCGTGTTGGATTGTGAAAATGTTGTGCCATTCGCCCATGTTGGATTGTGAAAATGTTGTGCCATTCGCCCGTGTTGGATTGTGAAAATGTTGTGCCTTTCGCCCGTGTTGGATTGTGAAAATGTTGTGCCATTCGCCCGTGTCCTACGACCTGCCTGCCTTCAGACCAGTCCTACAACCTGCCTGCCATTCGCCCGTGTCCTACGACCTGCCTGCCTTTAGACCAGTCCTACAACCTGCCTGCCATTCGCCCGTGTCCTAATGCCTTCGATTAGACACACCTTGGGCCTGCACTGCCTGCCCCTCACGTGCACCACCCGGTGAGCCAGCCTAGGGTCAAGCAGCTACACATTTTGTGCCGGCTGCCTGTAGGCTATACATGTGTGGCGGCGCTGCCTGAGCCTCACCTGTGCCATCCGGTGCGCCGCATCGGCCGCCGCGGTCGCCTCCCGCTGGCCCTGCGCGGCGCGTTCAACAGCAGCGAGCCTCTGCTCCTCGCTCGCCCGCAGCAGCTGCCGCAGCTCCTCCACGGTCTCCGCGCCACTGCCCGCATCGCCCTCCCCATTCGCCAGGGAGGCGCTGCCGGCGTCCGCACCGTAGGCCAGCTTGCCCGTGGGCTGGTTGGGGTGGTGGTGGTGGTGGTGGTGGTGGTGGTGGTGGTGGTGGTGGTGGTGGTGGTGGTGGTGGTGGTGGTGGTGGTGGTGGTGGTGGTGGTGGTGGTGGTGGTGGTGGTGGTGGCGGCGGCGGCGGCGGTGATACGGAAGGGCACAGGTGCATGCGGGAACACTCGATGGCGGTAAGGGTGGAAGTAGGGAAAGCGGCGAATGGTGCAACGCCGATGGGGCATGATTCTGATTCGCAGCAGCAAAGAAAAGGGGAGGGGCAATGCTAACCTCCCCAAACCAACTCCACCAATCCCACCCATAACCGTCAATCATGCATGCAGCACGACACAAAAGCACTGACAAAAAGCGCGGTAACAGAACATAGAAGCACGCACGGAAAGCAATGCAAGGAAATGGTTTACACGAACAGGGGAGAAGACAAAACCACATACAAACACGCTACTGTTGCGATAGAAACAGCACAGGTATGTTCAACTTACAATAGACAGTAGAAAAGAAAGACATCTTTTGAAAAATATAGCCATGAAATTATCTGTGTTTTTGTGCCACCCCAGATCGCGGCTACACCCACCTTGCCATTCCTGTCAACCGTGCCCTTCCCCAACGCCCGTGCGCCCGGAGGGGGCGCCCCATTGCCCGCGCCTGCCGCGCCAACCCCCCGCGCGTCATCCACGCCAACCCCAGCACCCCCCGCCGCCCGTGCTGCCGCGAGCGCCGCGGCGAGCCTATCCCCCCTCGCCTTGCTGGCGCGCAGCCGGTCCATCAGCGCCTCCATGTCAGCGTTCTTCTGCGTGAGGTCACTCTCCACGCGCCGCAGCCGCGCCTCCCCTTCTGCCAGCCACCCTGCAACCCCCTTGAGCTCCGCCTCCGCGGCCTCAACCTGCGTCGCCAGCATTACCACCGACGCCTCGCTGGTGCGCAGCCGCGCCTGCAGCTCCACGACCTGGGCATCTGCGCTCGATGACACAGAGGGCCCCCCCCGGTCCCTGGCCCCGCCAACACCCCCAGCATCCCCGCCACTGTCCCCGTCAGCATAGCCGTCGTGGCCCAGTCCGTTCCCGTGCGGCCGCCCGCCCTTGCCCCCGTTGGCCATCAGGGACGCGTCGCCCAGGAACCCTGGGGCGTCCGTGCCCACCTCGTTGGTCCCCATCCCGCGGTCGCGCGTGGCGTTTGCCAGCAGACGCAGGTCGGCCGTGGAGGTGCCTGAGTCGGCGCGCGAGATTGGGTGGGACTTCTTGACGACCCACTGGTTGGCGGGCCCGTTGAGCGCCACCTGTCCCTGCGCGCCCGCCAGCTTGGCCAGCTGGGCCGTGTCGGACATGTACCTGGCTTACGTATACCGGGGGGTGAGATTTTTTTTGCGTGTGAGGGTGGGAGATAATTGGTTTTGAGACAGGGGGCAAGCAGGGCCGGGGCTGTCAGACATGTATGTGGCGCACGTAAGATCTAAAATGTAATGGCATCGCAATGCGTGGGTGGGTGGTTATTTCCATTTGTTATATTTTGTATCATCGATTTGGAAGCAGGGGTAAGCCGGGTACGGCATGCTACGATTGTTGCCTACGTCTCGCCACAGCCCACACGGGAGTGATGATCCAGGGGGGAGGGTGCAGGAGGCGCGTTCGGCATTTTGTGCATCCATCTAATAAATAAACAAAGGATGCTACCCACAACGTGCTTATTGAAAAGAGGTCACCACGGTATAGACATTCATGGATAAGCACGTTAGTCTCAAAAGGGAACACAAGCTTGGTGCTGCTGGGCAAAGCATAACATTAAAGCAGCAAAGCAAAGACGCTTGATAGCCGACATACCAACGTAGCTTGAGCAAGTCGTGAGAAAACTGTTTATAGTACTGTTTATAGCAACTGTTCATAGTACTGTTTACCGCAACTGTTCATAGTAACCGTTTATATAGCAGCCATGGGCATATATAATGATCCCGCAGCACGAGCACTCGCTTTCTACGCAGATGCCCACCACCAACAACAACCTTTTGCAACTGGGTAAGGCGGGGCTGATGACGCGCCGCTCTCTAGCCAGTCTCTGTGACAGCAACCCTGTGTCATTAATAAGGGACTGTCCCTGTCCCTTATTAATGCTAAACCGTCCCTGTCCCTAATTGATGCTAAACCGTCCCTGTCTCTATTTGGTACTAAACCCTCACTGTCCCTAATTGACGCCAAAACCACACAAGCCCACCTTGATGCTGAAATAGTGTAGTTGGGAAGAACAGCGCCGACTCAAGCGGAACGTATAGCTGACCTATAACCCCCATGTGACAAACCAATCTGTCTTAAGTTGGGTCTGGCCTGGAACAATAGTGAACTAAGCGGACGGCGGGACGGTGTTCCCAGGCGTAGGGATGCTGACTTCAGCAAATGTGTGAACAGCAACATCGGCAACAATTATGAAACAAGGGTAGCCAAGCTTTTGCCTAATGCAACGAGTCCTATTGAATGCACAGTGCCGAAAGCATGCTATGTGCGTGCACTCTAAACAGGTAAGAAAGTGGACCCTAATTGACACTGAAAAGAAAAAGGGGGAAAGAAACAGCTCCGACAAAACATAGGAAGAATTGGGAGAGTCATGCTACTAAAAACCCAGGGAGAAAAGTACACAATGAGCCTGGCAGAAGAGTATCCTTATTGGTTGTCTCCTTCTAACAATATGAAATGGACGCAGAACAGAAAGAACAAGATCATGGAGGACGATTAAGAGAAGCAAACATGCAGACATAAAGGTTACTTACGATAGTAAATTATTTTTTAGTGAATAGCATGATGAGTCTGCACACTGGGATGACCGATCAAAGCCCACACGGCTGCCATGGTGACCTATCAGCAAATCCAGCTACCTAGCAATCTAAGCCTTACAAGAAATCCCATGGCCACTCCCTTGTCGTTTGGAAGCACTAGTAAATATCTATTAGAAAAGAAAAAGTGCTCGCGCGCAAACCATGGTTAGGTTAGGATAAGATGAGGCGAAAAGCAAGGGAAGCTATGATAAACATGCCCAGGAAAGGCATGGACAGGATACAGGGGGGGACAGGAAGCCTTCAAGCGTTTTCTAGCTGTGCCGCCGAGGCAAAAATTTCACCCGATCCAGGATGCCGAATAGGTAGTAGGACGTCGCAAACAAAAACGCTAAGCCTGGATGACCGGCTGCCTTACCTGGCTATCAGCTCCTTGACACTCAAGTGCTGAGCCTCGCTCTCTGTCAGCATGTGCGGCGCTTCCATGTTGCACTTTACTTCTTTTGTAACTTTGCCCTTCCCGAACAGCGTTAATCAGCAGTTTTATGGGGCCTCCCTCGAAGGCAAAGCCAGCAAAGCAGAGCGTACTGAACTGCGAGAGCACACGGTCACCGTGCACTTCAGCTAGAAGTCTGCATGGAATTTACCCTGGCTATGATCATCGTTGTCCGCTCGTATTGCGCATGTCGTGCCTCACTACTTCCTGCCTGCGGTGAAAGCACCGCCGCTTACGGACCCATAGAGGGGTAGCCAGTGATCAATGACGATCAACGCATCCTTCCAAATGACAAGCTTGGCCAATCCAGCCGCTGTGTCCTCATCATCGATCCTCGAGATTGACTGCTATCCCTTGCCGATTAATCAATCACATTACGCCTTGACAGCAGTTATTACAACAGCCCATAACGGCTAGTCAATTGCAGAGGCGAGGTCTGGCTTAATCTCGGCAGCAAATGCGACATGATCATCTCAACTAAGTCTGCGTACACCAGCGATCCGATACGATAATGCACAGGCCGATGTACCATCGTCAACAAGTACTCAGCAAGATTCCCGTCTATCATAATGGCCTCGGCATGGCTGCCCTCGCGATCTACCGAGGGTATGGACCCGCATGTGTGGTACTGGCCATGGCCTAAGGTGCTTACGGGCCAACGCATGGGCCATAACGGTGAAGGCTGCTACGCATGTTGGCATGGCATGGCATGGGCTGCGACTTGCGAGACGTTAGATGCTGTGCAAGTATCTTTATTTCCTGGACAACCGCGGTTGGGCCGCCCGCCAACTAGGGCGGCCCAACAGGAAAGTGGAAACGCGGCTGAGGCCCGCTCTACACGGAAAGTTGGGAGACCCCAAACCCAAAGAGCAAAGCTTGGTCGGCGCGGGTCAGCGCATGGAATCCTGTAGAATCTGGCAGCGAGGTACGGATAACGCTCGGTTTGGACTTTTCCCTTTGTCTCGATAACCGATTTTCGTGAGTTTTCGTGTAGTTGCCCCCGTGTCCAGGATGTCAGATGTCCGACGTGTCCAACGCACGTTAACTTTCCTTTTCGGGTTTGGGGGGGGAAACCAAGTTTCTTGGCGAGACCTCACCAAGAAACTTGAACCCCTAAAAAGCGGGCCGAAAAGGGAAGTTTGGTGTGCGTCGAAAACACGATTCCAGGTATCAAGAATCTCTGCTTACAGTTTTCGACGGACGATTTCCCGATTCCTCCGCCGACCCTCGAATCTTCATCTCGGCCCGCACGAACTTTCACTTTTACCCGCCCCAACTTTCCGTGTAGAGCGGGCCTGATTCCGCATGGACTTCCATTTGTCATGTGGGAATATGGTGTGGTCTGGTGCGGTCAACGGCCAAAGAGGTCTCACGGCCGTACAGGCTCGTACAGGCAAAGGCAAGAGAGAGCATACAGGTAGCAGGGGCGACTTGCATGTGAGCAGGGGCGACTGAATCGGGAAATCATCCCCCGACCTGCCCCCGGATCGGGATGCATTCCCCCTCCAGGCTACCCTGTAGAGTACGGATGTATCTTGTTACGCACCCCCATTCAGTTACTGCGCAAGTTTATTAGGGTACGGCTTATTCGGTCTACAAAAGTTCAGCCGCAGGCCAGCACAGAGAAGCTGAGATGCTGGGACTGACTGTAGCCTGCGTCCTGCAGGCCCGTACCGTAGGTGCTGACTACTGACACTGGCGGCAGAGTCGTGCCAGTGGGCAGCTTTAGCAGCGGTAGTGAGTTTTGTACAGTACAGTAGACCCCTTCTGAAGACTGCCAACTAGGGCTGGGACATCCGCCGCATACCGCACACGAACATGTTCGGGCGAATACCGAACATGTGCGGTGTTCGGGTCGCCTAAAATGTTCGGCCGAACATGATTGTGCTGTTCGGGTTCGGGTCGCCCTGGAAACTTACCGAACATGTTCGTGTCCGTGTTCGGGTCACCCTGGGAACCGGGCGAACATGTTCGCCTCTGACCCGGTACCGAACATTTACAGACTTTTCGGTTGTTGTTATTGCTTTCAGCCGAATTTTTCAGTATCAAACCGCAGAACTTTTCACTTATCATTCGACATTTCAGTACCAGCCAATGAAGAAGATAACAAAGTACGAAGGTTTATTTCTATCGGTTTCAGAAGTTCAGACGACAGCTAGCATTTTGCTTTCTTTTGTGACAGTTCAATTGTCCTCGATGGTGTCCGTATCCTACTCACAAGTGTATCGTTATGAATTGTTCGTGTTCGGTAAAATGTTCGGGTAATGTTCGTGTTCGTGTTCGGGTCACCTTCAACCTGTACCGAACATGTTCGTGTTCGGGTTCGGGTCACCTAGAAATGTACCGAACATGTTCGGTATTCGGGTTCGGGTACTCTCCCCAGGTGTTCGTGTTCGTGTTCGGGTCGCGAAATGACCCGGATGTCCCAGCCCTACTGCCAACCCCGACTATTTACCCCGACTAAATTTTTGGCGCGGCGCGTTTCGGCGAATTTAGTCGTACCCCGAGTAATCTACCCCCACTATTTTCGCGAAAACCGGAAAATAGTCGGGGTCGTTTAGTCGTGGTACGACTAATCTAGTCGGGGTGTGCCTCGGGCCGTGCTGGCATCTGTACGCGGCTCTCGCAAATTTTCCAATCGTAGCTATCCACGTAAGTGGCGTCAGAGGCTGTCAGAGGCTGTCAGAGGAGGTCAGAGGCCACTTACGCGGTCTCAGCGTGCACGTGCCAACTGCTGCCGTCCGACCCGTCCGACTCGTTTTCAGAAGGGGCGAAACGTGCATGTTTTGGCGGTCTACCCTCACTACAACCCCGACTAAATTAGTCGGGGTAGATTAGTCGGGGTAGGAGTTTTCAGAAGGGGTCTAGTAGTAGAAGTCTTACAGGACCACCCAGCTGCTGCCAAGAGTGCAAGCTGCTGCCCACTGCCCAGTGCCCAGTTCGCTGCCCGGGTAAGGCTGCCTTTTGCACACAAAAGTGATGCGAAAACTTTCGTTTGTGACTAGTCAGGCAGCGAACTCCGGACCTCCTTTGCAGAAAATTGCGTTATCTAATTCCAAAACGTTTGATTCGCACACACTTGTTCTCTTTTGCACCAGGGTGAAAGAACAAGTCGGGGAAGCCCCACGTTTCAGAGATCGACTTCGAACGTAATTTCACTGCATGCGACTGCGTGCACCGTTCCCAGGTGATGCCTCAGCAGCGCCGTGGTGACTGGGCTTCCCAATAATTTGTTTTCGCCAGTCGGCACTGCTAATACACGGCCCTTGTGGTAAGCGGCCGAGAGAGCATCCGAGTAGACTGCTGCTGGACACAAACCGTGTCTTGAATTCTTCATGCCTCTTATTTAAACAGGCTGTTTGTCTAGCGGAAACGGCCGGTGCTGCTGGTTGAGGGTTATTTTGCTGAGCAATTTTGTTTTGAGGGAGCCTCCGCAATGGCTCAGATGAGCAGCCTAGCTTGCACAATGCCGACGTTCCATACCACGGTTGCCGCTCAGAGGCTGTCTAGTGGTCATGTTAGCTTCCATGCGGACCATTCGTTGCGAGCACGCAGGGTAACAGGCTTCAGTCAAGGTCACTCAAGGTCAGCCATGGAATGAAGTCCCAGCAAGCCTGTTTTCCACGCCTTCCCAGCGTTGTTGCGTGTTTCTCCTTTCGTCGGTGCTTGGATTCTACTCAACGCTACTAGCATGTATGAATTCCATGCCCTATCAACCAGGGGCCGCGGGCAGGGCTTCCTCGGGCGCCGCTGCCATGTTGCGGGGGCTGCCCAGCCAGTTCGTCGTCGTCTGGTGGCCAGTAAGTGACCGGACATTTTGGTCGGTGTCTTCTTGGTGCTCGTTCCTGTTTTTTGGAGCGTATGTCGGAATGCCTCTGGCGGGCATTCTAGGATGCTTTTGGGAAAAATTGAAGTCGTGTTTTTACTGGCGTGGTCTTTCCGATGCAAATAACCAGCATCTGCCGTGAGCTCGGATGAAGAGATAAGCACGGGCGGCGGCAACAGCGACAAGAAGGACAAGGCCGCTCTTAAAGTGGAGGAGAATGACGGCAACTCGTTGTGAGTTTTACGGGCAAATGTCATGGCTAATCCCGTCAGGCGTATGTCCCTGGTGCTTAGTTAAATGTGCGTCAAGAGACATTAGCGTTGCTAACTAATTTCGATTTCTATCTGGCTATCTCGTTTACCAATTCTTAAGAATACTATAAGGTACAGTTTCATATGGTGCATAACACTTCCCCACTGCCGCGCTTATCTTCTGCCGTACCCCTGGCTGGAACCTCACACGGTCACACCCATTCATGAGGCCCGGGTGGGTGCCTGAGTATCTACATTCCTTGGGTGATGATGTACCTATGGTTGTGATTAATACATATAGCATTTGTTGTAATAAGAAAAACTGATTCCACCTCCCTATTCCATGCATTGTCCTGATGATGTACGCGGAGGTGTCAGTCTTGATTCCAACAATACATGTATATCCTTGCGCCTACATTTCTTCTTGCGGGCACTCCTCTTCAGCACCTGCCCCGAGTGTGGGTGCCACAGTGGCTATGCTTGATCATCGACGACCTGTGCTAATATATCAACCTGTGCGTTGGTGTATATATTTATGCTTACGTTCCTCCACAGCGCCGGGCCCGAGTGGGGGCACCGATAGCCGTGTTTGATGCCATTCTACTGCATTTGCCTGTGCTGCTCGTCTCTAACCTTGCATGCTTGTATCACAGCGCGTGGCCCGCCTGGGTGCCTGAGTGACCGTACTACTTGTGTGTCAATGAGACATCAATGCACCTCATGCATGTCAAAATGCCTGCATCGGCTCTCGTGCCTATATCCATCCCTCCACAGCGCCTGGCCCGAGTGGGTGCCTGAGTGGCTGCGCCTGCAAAAGGACGAGGTGCAGACGGTCGTCATCGCGTTGCTGCTGTCGCTGGGCATCCGCACGTGAGTGGGGTGTTACATGCCCTCGTGCTCTATGCTATCTATCATGCTATTCTGTATTGTATGCTAAGGTTTTCTGCACTGTATGGATGGATGTAATGACCCTCAACGATCGTCATGACTCTTGACTCTTCTGCTCTCGCTTCGCATCCGCACATGAGCCGTTGTTAGAGGCCTTTATGATCTAGACCATGGACAACTGTACACTATATGCGTGTACAGTCACCCCACGCGGTGTCCCCAATGCTGCTGTCCTTCTGCATCCGCACAGGGGCCGAAATAGAGGCCACCCGGTCCCGTCTCAGGGTAGGCAAGAGATGCAGGAGCCATGCACATTTGATTAAAGAGGAGTTTGGAGAAAAAGAAGAAAAATATGAAATGGAGGTGAAAGAATTTGAAAAAGGTTTGGTAACCATGGTATCAAACGCTCTCCTTAAAGCGCAGCGTTGATCCTTCCAAATGGCGCCAATGAACTTTCCCCCTGGGATGGTTTTAGATCTGCCGTGTTTGAGCTGGCGCTGCACCTTGTCACCCTGGCTGCTACTCGATGCCTCCCTGGGTGTGACCGCATGTCCGCATCGCTTGCTTGCTTACTGTGACCGTCCTCGCCTACCCTAGCATGTGCACAGCTCGTGTGCGTAGACTGCGCATTGCGCTAGTGTGTATGTGTGTGTGTGTGTGTGTGTGGCCTACACATGGTTTGACCACAAAAAAGAAATGAAAAGGGACCTGCCTTCTTCCTGCTTTCTGCCGCCCACCTACCATGCCATGCAGCTACATGATCTTCTCTCTGCGCTTGCTCCGTGATCTTCTCCTCTGCCATGCCACTATCCGTCACGCAGCTACGTCGCGGAGCCGCGCTTCATCCCTTCCCTCTCCATGTACCCCACGTTTGACATCGGCGACCGCCTGGTGGCCGAGAAGGTGTGTGTGTGTGTGTGTGTGTGTGTGTGTGTGTGTGTGTGTGTGTGTGTGTGTGTGTGTGTGTGTGTGTGTGTGTGTGTGTGTGTGTGTGTGTGTTTGTGTGTGTGTGTGTGCGGTCGGGGGGGGGGGGGGGGGCAATACGGGCCATGCAATACAGGGGTCGTGCTTAGTTCTTTGTAGTGATGTGTTGGACATCGGCGACCGCCTGGTGGCCGAGAAGGTGGTTTTTGCGTTGTCCAGATGGGACATGTGATGGAGGGGTTGTTTGGGTAATGCGTGCCGGGTTTGTGTCGAAATTCCCAGCGTGGTAATGGGAAGACATCGATGTATGCTCCTATGGCCGTCTGGTCTGGGCAAACCTGCCCATTGACCCAGTACCCAGATCACCCGATAAGAATAGAGAGAATAGAGATGTTGAGAAGAACAGGTTTTGGAGCCAGCAAGCGTGAAACTGAAAATCGGATCTGGATCGCTTCTATTTGGTCTTTCTTTTGACGGGCTTTTTTGTTTGTCTCGTTGCTCTCTCATTGCTTCACTTCCGTTTTGCGCGCTCACACACTTCCTCTTCCTGTTGTCCCCGCTATCTTCCCACACTCTTTTGTCCCCGATGGCAGTTGACCTACTACCAGAGGCAACCAGAGGCGGGCGACATTGTCATCTTCAAGGCCCCGAAAGTGCTGCAGGTACGAAATAAAAAATTCACCCGTAATTAGGGCTTTGAAGCCACCTATTCAGCCCCCCAGAGCTGGCGACATTGTCGTATTCAAGGCCCCCAAAGCGCTGCAGGTACGGAAAGTACAAAAAAGCTTTGCTTTATTCAGCCAGGTATTTGGCCCCGGAAGTACAGGTGTGGGGCAGTGCCCCGCCCCTGTTTTAGTAGAATTTTTGTTATGTTAGCAGACATCAGAGCTGATGTTCTTTACTTTACACTATGCCATAGGATCAGGACACCCCTAAAGTCGCGAACTTGTCCCGGAGGCCCTATGTTTGAGTCCAAGTATCCCACCAAAATTTCACACGTAAATCCGCGTACATCCGTTCCTGCCTGTGTATGGCTCTTCAGAAGCACTTGTCTGACTTAAGATATTGCTATCCTAGCAGTAATTGGCTCTTTCTGCGATCGCGCGTAACAACGTTGGTAAGTCATCGTGCGCATCTTCACTCACAACCCCGGTGCGTGCCTTAATGCCTGGTTTGGCCACCTTCCTTGACATGGTCGAAGTTGTGCGTACCGACACTGTGTGATCTTGTGCGTCGTGTCCCTTGTTATGCTTGCCCCCGTCGCGTGCCTCGTTGTGCTTGCCGCCGTGCAGTCGAGGGGCTACAGCCCGGGGGAGGTATTTATTAAACGCGTCGTCGCGACGGCTGGCGACACTGTGGAGGTGGGTGCTTGGAGGTGGCAGCACGGAAGGAGTGCGAAGGCGTTGCATGATGCCAGCGTAGAGAAACAGCTTTTACATGGTTGCACACAACGAGGGGCTTCCATATGGCAGCTCACAATGAGGGTATATTAGAACATAACTAGATGGTGTGGGATGGCATCACACGGCAAGTCCCCGCTCTCCTATTCCTCTCTATTATTTTGCTTCAACTTTGACCCCCGTCCCTAAGACCTTCCTCCTTGCATTCCCCGTTCCTCTGTAGCTCTCTCTTATTTTCTTCACCGTCACCGCCATGGCGTTCCTTTTCCACCCCCGCTGCTCATCATGGTGTTCACCCCCCCATGTGACGTCTCCTCCCCTGCCGGCGACCCTAGGAACGCTGGGCACCCTTGCCGGATCACTGCGCTTTCCACGCGCTTTTATGATGCATCGAAGCTGCTTTTATGATTCTTTTACCCTGCCTTTAAGCTGCTTTTATCATGCTCTTTCCATGCTTTTCCCATGCTTTCATCATGCATTTACCATGCTTCTAACCTGCCTTTATCATGCTTTTAACATGCATTTACCATGCTTCTAGCCTGCCTTTATCATGCTTTGTGCATGCTTTTATCATGCTTTTTACATGGTATGATCATGCTTTTCACATGCTCGCCACTGGCACCCATCCTCTTCTTCTGTTATTGTGTCGTTTTGTTGCCCTCCCGCAGGTGCGCCAGGGCCTGCTGTACGTGAACGGCGTCGCCCGCGACCACGAGACGTACATCAAGGAGCCGCCCCTATACACGATGGTGCAGACGGTGAGGGAGTAGTTGGCTATCGTATAATCCAGTGTGCTATAGTGACCACGAGACGTATATCAAGGAGCCGCGCCTCTGCACAATGGCGCAGACAGTGAGGGAGTACTGCGCTGTCGTATAGGAATAAGCTATGTTGTCTTGACAACGATGGTGTGGTGTGCCATAGTGACCACGGGGTGAACATCGAGGAGCGGCCTTAACAAGTTGCGATGCTAACTTGCCAAGGGCTTCAAGGTGTGTTTACACTGGGAAAGGGGGGCCCTTTCAGGGGCTCATGGTGAGTGCGGGCCCAGATGAGTGAATGGGGGGTAAAATAAAGTGGGAGAATTCTGCGGTGCCACGTCAGTATTGACGCTTCTTCTTATATGTGCGGGCTGGCAGCCATGGATAGCGGGTTTGGGAAATCAGGCCAGCTGTTAGTAGTTAATTTTGGGGGGCATCCTTACTACATCAAATTACACCATTAAATTAATCAAATTTAAATCTTGGCTCCATTGTCATGCCGCTCTATTATTGGTCCGGGGTTGTACTTGCTTGCTGATCTCCTTCACTCCATTCGAATCCATGTTCGGTTCAATCCCATATTCGGTTCCATCCCATATTCGGTTCCATCCCATATTCGGTTCCATCCCATATTCGGTTCCATCCCATATTCGGTTCCATCCCATATTCGGTTCCATCCCATATTCGGTTCCATCCCATATTCAGTTCCATCCCATATTCAGTTCCATCCCATATTCGGTTCCATCCCATATTCGGTTCCATCCCATATTGGGTTCCATCCCATATGCGGTTCCATCCCATATCTCTCCATGATGGGAATGACTCCATGAGACAGAGCCAGAGGCGTGGCAAAGTTGCCGGTTGGCCAGTGAACAAGCCAGCGACTTGCCATGGCACGCCCCTGCAAATACGCCCCTCCTGGACTATTGCCATGGGTTGTGTGCTCTTGCTGGCATATGCCATGTGACATGCTCCCTGCCAGGGCACTTGCTGAACACCCCTCTTTCATTCCCTGGTTGGATCACCAAGATGGAGTTTCCTCTCCCCCCCGTTTTCTTTTCCCCCGGTCCCCTCCCCCCTGTGCCGCAGACGGTCCCCCCAGGCCATGTCTTTGTGATGGGCGACAACCGCAACAACAGCTACGACTCCCACGTCTGGTGCGTGCGACAGAGTTATCCCTTGAATGTTTGGCCCGGTTCTGTGGGGGGCACCCTTTTGAGGCCTAGGGGCTGCCTGTTGCAAATGACTGCAATCAGTTTGTTTGGTTGGATAGTGACCCCAAACCCCACGAAGCTTTTTCTGGGGTCACCCTAAACATTGTCTGTCCTAGCATGTTGGGACGTTGCCTGCATGTTGACATGGTGCATGCATGCTGAGACGTTGCTTGCACGTTGACATGTTGCTTGTATGTTGACATTTTGCTTGCATGTCGCCTGCATCTTGAGACGTTGCTTGCATGTTAAGATGGCTCCCTGTCTTGTGGGGACTAGTTTTGAGTTTGAACACCCCTGTTTTCAGTACTCACCCGCACCCCCACCCCCACCCCCGCGCCCCCTTTGAAGTATGACCTATTGATTCGGGCTGTGTTTCACTCGCTGGTATATTGCAGCGCGCTAGCAGAAATTAGATGGCCTGCTGCAGCATGGTCCCTGAATAGAAGCCGCATTTGGTAGCATGCATTTCGATGCAGTCATGTCGGTGTATAGTAAGCTTAGCTGATCATATTCTTATAATAGCTTTAAAGATGGAATCGCTTGACTAGTCGTTTGTCTGTATGGAATGTAAGAGGCATTCCTTTTCCAACGAACGGAATGAGTAATTTTTTTCCCGCGGTTTCCATCCATGTGTGTTTGCACCGTCGCTTGATGCCAGGGGCCCACTCCCACTTGAGAACATCATCGGCCGGGCTTGCTTCCGGTATTGGCCGATCATGAAGATCGGTGACATCACGCTGCCAGAGGCCCTTGACGCCCCCGCCGTAGCTGACAGCTTCTAAACTTGTGTCAAGTTTGTTTCAATAATCATGAGAGAGAAGCAAGGCTTTCCGTGTTGCGTGTCAGCACTGGTGCTGTCCACCAGTGTCTAGAAAAGCGGAATTTTAACCTCTTTTATAAGGGTTGCCTTGCGAAGGGGTAGGTCTATAGTAGTAGCTACCGGAAAGTGATCGTGCATTTTTCCTTGAATAACATAGGACGCGTGCAGGGCACGATCTTGCGTGCAACATCGTTGTGCCTAAATGAAGCCTAGCTGGCAGAATTGCGGGATGTTTGCTGTTTGTGAGTGTCTAAGGAAATCTCATTTCCATGCACCTTGCTGTGTCTGATAGGCATGTTTATGGATATCCTTGCTGGCCTTGAATGGTCACGCCCGAGGCTGGTACAAGAACCTCAGGCCCCGGCTGCGCTGGCATAGCTGGCATGCATGCACCATGTCAATGTATCATGGAGCTAGCCACGATGCAACTTATCAAGGAGACAACCAGCGCAGGCCAGAAATCGGGAGAATCCGGACCATGGTAGCTCGAGCCTGCCGTTATCTTGTCCGCGTGTTCGAGTCGTTCAGGATGATGAAGATGAATGGTGATGGAAATGTGTATCCTTGTGCATTGAAATTATGGCTGGCTTACGTGTAGAGCGACTAGATGACCTAGACGGTGGGGCCGGAATTAATTAATTAATTAATTAAAATCATAGCTCCGTTGGGAGCATATGTAACACATAGCCCTGAGAAAGGGGCATCTATGGGTTTGTAATACAATCAGGGCTACAACCTGCAGGTGGAGGATGTACAACTGTCACCTGCTCTGGGTGCACAAGGTGCACCTGCACCGCCATGATGGTTCATGCCTCCTTAACAAGCACAGGCACCCAGGGGGGGCTTGAGGAGAGGGCCTAGAAGGCCTGCATGACATATGGGGTGGAGGGTATGTGGCTAGGCTATAGCTGGTGTACACATGGCATCTCAGCAGAGAGTAACTCCCTGCATAGGCATCGCATGGCTAAATTCTTAATGCATCATCCATGGGAGGTCCCATTGTAGGCTGGGCGCGGCTAGATACTGAAAGCATCATCCATGGGGGCCATTATGGGCGCACATGCGCGTGGGCCCTTAACATCCCCTTTGGTTTGCACATTAGTAATGAGGATTTGTACGCTGATTTGCCCTATGTTTCCCACATTATTAGGCACAGGCGCCTGGGCCTAGCCGGGCACCTGGCCCGCACAGATCAGGTAGATACATCAGATAGACTAGCTGGCACCAAGCCCGCCCAGCCTGGGCGATATGTCCTCACCTGGCGTGCCCCCGGCCGCGCGCGGCAGGGCCGCCACCCGTGGACTTTTCGTGATAGACTCGGCATGGACATGTGCTACACTAGACGTGACGGGCTCACCCCCGGGCAGCCTCCTGGTTTGTCTGTAATATGGAGGCAGATGGTGCGCAAGGATAGATGGCAAGTAGTGATGAAGGAGACCACCCCCAAGCCTGTGGGGGCTCCGCGTGTGACCAAGTATGGCATTCATAGCGATTCGGGCCGCGGTGCCCACACCCCTGTAACTAGGACCTAGATAGCTTATACCATCCATTCCATCCCCTGTTCCGCTCCCACTGAGGGCTTATGCTCACGTGACGCAGTCACGTGTCTATTAATTAATTAATGCGCGTGGGCCACTTGCAAGGCTAAGCCTATCTAATCTACACTACTGGTATATTCCCTAGCCTGGAGTGGCAGGAGGGGCCTGCCAGGGCTTGTGGTCAACGTGGATGACCGCCCCCCTCCAGTATACCGGCTTCCCCCCTGCACGCTGCCGGAGCTGAAGGTAGGTCGGCCATAGCTCGCGTCGCCGCTGTTGCTGGGCCAAGGTCAAGTCGTCGTCCAGCGTGAAGCGAGTCTCCGAGAGCTTCTTGCGGCATTTAAGGAACGCCAGCTTGTCCGTCATGTACTTAAAGGTGAGGAGCACGGGTGCCGGGCCAGCCTTCCCCCGCGCGCGGGGGAGGCGGACAACCGACATGTCCAGCTCACCAGTGAGTAACATGGGGGCAAGAATGGCGCGCTTAACTGCCTCAAGGAGACTCGTGGAGGTCTCACCTGCCGGCTGGTCGAAGTGCTTGACGATGACATTGTGGCTGCGCTTGTCGAGCTCGGCCGCCTCGCGAAGGTCGAGGGCTTGTTGCTTGAGTTGTGCCGCGATGGTGGAGGTGGTGGAGGTGGTGTGATGCTTAAGCAAGTCCGCCCAGGTGGAGGGAACATCACTGGCCGGGCCAGCAGGTGCCGGCTGGGCAGCGATTTCCTGCACCGCTTGGGCGGTGAGGCCGGCGGTGTCATGCAAGCTCTCAAGGGCGGTGGCGGTGGCTTGAAGGCGTTGGTCGAGGTCGAGGAGCTGGGCTTTGATGTCGGCAGTGAAGGCGGAAACGGCGGTGGAGGTGGAGGCGGCGGCGGTGGAAATCTGAGGAAGTTCAGCAGTCAGCGTGCCGCCGATTGCTGAAATGTCGGCAGCAAGGGGGGTCACGTGCTGCTGGAAGGCTTCCGTCAGGATGGAACGGAGTGTGGGGGCGGAGATGGATGGAGCCCAGATCTCGCCGTCGGAGCGCTTGAGAAGGGAGTTGAGGATGGCGTGCTGGAGTTCGGGGCGCTTGCACCCGGGCAGCAGGGTGAGGTGTCGCCAGAGGCGGCCGTCCGGGAGAAGGAGGCGATTGTTCTCGTGGAGATGGAGGCACAGGTCGTAAAGCGAAGCGTAGTCCCCGAATAAGATGCATCTCATAGCATCGGTCGGAGACGGGTTGGTCCAGTCGTAATCAGTGACCATGAAAGGCAGTTGCCGAAAGCTCGGTTCGATTGAGGGGCGGGAGGGCCCTCCTGTTTTGTCGGCTGAGCGGGTGCGCTTGGGGTCAGGCGATGCAGATGGCGAGGCGTTAAGCCCGGAAACAGCATGCTTGATCAGGGCGTGTGTTATAGTTGCTTGACTCAATCTCCTGCATGTGAGGCCGGAAACAGCATGCTTGATCAGGGCGTGTGTTATAGTTGCTTGACTCAATCTCCTGCATGTGAGCAGTGAACCTTGCTTTTTAATCAAGGTGCAATGATAGAATTAAGCCGGTGGTCCCTGCAGCCCCTGTCTGCATGCTGTATTAAAGTTATGAGGGATGGAACCTACCTAGTTAAAAAGTTTTGCACCTGGGCCTGTGACTCTCCCAACAGAAGCGGGTGGGTGATCGCTAGTGAAAGGAGGGGTGCCCCAGCAGCCACGACCCTCCGGGACGTACCTTCCCCGTCGTTCCGATTTTGGACAGGAGGGAGCCTTTCGGTCTTACCAAAACGAGTTTCGTCGCCCAAAGTTTGGAAAGGAGGGAGCTCCCAGGGCAAATTTTACTGTCGTCTACCAACTGACTGGCAGGAAGGATATCGAGCTCCCTGTTTTACTATCGGCCATTGGCAAGCATGGATGGCTTGAGCGACCAGATCATGCTGCTAAACTGAACGTCTACGGCCATAGGGTATTATTCCTGCCCTCGGCCGCTACGGCGTTGGATAGCCATTAATTAATTAGGAACATAACTCCGTTGGGAGTACATGTAGCACATATTGATCCCTGAGAAGGGGCATATTGCTTTTAATACATTCTGGGCTACTTCCTGCAACTAGGGATCGCCATGCGTCCAGGAATAGTTTACTCTCTGCTGCATGCCCATGTGCGGCGTGGGATCCAACTAACTAACTAACGGACATAGGGCATGATCCGATACATAACATAGGGTTCAGTCACATAACACAGGCGCGCCTGGGCCTAGCAGGGCACCTGGCCTGCACAGATCAGGTCAAGAGATCAGATAGACTAGCTGGCACCAAGCCCGCCCAGCCTGGATGTTATGTTCTCACCTGGCGTGCCCCAGGCCGTGCGCGGCAGGGCTGCCGCCCGTGGACTTTCCGTAAGTAAGTAAGTACTTGCGTGTCATGCGCAAAGGCATGCTACGGAGTACTATGCTAATCTCATTAGAAAAGATAATTACACAAAAGTTTAAACAAATATCGTCTGCATCATTCCCCCGAACCATTAAGCACTAGATGGGGATGTAATCCTCATCCGAGCTGTCCTCTACTGTAATGGCATGACTTTCCGTGATAGACTAGGCATGGACATGTGCTACCCTAGACGAGCTGGGCTCACCCCCGGGCAGCCTCCTGGTTTGTCTGTAATATGGTGGCAGATTGTTCGCATTCAGACCTGGTTGGACTGTCTGGGCTTGGAGGCGCGGGCGGTGGGGTTGGAGATTAGTGTCAAAACTGAGGCTATGGTGATTGGGGCTTCCATTCGCCCGCCGCTGCCACGGCTGCTAGACGGGACGGATCGAGGCCCCGTTTTGTGATCGCGTTTCGTGATCGCTAAACTGCTGGGGACTTCCTAACACCGCCGCCGATGTGGACACCCGCATCGGCCTGGCCTGGGCTCGGCATCGTTCGCTCAAAATTACCTACTGGCACTCGAAGGTCCTCGGCGAGCACCGCAAGCGCATGCTCCTCAAGGTCCTGGTCCTCACGGTGCTCACGTATGGCGCCGAGGCATGGACGCTCACGGACACGCTGGCGGCCAAGCTAAACAGCACGGTAACCAGGATGCTCCGTCAGGCCCTGAATGTAGGGTTTTCCACGCATAGGTCTTTAGAATCTTTGTACCAGGGCATGCCTCGCATTTCGGACATACGAGATTAGACAGCGTAGGATAGCATTCGTAGGACATCTTGCTCGCACCAGCCAGGTAGACACTGCCCTCGGTCTGGCCGGCCCCCAGCGGCTTGGCCAGCCAGGGCGGCATATCCTGATCGACCTGGCCTGGCCCCGATTAATTAACTAATTAATTAATTAATTAGACTCGTGCTCCCGTTGGGGAGTCACGGAACATTAACCCCGATTGATGGATGGATGGGTGCAAACAGTCCTACCGGTCTAATCTATCGACATCAGCTACCTACGACATCTATCTAACAGCATTCTAACTACAACATCTATCTAGACAGCCTCACGATGCCCTAGGGGAGCTGTCTGGCGTGCCTCCCACGGGTTTGCACACGCGGGCGCTTCCCCACAGGGGGGGGCTCGTTGTCCTCTATGACCTGGGCCCACTTTGCCTTGTCCATCATTAATTAATTAATTAATTATCAACATCACTCCGTTGGGAGTAGATGTAGCACATAGCCCTGAGAAGGGGCATATGGCTTTTAATACATTCTAGGCTACATCATGCAAGGGTGGGAATGTAAGCTACCCCTGCTCTAGGTGCACCAAGGCACCTGCACCCTCATGGTCTATCACGCTATGCCCGGGTAAGGGGGGAGCATGCCTGTGAGGGAGGAAGATCATCATGGCTATACAAGAGCTAGGACATGGCTTCTCGACAGAGAGCATCTCTCTGCATGGCATAGCATGGCTAAATTCTTAATGCAACATCCATGGGGGTCCCATTATAGACAAAGCATGGCTAAATGTTGAAGGCATCATCCATGGGGGCCATTATGGGCGCACATGCGCGTGGGCCACATGCTAGGCTAAGCCTTACTAATCTACACTACTGGTATATATATTCCTAGTCTGAGGTGGCAGGAGGGGGCTGCCAGGGCTTGTGGTCAACGTGGATGACCGCCCCCCTCCAGTATACCGGCTTCCCCCTTGCGCTCTGCCGGAGCTGAAGGTAGGTCGGCCATAGCTCGCGTCGCCGTTGTTGCTGGGCCAGGGTCAAGTCGTCGTCCAGCGTGAAGCGAGTCTCCGAGAGCTTCTTGCGGCATTTAAGGAACGCCAGCTTGTCCGCCATGTACTTAAAGGTGAGGAGCACGGGTGCCGGGCCAGCCTTCCCCCGCGCGCGGGGGAGGCGGACAGCCGACATGTCCAGCTCACCAGTGAGTAACATGGGGGCAAGAATGGCGCGCTTAAATGCCTCAAGAAGGCTCGTGGAGGTCTCACCTGCCTGCTGGTCGAAGTGCTTGACGATGACATTGTGGCTGCGCCGCGCGATGTCGGCTTCCTCGCGAAGGTCGAGGGCTTGTTGCTTGAGTTGTGCCGAGATGGTGGAGGTGGTGGAGGTGGTGTGCTGCTTAAGCAAGTCCGCCCAGGTGGAGGGAGCATCGCCGGCCGGGCCAGCAGGCGCCGGCTGGGCGGCGATGTCCTTCACCGCCTGGGCGGTGAGGCCGGCGGTGTCATGCAAGCTCTCAAGGGCGTTGGCGGTGGCTTGAAGGCGGTGGTCGATGTCGAGGAGCTGGGCTTTGATGTCGGCAGTGGAGGCGGAAATGGCAGTGGAGGTGGAGGCGGCGGCGGTGGAAATGTGAGGAAGTTCAGCAGTCAGCGTGCCACCCATTGCTGCGACGTCGGCAGCAAGGGGGGTCACGTGCTGCTGAAAGGCTTCCATGAGGATGGAACGGAGGGTGGGGGCGGAGATGGATGGAGCCCATTTCTCGCCGTCAGAGCGCTGGAGAAGGGAGTTGAGGATGGCGAGCTGGAGAACGGGGCGGGGGGAGCCGAAAACCATGCTGACGTTGTGCCAGCGACGGCCGTCGGTGACGAGGAGGCGTCCGGTGGCGTGGAGATGGATGCACAGGTCGTAAAGCGAGGCGTAGTCCCCGTAGAAGAGGCAGTCCAGGGCCTCGGACGGAGACATGGTGGTCCAGTCGTGATCATCGACCTGGAAAGATTTGAGCCGAAAGCGCGGTTCCGAGGGGCGTGAAGACCCTCCTGGTTTGTCGGTTGAGCGGGCGCGTTTAGGGTCGGGCGATGCCGATGGCGAAGCATTGAGGCCGGGAGGTTGCTGGGTGACCACCAGTGCACGACTAGTGTCACCGCTGCCTGCCGGATCTGGCGAGGCGGCAGCCTCAGCTGCCGCATTGTCAAAGGCGAGCGCATCCGCCAAACTGCGTTGCGTCGACAGGCGTTTGCTCGTCATATATTGCGTTTTAGATTCGGAAAATTATATCAGCATGTGCGTCTTAGAAAGACGAAGCGATAGTGATATTCACGACTAAATTCGGTGCTCAAACGTGAAAGTTATGAGCTCCGACAGCCATGGCTACCTCGTGGCTCGTGGCTCGTTTTGTTGCCTTCCCAAAAGGGTAGGGAAACCTTTCGGCCATTATCGGTAAGTAATTGTTCAGACCTGCGCAGTGCGTGTCTGACCTGTCCATGGAAGAACGGCTGTTGTTGCGTTTGTCCATCATCTTCTTCCAAATCACGGAGAGGCCTAGGCCCCCCATGTCCTCTACTAGCTGTTCTTTGAAGGTGCGGGCCTTGCGGCGTCTAACATCAGGGGGCCCGGCCCACGTCAGGAGGTGCCAGCCAGGCTGAGCTGGTCGCATGCAGTCCCGGCTCCTGCGGGGGGGCCACGTGAGGTGTCTACCTGGTTGGTGCGAGCTAGGTGCCCTACTAGCTGCAGGCGCCGCTGCTTAATGGTGCTGGTGATATATGGCATGCCCAGTGGTACAGGTCCTCATTGCGGACATGAGCAGCATATCCTACTCTGAAAATGGAACGCAGCATGTTGGTGACTGCGCCGCCGGTCCAGCTTGCGGGCCAGGTCGGCGGTGAGGGTCCACGTCTCGGCCCCATACGTGAGAACAGGAAGGACGAGGACCTTGAACAGGTCCTGTTTCTCGATCTTGCCCGGGGGCTTGCGCCACAGGGCCCGGTACTGGCGTAAAGCGTGCCAGGCGAGGGAGATGCGATGGTCCGCATCGACCTCGCAGCTGGGGAGCAGGCTGCCCAGCAGCTTGACGCGGTCCCGATACAGGACTTGAGAGCCGTCGATCGAGGAGATAGAGGGGTGGCGGTGAGTGGGTGAGCCCAACCGCCAGGGCCTCTGTCTTCTTGCTGACCTCAAGCCCCACTGCCCGAGCCTCGATAGCCAGGCAGTCAAGCCATGTCTGCACGTGCCCAGTGTCCTCGAAGAGGGTGGTGTCGTCTGCGTAGATGATGTCTGCCAGCCGAATCTCCATGTCCGCTCCGCCATGCCAGAATTTGTTAGCAACCTGCACCCCTGGACTTCCCTAGCCACTGACGATGCGGGCAAATCGCTTGCGCGCCTGAATCATTACGTATTCGACCACAATAATGAACAGGTAGGGCGACAGCACGCAGCCCTGCCACACACCCTTCTGTAAAGGGCATGGTGGCGTGGTCCCGTAAGAAGTGCGCACCGAAGTGGTGGACCCTTCATACAGGTTGCGGATGACAGCAATCAGGGGGCGGGGGATCCGGAACAGCTCGAGGACGTCCCAAAGCGCAGGCCAGACAACTGAATCGAAGGCTTTGATGAAGTCCACCAGCACAAGGTGCAAAGGGGACTCACCAGGCTGAAGGCGTTGCAGTTCCTCCACCAGTCGGCGAGTAGCGAAGAGCGCCTGTGGCTGTGTTGCGACCTGAACGGAAGCCGTGCTGAGTCTCGCTGAGGTGACCGTCCAGGGCCGTGCGCAGGCGGTTCAGGATGAGCCGCATAAGAAGCTTGAGGGGGGCACTTTGAATGCACACCCGTCTGTAGTTGCCGGGGTCGGCAGGCGACCCCTTGTTCTTGTACAGCATCGTGCGAAAACTGTGTTGCCAGGCCGCTGGAGGTGGTTGCGACGACAGCAGAAGGCGGTTGCAGATGTCCCAGAAGAGCAGCATAACACCTGTGTCCTCGAATACGGCTGCAGGTTGTACAACTGCGGCAGGAATCTCGTCAGAGCCGGTGGCTGCGTCATAACGCAGGCGCTGGACCGCCTCCGTGGCCTGGCCCCAAGGGCATTCCTAAGAAGGTAGGCAAACATGTCATGACCTACCCACAGCAGTTGATGGCTGACCTAGTGGTCCCAGCTCAGTTTGAACATCGCATTCACCGATCCCTCTCTCTTGCTTGGACTGCTATGCAGGACAAGAAGAGGTGGAAGACCATTGTCCAGGCTCATACTTAATGGCTGGGGGATGATGCAGACGATATTTGTTTAAACTTGTGTGTAATTATTTTTCTAATGAGATTAGCATAGTACTCCGTGGCATGCCTTTGTGCATGACACGCAAGTACTTACTTACTTTAGGCTCATACGCCCGCCCCTGTGGGCAAGCCCCCTCCCCCCAAGCGGAAGGGGCGCTTTGCTGAGTAGAATAGGTAGGGTTTTCTAGATTAGATTAGCTTAGAGTTAGATTAGTTTGGTTTCGCGGCTTTGTCCCCACTCCATCCATCCACGGGAATATGTGCTACATGATCTCCCAACGGAGTCATGTTATAATTTAATTTAATTTAATTTAATTTAACTTAATTTAATGGTTCGCAAGGATAGATGGCAAGTAGTACGTGATGGAGACCACCCCCAAGTCTGTGGCCGGGGGCTCCGCGTTTGACCGCCTATATGGCATTCATGCATAGGGACTCGGGCCGTGGTGCCCACAACCCTGTCCCTATAGGAACTAGATAGCTAGAATAATCCATTCCATCCCATGTTGATTCCCCAACGGGAGCACGAGTCTAATTAATTAATTAATTAATTAATTAATTAATGAATTAATGAAACACGTGCTCCCATGGGGGAGTCACCAATGGATGGATGGATGGATGGATGGACAAACAATTCTACCGGCTCTATTCTATCTATCTAATGCCTGAACTAGCAAACCAAGGGACATGCCACCTAGTAGGCCAAACTATCGGGGGCTCCTGGACCGCGCCCCCCGGGCCAGCTCGACCCCGCTGCCGCTGCATGCCCTGCGGCAAGCCATGCACGGCGGACCTGTTAAGCCCCCTCAGGCGCCTGCACCTGCGAAACGGACTACTTGGTCCCCACCGCTTTGCTCCAGCCCCCTGCATGGTGGACGGCCCCCACGACGAATGCATGGACCCGGGCCGGCCTGGGAATGGGCTGCTGCCATCTCCACCGTCGACCGCAACCACGCCGTGCCATTAACACATTTGCCAACACTTCTGCCCCCTCATTGATCTGCCCACATCCGGCATGTCAACTATAGTGTCTCAACTAGGCTCCGTGAGGGTGACCCCAGCCTTCGCGGTCAGCTCCCGTTGGCGTAGAAAACCTTGCGTGTCAACCTGGTGTGCCGAACCCCCGGGCCATGTCAGCCGTCTTGCCTCAATGCCTGCAGCGCCACGCTCAGAGTCCTCTTGGCTTTACTGAGCTTTGCCTGCGAAGGACGACCGGAAACAGCAACAACCCAGTCACTACATGACGTCCTCATTCGTGGGAAAGGTGCCTTGACAGGGCACGTTGACAGCACACAGCTAACACAAGCACCATTAGATACGAGACGAAAAGCCTATATCTGGTAGTTTCACGCGTGCCTATATCTGGTAGTTTCACAGTATAGCCAGAAGGACAGGCTGTTTCTTAGAGCCAAGACCGTTTCTCTGAACTAGAACTGTTTCTAGGAACTGTTTCTTCCAAAACAAGTGACCCTCAATTCCAATTATCATTTCCAAGCAACAGAGGAAGGCATGCCCGGCGTCCCGCAGTTACATACCGAGACATACCGGACCCCTGTGCCCTTATGTGCAAAGGTACCTCTTGGAGGCATGGGGAAATGCACCCGGACTCCTGCGCCTTTGTAGCAAGGTATAGGTTAGAGGTATGGTGTGACATACCTGGACCCAGAGCCCCCCCTGCCGGCGTTCATATACAGAAAGGTACCATGTAGAGGATACCAAGGGTGACATCACCAACCCCCGAACCCTGTGTCTGAGAAAGAAAAGGAAACTACTAAAGGAGTAACGAGGGTGACATCACCAAACTCCGAACCCCGTGTTTGAGAAAGAAAAGAACCTACTAAAGGAGTACCGAGGGAGACATACCCGGACTCAGACACTGTGTCCTTGTAGAAAAAAACCTAGAAGGATGCTAAGGGTGACATACCCGCACCCCCGTGTCGTCCACGGCGCATGGCAGCTCGATGATGTGCTGCTGCCACCCCTTGATGACGCACAGCTGGCATGTACCGTGGCGGGGGCATGGCATGGAATTGGCGTCACACCAAGGGAGAAGCGTGCTGTAATAGTAGAATCGGTTACATCATGCACACAAGGCAGAAACTACCCATGAACTAAAACTTCCCATGTGGGCGGTGTATTGCTGTCGCCGGGTTGTGGTTCTCGTCGCGCCCATGCCTGTGCTCATGGTCATGCGCATGTCCAGATGCCCGTGCCTATGCCCGTGCCCAGGTGTGCGTGGCAGCTGCTGGAAGAGTCACAAAGAGCCTTTCCCGTCGGCCGAAAAAAATGAAACCAGAGCCATTAGAAGTCAGGAATGCATGGGCTTGGCGGGGCGAGTAGAGTAGCAAGTAAGAGGCAAACGTGCCATGCGTGGGCACCAGGCACCCTGGTCTAGGAGGGCAATATTTGGAGTGACATCTACAGTCATTACCGCATTAAGTTACGATCGCCGCCTAAACGTCCTAACTTAACGCGGTTATGAATGTCTTCTTATGACACCCATCCTTATCCCACCACCCGGCACCACACCTGTTGCTGCGCGACCACCAGCAGCTCCACCGCTGCCGCCGATGTGACGTCCGGCAGCTGCAACACGACCTTGACGATCTGCACATGAAGGAGGGTAGGTCGGGGAATAGGGGGCAGGCAAGAACCGTATAGGAGTCCCATGAAGTAGAGGGCATTTTTGGTAGGAGTCAACATATATGGTCTACGGTACTAGAGGCCAAGTACACGGTCGCGTGAACAAGAGGGACATACTGCTAGTGTATGGTAAAGGATTGCAGTATATGGTAGACGTCAAGTGTACTAGCCGCAACTGTAGTCTAACCTGCCGGCCGCATCCAACCTGCAACTGGCAGGTTGGATGCAACAGGAAAAAGGGATTGAGGTCGTCAAGGGCTTTGAGGGTCAGAGGGCACGGATTCCTTTCACAAAAAAAGCTGACTTTCTTGAAAAAAGGGGTCAGCCGTTTGAGGGTCCGAGGGCAAGGGAGAAAGGTGCAAGGGGGACAGGGCACGTTAAGAGGGGGCAAAACGAGGTACGGGGGCGCTCTTCTACCGCGGGACCCACCTCCACACGGCCATCCTTGCCCCGCTGCGTCTCCACCGTGTGTGCTGGCGGCCAGTCGGCCTCCGCGCCCAGCTCTTGGATCAGCGGGGCGGCCTTGGTGGCGCACGGCGCAGGTGCGCTGTCTTCGCCCGTCACATCCTTAGGCTGCTCGTCACCACCGCCGCCGCCAACAGTACGACAGGCCATCACCAATGCCCAAGGGGAGGGGCCATCACCGACGCCAAGGGAGGGGCCACCAACGACGCCAAAGGGAGGGCGGTCGCCGACGACAAAGGGAGGGCGGCCGGCAAGGGAATGGCCAGTGTTCAAGCGATGTGGAAAAACAGGTGACGCGGAAAACAATACATGGAACGGCACACTTCAGGTCTGGATGAAGGCCCATGCTGCAACTGGCCACAGGGCAATCGCCAGCCAACCCCCTGTCAAGAAGTTGCCTGGCAAAGCCGTAGCACTACTGCCACCGAGAGCAAAGAGCTAGGCGTGGAGTGATTTACACCAAAATGAAGCCATGTGGGATAGTGCACGTGCAACAATCAGTCGGTCGGTCGGTGGGTCGGTTGGTCCGTCCATCACCCAGTCCAAGTATTCCCACGCCGGTTACCCGAGAGAGTTATTGCAACAGTGCAACCGTGCAACAGGATACTTCGGACGAGCACTTAACCTGCCAATACGATCAATTAATTGAAAGCACGTAACTTCTTCATACCATAAGGGGCCAACTACCATAGGGGTTCCTGAACGTTTACGGCTGGTTCATTCGTTGTCGTTCAATCAACTTAACAGGACTTGACCCGAGACGGACAAGACGCGATGACCCACATCTGCTATGGACAAGGCGCATTGCCCCACATCTGATATGGACAAGGCGCATTGCCCCACATCTGACATGGGCACGGCGCAATGGCCCACATCTGCTATGGACAAGGCGCAATGGCCTACATCTGATATGGACAAGGCGCATTGCCCCACATCTGATATGGACAAGGCACAATGCCCCACATCTGATATGGACAAGGCGCAATGGCCCACATCTGCTATGGACAAGGCGCGCTGCCCCACATCTGATATGGACAAGGCGCAATGCCCCACATCTGATATGGACGAGACTACATGGTGCACATCCGACAAACGGATCAAGCCCTGCCCATAATAGGCAACATGCCCTTGTTAAGACCTTGATTAGGGCTGGAATGTGCAGATACTATAGCCGCGAAATCATGCAAGAGGTCCTGTGTTCGAATCCGGTATGGTACCAAACTATTTCACAGTACAACTGCACACTCAACATGCACCGTAGGAGGGGTGCCCCACTCAGTGTAGGGTACCCCGGTAGCTCCGAGTGTTGGGTATTTCCGGGGACTGCCGACGACGGGAGAAAAGCAATCGCCTGGCAAATTCCGGAGCTCCCTCCGCGCCATTTGGGGGACGACGATCGTAAAACCGGAGTGACCGATGACAATATCTCTACTAGATTATACCAGGTTATACTAGACTAAAATACTTTTTACTATTTTTATACTATCTTAAATAATCCGTACTACACGTGACCTACTCGCCACCGTACACTAAACCTTGGTTGCCAACTTGCCAATGCAGTAACCTGCAGTTACCGTTTGAACGTGACTGCCAGCAACCAAATTGAACGGCTGCTGGTGCGAAGGGCATGGTTCCGAGCCTGCATATATTCTGTGTCGGTCTGTCGGATCACAGGCGTGGGAAATCTAATGACCAACTCAACGACAATTGTGAGCCTCAACTACACCGCGCGGCATGGTCTGGTAGCTCCCGCATCCATACTGCTGGCCGACGACCGATATAAAACTGGGAGCTCCGTCCGGCCAGCCACTTGGACGATGACTGTAAAATTTGCCCTGGGAGAGCCTGGGAGCTCCCTTCTTTCCTTCATCTGGACGACCAAACTCGTTTTGGTAAGACCAAAAGACTCCCTCCCGTACAAAATAGGGACGGCGGGAAAGGTCCCGGAGGGTTGTAAATGGCTGATGGGGCACCCCTCCTTGCACCGTACAACACGCACACCATCGTGAGCATGATGCAAGAAAAGCCACGAGGGTAACGCACCTGGCTGGCCGCCCTGCTGCCACCCTGGCTGCTTGCTGCCAGCGGAGGCTCCGAGGCCCTGTGCAGTCCGACGGCACCGCCAAGAGAATGAAAAGGAGGCAAGATTAGAGATAACCGAATAGCAAGGAATGGTGGGTACAATTTCGTTATTGGCGCAATCCAGTGCCCACTCTGAGGCGGTACAAGACCCAAAAGAACGAGGATGCGACTCCCTTCTAAATAAACCATAACTATAAGGAAACTCTTCGCACTACGGCAGCGCGTACTCGGATGCTCCGCGGCCGTAGATCTGCTGCACAAGGGACGCGGGACTACTGACGACGTCACTGCCGCCCTTGCCTCGGCTGCCCTGTGACACTGCAGCCCCTGCCATCGCCGCCGCTTCCCCTGCCCTGTGTGTCCCACTGGCCCCGGCCCTGCGCTGCACCCAGAGCTCCAGGTTGGTGCGCGCGAGGCGGACCTGTGGGGGCAGGGGAGGGGGGAGCACGCACCGCAGACCGAGGGAGGAGGGAAGGAGTCATGATCAACGTTATTTATTACTTTGCTATTATTATAAGTTTGCTACTTCATTGCTGCTATTTGTTATTACTGCTACTGCTACTGCCGTGGTATCGCGAGTATGGCATTTTCTTCATTAATACTATTTGTTATTACTGCTACTGTTGCTGCCGTGGTATTGCGAGTATGGCATTTTCTTCATTGATGCTATTTGTTATTACTGCTACTGTTACTGCCGTGGTGTCGCGAGTATGGCATTTTCTAGGCACCAGCAGAAGCAAGGACGGAAGATGACTGGATGATCAACAGCAGCAAACACTACTCATGTATAGCATATTAGATGACTAGATGATCAACAGCAGCAAACACTACTCATGTATAGCATATTAGATGACTGGATGGTCAACAGCAGCAAACACTACTCATGTATAGCATATTAGATGACTCGATGATCAACAGCAGCAAACACTACTCATGTATAGCATATTAGACTGCATATTAAACCGCACCCAGCAACATAATACCACGGACAGGGCAAGAGCATACACCTTGTCTGGTGTGATACTACTATGCATTAACTAGCCACTGTGCATGAACCTTATCTATCTGATCTGATGCGATATGCATAAACATTATAAAATAGCCACTGTGCATGAACCTAATAAACCTGGTCTGATGTGACATGCATGAATTCATTAGTTCATTTACATGTAGACGGCGTCACGTGAGCATAAGTCCTCAGTGGGATGGAAATGGGATGGGGTGGGTGGATCTAGCTATCTAGCGTCTAGTTACAGGGTTGCGACATGCATAAACATTATCAAACAGCCACTGTGAATGAGCCTGTTGTCACTTTGCTTCCTTTCTTCCTGTCGCGCCGTACCTGGAGCTTGCCCTCATACGACATGCACAAACCTGCATGCTATCTCAGGTCCGTACCTGGAACTTGGCCTCAACGAAGCGGAAGCAGCGGTCAAACATGACATCCCTGCAGGAGGCAGCAGGTAGGAGCAAGCAGGAGCAGTTTACAGCAAGAGGCAGCAGGAACGGTCGCAGCAGCGGGTGGAATCAGGGCCGCACACATAGCATTATCGCAAGCCAGCTCGATTACACAAGGTAAGGAACGACAAGGGTGTGAAAGCCAAGTCTGGAGGTAATGTACACTTGTGGGGAATTCGTGTATGCAGTGTGGTTGGGAATAAGGGTAGTGTACATTACCTCCAGAATGGCTTTCACCCACACTGCATACACGAATTCCCCACTACTTTGTGTGCGGAACAAGGTTGCAGATGACAACGCTGCTATAGGTAGCCCTGCAACGCATTACCTGGGCAGGCCCTACCTGACGTCCTTGTCCTCAACCGCGGCCGCGACAACGGCTTCGGGGCACTCCACGCGGAACGTCACCACCTCCTCTGCGGCAAATGGCAAGGCATTCAACGCAAGCACCAGAGCAAGATCCACGGGCTCACTAATCAACAAACAGGAATCAAACAGGCAAATAGGAATAGAAAAGGAATAAAATCCGTTGGCAAATCCCAGCACAGCAGGAGCAAGACACACAAGGCCGAGAAATCAGCCACCACATGCGGCTCCACAGGTCCATGGCTGTACGGGACATTCCTTGTGCCAGTGTGATTGTCAACTTGTCATGAAAAGGGCCTCAATTCAGGCCTCTTAACAAATAACAATTATATGTCAAGGGGACGGGACATGCACGAATCTTTTGGCGCCGTAAATTTCGCGGCACAGGCCGTACCGTGAAAAGTTGGTGCGCCGTGCGAGCAGCCCGTGCGGAAGTGGCCATGGCGACTGCGTTCAGGCAAAACTACCACAATAGGGCAAGCGAAATGCAAAATATTTTCTCGAATGTTAAAGACAATGAGTTCATGATGATGGCTTGTGACGGAAATAAGCTGGATTCCAATAGCGCAGTTGTTTTTCCATGCCATCGTCATGGGGGGTAATCTGAAGCTTTTGGTCGCGCGGAATGAAATAGAATTCATGATAGCGGCATTGAAATCGCATTTTTGGGGGTTAATCTGACCGTGAAGCAGGCGTTAATATCGGTAGCATCGAATTCTAAACCGAAATGTTCTTTTGCCACAATTTCGGCCATACTCGGTAAGTAACTGTTCAGGCCTGCCCAGTGCGTGTCTGGCCTGTCCATGGAAGAACGGCTGTTGTTGCACACCTGGGTGAGAGGTTTACGAGGGCAAGGTACAGATTTGTGGCGAATTTTATCTGCTATCAGTGCTTACTTATATGAGCTCATCGTTCAAAGTTTTTTGCGTTCTTTTAGGGCAGTTTCCGCCAGCTAGCTTGCCGTTGTGTTGTCGAATACCTGGCAGCTTTAGATTGTTTTCGTTGACGTCGTGGTCAGGGCCGCTTCAGTCGCAGCCTATAGCTTCTCGGGGAGGTTTAAGGCATTTTACAAAACGTGTTCTGGCAAGGATGTTGTGCGAATGGATGCTTCTTGTTGTGTGAGAGTGACGCACCCTCTCTTCGCAGCGGCATCACAGCGCTCATGCGCTGAAGGGTCGGCAATGGCTTCTTTGCATTTTATCTCGCAGGGAAGTGTTTTAGTGATGATGATGTTGGAGATATTGCATTTGTGTGACTGCATGTAGATAGCTGCCACCATTGGTTGTTTGAGCTTTCCTTTGTTAAGATGATGTGACAAGACTACAATGTGCTGAGCCAACCATGGTTGACATGGTTGACTGCATGCAGGCTATATATACCATGTTCCTACTTGGTTCCTTGCCCTCCATAGTCCCTGTTCGTCATCCATGCCAGGCAGGGCAGTTTAGGAGGTGTTGTTGTGTGGATTAGCTTGGTTGGCATCAACCTTACGCTCTAACCTGGGAGAAACAAAGAAAATGCTGGTTCGGCATGGTAGGGCTACCATCGTCAAGGCTACGCACATATATACAAGGCTGGCCATGCTCGAGGGACGGTGAAGGCGTTTGAGGTGCGTGGCCACCCCTTTGTACTTTGTAAACATACTCAGCATGGTTTTGGTGCATGTTGGATGGCATATGAAGTGGCTTTGTGTTTATCTGCTTACTGAGTGGTCCTTAGGGCCTTGTCAGGTGGTCCTATAGGAAACCCATCAACTTGAGCAGTTCTTGTCACAATGAACCCCCACATTGAGCATGCGTTGCCGTCAGCGTGCAAGAGTTAATTATATGTGCTTTGGTCAGTTGGCAGATGTCTTTGATGAAGGAGGAGGTGCTAGTGTGTCTACATGGTTACTGAAATCTCCTTGTAGCGTCTAGATGGGTGGCCGTCTTGGAATAGTTGTAACTTGGGCAGTTCTTGTCAGCATGGCGTCAAACCTTGAACATAGGAGGTACCATATGTGCAGAGGGTGGTTTGGCCAGTTTTCACATGGCTTAGATGGATAATGGGGAGTTGGTGTGTTTAAATACTTGCTAAAACCTCCCTTAGCTACGTCACAGGTGACAACCTATGAACGTTAATCACTTGAGCTGCGGTTGTCAGAACGACCTAAAATTTTGGGGTTGCATGCCCCCCCCTCTCAGGTATTTGAAAATATGTGATATGGCGCTTTTCAAAGTGTTTATTTTATTTTATTTATTTATTTTTTTAATTGAGAAAGCACGTGTTTTGCATCCTTGCTTATTTCTTGGTCCCAATTAGGTAGAATTTCTCAAAAGTGGGGGAGCTATATGGAAATATGTGTTTTGTTTAGGAATTATGTGCCCATTGTCCTAGGGAAAATGTGACTAAAATAGCGTCTTTTTCTATTTTCAGCGCGTTACCGGTACATGGTTGGGGCTAGTACCCCCCCCAAGTTGTTGGGAAATTTTTTGAAATAATAATTTTTAAAATCATACATTTCATGGTCCCCAATCGTCATTGGATTTTCATCCCATGCGTAGGTATGGTGTCCAGAAAAGTACCCTTAAGGTGTGTCCTGTCCCCTTTTGATACAGATATCGTCATGATGTATTGTTAGCATTGTTACTACTTTTACGATGTATTGTCATCAATAATTGCGCACAAGAAAACACCAGCCCATGAATGTCTGGTCGCACAGGCTACAAGAAGAAAGGAAGCTCCACATTTGAGTTTTCATGCAGAGCTCCATACGGCTACAGTACATGAAATGGCTTTAGTCATCTGTTGGCTCTACGCATTTTTTAGACGAAATGGAAACGACAAGTTGTTCATGGGCCAATAGTCCATGTGACTCGCTGCAGTCGCACGCAATTCGAGTGCTCTTCGGTTCTCACGCAAGCTTGGGTGCGGATGACTATGCAGTATTACAGCGTTGGGCCTGACTAACATAACTGGGGGAGCGACTGCGGCTGCCAGATTTACGCGCGATATGGGAGGGCACCGTTTGTTTTACAACGGTCCCTGCCTGAGGTCATACCCGATGGGTCCAGGGTGGTACCACTCTAAAAAAGGTATCGCTTTACTAGCGAGAGCCAAGCACAACCATAAACACAACTGCTAACCCCTGGCCAGTGAAACGCGCCCTCACACCTCCATTCAATCCTTCCATTTCCAGACACTTGATCCCCCGGCATGTCCAGGATCCCCGCCCCCATCTCGCCCCCAAACCCAAGCCACTCCTGCCCCCCCCCCCATCCCCCCACCCCCCCGGATGCAAACACCTCACCTCCTGAGCCATCGTCGCGACTGCACGCCACCGGCGCCTCCCCGTCCCCCCGCTCCCGAGGCGACAGCAGCGCCGCCACCAAGCCCGCATCCACCCGCTGGTCCGCTGACCCCCCCCCACCGCCACCTCCTTGGCCGATCCCCCATCCTGGCACCCCCCAGACCGCGACGACAGCCCTCCTGCCATCGCCACCTGGCCGCTCGCAGAGGCGCGTGGTGAGCTTGAGCTGTGGGCCAGCGGTGGTGGATGGGTCACTATCCGCCTGCTGCCGGTCACTATAACCTCCCCGGTCACTATCGACCGCGCTCCCATTGCCAGATGCCCCTGGGTTGGTCTTTGCGCCAATCTCCTGCACTTTGGGCGGGCCATTCCTCTTGTCAGGACCTCCTCCTAGTGGCATATCGGGGAACAGCTGGATGCCAGGGCTACCCGATTGATTGCCAGGTACATGCATCCCATCTGGACTGGGACCTTTGGCCCCCCTGGGCATACCGGGGGGGGCGGGTGGCACGCCAGCAGAAGGGAGAGGGGGCATGGCCACGCCCGCGTTCTTGGCTTGTTCGGCGATGAAGCGCGTGTACTCCTGGCCGTCACACCATGCCGTGACGAGGGGGCAGGGGTTGGGGAGCAGGGGTGAGGGAGAGGGGTTAGGGCGAGGGGTTAGGGCGAGGGGTTAGGATGAGGGGTCAGGGAAAGGGGAGAGGGACTCACAAGGAAGCAGAAGAGAGAGAGGGCATGGTCATGCCCGTGTTACCGGGGGTTTGACAAGGGGCTTAACATGGGGTTGCCAAGGAAACCATGGGAAGTGGCACAAACCACAATGTGAACGCCTGGCAACCCTCACAGGGGGAGGGAAGAGATAGTGGGTTTATGCAGAGTTTTTTATACAACGCAGGGGTAGGAACAACCACACAGGGTTCTTCTCGGCAAGCCCGTCCCCACCACCCAAGCGCTGAAAGGAACCTTGTTTAGTGGAACCCAAGCGCTGAAAGGAATTTTGCTCCCGACATCGTCGCATCTATATGGATGTCGCTCTATAATGCTGGCGCACGCGCTCACCTCCGGGTCCTCCTCTGCCAGCCCGTCCAGAAACTTCCACAGATGCTCCGCGTGGCTGCGCATCGCCTCCGGCCCACCCAGCTTGGACATCATGTCTGCCAGGTCGCCGCCCACGCCAGGCGCGGGTGGCCCCCCACTGCCACCACCGCTAAGACCACCCAGGCCTCCCACCGCCCTCGCGTGATCTGTGCTGCTGGCATCTGCGCCACCGTCGCTTTTGGCCAGGTTCATCAATTGGGCCATGAGTCCCTCCATGGCGCGAGGGGGCCCTTTGTTCTCCTGAGTGGAGATGCACAGAATTTCCCGCTCCAATGTGAACTGAAAGGACAAATTAAGATGCACTAAAATGGACGATGTAAGTCGCCCTAACTGCTATATGTGCCTATACATTGAAAAAAAATGCATGTATGTGTATCAGAAAATGATAATTCGAGCTGCTTTAGGGTTTAGGGATAAACAGTTAGGTGGTTTCCTCTGTTGGCTGCTCAGCCGCTCGTCTTGGCAGCCTGGGACGCGCCAGGTGTCGCGCCGGCACCCTGGGGAGGGGGCACCTGGGCAAGAAGGGTCGATGGGACAATGCATGGGACAAGGCGCATGGCAGCGGTTTTGTAGAATATTCACAAGAAAAGATATAGTATTCACAAAGATATAGTATTCACAAAGATATAGTATTCACAAAGATATAGTATTCACAAAGACATAGTATTCACAAAGATATAGTATTCACAAAGATATAGTATTCACAAAGATATAGCATTCACAAAGATATAGTATTCACAAAGATATAGTATTCACAAAGATATAGTATTCACAAAGATATAGTATTCACAAAGACATAGTATTCACAAAGATATAGCATTCACAAAGATATAGCATTCACAAAGATATAGCATTCACAAAGATATAGTATTCACAAAGATATAGTATTCACAAAGATATAGTATTCACAAAGATATAGCATTCACGAAGATATAGTATTCACAAAGACATAGTATTCACAAAGATATAGTATTCACAAAGATATAGTATTCACAAAGATATAGCATTCACAAAGATATAGCATTCACAAAGATATAGTATTCACAAAGATATAGCATTCACAAAGATATAGTATTCACAAAGATATAGTATTCACAAAGATATAGTATTCACAAAGATATAGTATTCACAAAGATAGTAGTAGATTAAAAAAAAAAAAACTTAATGTAGTCACAAAACTTATGCGTGGCCATGCATCGGACATTCATTTTGATTTAGTCACGAAACATTTACAGAAGTTTATTAATATCAGTTCGTGGTAGTTCATCGGAACGCATGGCGAGCGAACAAGAGGTCGGAAAGAGGCGACAGAAAGACGATGCTTTACATCCACACAAGGCTCCTTTCATCCAACGGATATTTGCCCCACACATGCATCGATGCAGTGCCACCCGCCCACACGTGCACTGGTTCAGTGCGCACCCGCCCAACCTATCTTGAGGTAAATGCGCACCCCCCCAACTTGCCGCCAATTCGCACTTGCCCAACCTATCTCGAGGTACATGCACACCTGCCCTGCTGTCTCGGATGAAATCCGCTCGGCTGCCAGTGCGCGTCGCTCCGCCTCTAAAGCTGTCACTTTCTCGTCTGTCAAGCAGCGGACAGCACACGAAGGGTGCATGACGAAATAAGGGCAGTGAGAAACGAAAGATTTGGAAACAAGGACAGTGACAAAGGAAGGCGCGAGGAATCAAGGACAGTAACCAACGAAAGCATAAGGGACAAGGAAGCATGGCCGGGTGGACAGCCGCAGCCGGTTGATAGCACCGAATGGTACTTAAGTGCATGGCAAGCAGGCTATTTTTTTTTTCAAAATAAATAGCGAGCAAGGTGCACGAGTAAATAGCAAGAAAGTAAGACCATTGTAATTGATTGAATGGCAAGCAAGGTACCTCGTAAATAGCAAGCAAGACACTACTAATAGAGAAAAAAACAATCAAGTTGCTCGAGTTAACAGTAAGTACGTGAAATCCAGTGCTGTAGTAAGTAGGAAGGTGCTTGAGTAAGTAGCAAGTAAAATCCAGTACTGTAGTAAACATAGCAAGTTAGCAAGGTGCTAGAGTAAACAGCTAGTAAGCAAAGCCCAGTACTGTAGTAACTAGCAAGGTAGCAGGGTGCTAGAGTAAATAGCAAGGGAGCAAGGTACTCAAGGAAAGCCTGCTCACTCACAAGTCATGCTTAGAACCTACAGCACTTCAAACTATCAATGTGGTGAGCCGACAGGACTGCTGATACTAGATCGCTAAGCAGAAAGGTATGGAGACAGCAGGCCGCTAAAACTTAATCATACACAATTACAAAGATGTGGGATTGTCTGCTCATGCTGCAAACAACTGCAGATAAAACAGTGAAACTTTCCCGGGAAATCATATTCAGCTGCCGTCATGCTCGTTACGAGGGTAACATGACGAATTTGCCACGTTCTATGGCATGCAAAACATTATGGAACACATACATGCCTAGTGCCCAATGTGACCTGCATGTTCTGCCATCGCGTTAGAACTAGGCAACTGTTGCAACTGTCCCACTGAATGGCCAGCAGTCGCGTTCGTGACACCAACGGCTTAGTATAGGAGAATGACGAGGCTCCAGTGGTCTAGGAGACTATAGCGACTTCGCAAAGCAGTGCTGCGGGATGGATGGAAAGGTGTGCACTGTGAGTTTGTACTTACAAAACCCGGTTTTGACCTGATCACGCCGCCAATTCGAGACCAGCGACCACAGAAGGGCAAGAGAAGACAGGGTGCAGGTTAATAGGTTTCGAATGTCAATTTTATAAATACTTGGGTAGAATCCAAGGTCAATAATCCGAAAAACGCCGAAACGTAGTTGCACGCTGCTGTACCATGAAAACTTCCATGCAACCGCCGACGATTATACAGCATGCAGACAACTTCGCGTAGAAGCTAAAGGGAAACTTCTGCGCAGCCATGACTGTTGCAGCAATATGTACTTTTTGTGGCACACTGTGCTGGTCTTCTAGAAGCAGCGTTTAGAGGCACGCATTAAGAGTCTAGACTCTAGACTCTAGAGCTAGGCGCGCCATAGTGCTAAATTGCTACTTAATTGCTAAAGACATTCTCTGTCACTTATAATTAGGTAAACCGATCGAATCCGGAAACGTGCAGGCTGCCGTGTTGGCAGTCAGCACTGGCCAGTATTCCCAGTAGTAGTGACTAGTGATCTGGGTTATCCAATTTGCCCTACAGTAGCCCAGTAGCCCCTATATCTAGTGCGTCAATAATAAATCAAACACCATAATAATACCAAACCAGGCCAGGTTACAGTTTACAGGTACAGTCGGTCATTCACGCCTTAAGTTGGGTTGGCCTAAGTTGTGTTCATGCCTTCAGTTGGGTCGAATTGGATTTTGGCGTTCTCAGTTCAAAGTAGTTCAGAGTAGTATGCTTTTATCTTTAGTTCAAATGAGTAGAATCTAGTAGAGTCATTCACGCCTTAAGTTGGGTTCACGCCTCAAGTTGGTGGGTTGACCCCTCAAAAACCACGAAGCCACTGTAGTGTTGTTGTTGTTGTTGTTGTTGTGTCCCACGCCGCACTATGGGCAGCAGAGAATCTACAGTGGCTCTCTATAGTGACTGTACTGTACAGTAGCTGGCTACTGTACTGTACAGTAGCTGCGCGAAGCCGTCAACAGCCGTCAACCCGGCCCACTGACCCAGGTCCCAGGCCACTTGGTCTTCGCAGTCCGCGGTCCATTCTGCACTCGGCCAGCAGTCTGCAGCCCACAATGCTGAGCGGCGCCCGATGGCATCGGGCCCGGAATAAAAACGCGCCAAAACCAGCCGGGTTTTCCGCGCGACCGCGATTGGCACGGACACCGCAGACTGGCTTGAACAGGGAAGGGGGTTACAAATCGTCAATCTTTTCGCCGCAAGCGCAGCTCAGCCAAATCAGTGGCGCGAATGTCAGGGATGCAATGAAAATGTGGCGCGTCACAACTTGCAGCCGCCGCGCGCCAAAACACGTGCCGCTTCGAGGCATGTGCGCCCACACTGAGGTGAATGTTTCATGATCTGGTTTGGAACGGTTGACACTTCCAGGCAGCTTTTTGCAGGTTGGATACGGAAAGTCGCAATTGACACCTACGTTGACCGTTTCATGCCATTTGGTCATACTAGCAATTACCAAACGGAGCAACCGGCATAACTTCCTGCTGGAGCGTCAAATTATGCGAATATCTTGGTCCGCACCCTGGTGAACGGATTGTCGGCCTAGCTGTCAAAATTGAGGTTTTTCCTGATCCGGCTCGCACACGCGCGCGCGCCGCTAAAACGTGAATGCCAAACACACGGAAGTGAAACTTGCAGGCTTGCAGAGAAAACCTGCAGCTGATGGGTGCTCTCCTGTAAAGGATTGACGGAGCTGCTGACGCATTTACATCAGCGGGTTTTTCTATAAAAAGAGTCTTGAAACCCGTACCAAGGGAATTGCTGCTGCATTACTGAGTTTTTCTGTTCCAATGGCTTCCACGCTCCAATCTTCCCTTTCCTCATCCAGTAGCACGTTCGTTGGCGGCTTCGCCTGCGATGTCTCAGCTCGCCGGCCTGCAGCTCATTCACGCTTGCAAAAGCCCACGCCTGTTCGAAGCGGTCTTTTCGATCGAAAGACAAACTCGTCGCGAAAAACGACGATTAAGGACGCGGTCCTATCAATCTTTTCGAACAGGAAACAGGCGCCTTCAACGCGGCCACCCAGCGCCGTCGAGCAAGTGGAGCTGGGAGAGTTTGATGAGGCGAAAAGGCAGCGTCTTCTACAGGAGCTTGCCAGCTTTGGAGGGGAGGGTGAAGGAAGCATGTACCAGTCGCATCTTGCCGCGCATTATGCGGAGCCAAGGCACTGATGCAGTGTCCCGGTGAATCGTTGAATTTTTTTCACCGCTTCACTAACGTGCCAGGGGCATATGCCCCGGCCCAACCATTGCAAGCCATGTACATACTAAGCTTTTTATCAAGGTGCGCAACGTGGCCTGCCTTGTACGCCTCGGTTGGCACCTCCTTACGACGGGCCGGTCATCTCTATAACTTCGGGTTATCTGATACCCTGTGCTTAACCGGTTTGGCGTCGAGCTTGAGCTAAGAAGAGGAAAGAAAGTTATCGAGGCAAATGGCGCGCTTGCTTGAGGCTGTCCAGCAGTCCTTCAATCTGTCGTGGACATTGGAGCATATGTCTATGACAGTGTGCTTCTCTTCTTTGGCCCAGCGTCTTTTTGACCTGGCATTCAAAAGAGAAGAACTTGGAAAAGAACAAACCTTTGAATTGTTTACACCACATACAACTGCGTGCCTGCGAAGAAAATGGTGAAATGGTTACCATGGAAATTGTGTGTACGTTTAAGTCCCTGGTCTTTGCAGCATCTGCAAACCAGCAGCAGTTTTCTTGTAATGTATATAGTCTCCGAGTATGTGTGAAGCAGCACCAAGGTTCATGCTCATCGAAATGACATTTCTGAAGGATGGTATATGAGCCATTCATAACATGACATCAATTTAAATCATTCCCTATTTCTGGCCTGCGCTGATTGTCTCCTTGATAACATGACATCAATTTAAATCATTAATTTAAATTAAGTTTAACATTTTTGGAAGGTATATAGTAATGTATGTTTCCAAACGCAGATGTCACATAAACTGTTCTAATTGATACACCTCTTATTGTAATGCTGTTGCATGCTCACGAGACACTCCATGGGTATTGCTCTCACTAATGGGTACAGCACACCGTTTCCAATGGGACCTGCCGTGCTTGTAAAGTGAGACATCTCATTCAATGTGTATTCATAAATGTGAATAATGGTGGGGCCATTGAGGTGCCATGCAGAAAACTATAGCTACGTTCTTGCCCCATTTAATTCAGTTCATCTCATTTTGATTGGTCAGTCACAGTCACGATGGACGCAACATGCGCCGTGCATGCATCCCGGGCATGTGCACCTCATGCATGAGGCCGATCGAGTATTCCAAGAGTAGTCACCCAGGTAAAGTAAGTAAGTAAGTAAGTAGGTAACATAGCAGTTGCTGGGCGACCTCGTGGTCCCAGCTAAGTTTGAACACCGCATTTCCTCCCTCTCTCTGGCTTGGACTGCTATGCAGAACAAGAGGAGGTTGCAGACGATATTGTCCAGGCTCACACGCCAGCCCCTGTGGGCAAGCCCCCCCCCCCCCCGGAGGAAGAGGCGCTTTGCTGAGTAGAGTAGCTAGGACTCATTTCTAGATATTAGCTTAGAGTTAGCTTAGTTAGGTTTCGCGGCTTCACTCACCTCCATCCATCAAGCAAGGGAATTAATTAACTCGTGCTCCCGTTGGGGAGTCACGGAGCACCGAAGTCATCGGTGGTTTTAATCCCTGTCTGTGCGCAACAGCAAGAAAGGGCAGAGACCCCTTTCTCCTTCATCAGTGCCAGAGGAGGCATGCCACAGCTGCAATCGGACACAATAGATGATCCGGCTTTCGCTCTGTGGGTGCAATATAAGACCCGTGTGATCATATCATAACAAGGAGCGTGGGCAAGTAATATGATCATAGCCAGTTTTCACCTTTGCGGAGTGTCTGATCAGAATAGCCAGGTCGATTCCGGTCGGATTCATTT
>RPFO01000219.1:1022500-1086701 GCA_009746045.1 Mesostigma viride
CCAGTCTGTTTGCGCTCTTAATGAACCTGGCATGAAACTTTTTGCGCCGTTTCTGGGTTTTTCTTGCTATTTTGTTCTCCACTTGTTGCAGTTGTGCTATCAGATTTTCCGCAGCTTTCAATGGTTTTCCTTACGCTGCGTATGCCATGCTTCCTAAAGCTACCCAGAATTGATCGGGCAGTTATCTGGCTTTGCTACGCTTCCTGTATGGAGGTTTTCACACGGTAGACATTCTATATTGCGTAGTCAAGGACCCTAGCTGCCTGGGAGCGGCATCACCGTTGCAAGGAGCTGGCGAGCTCATAGACGCCTGTCATGCTCTTCAGCCTGCTGGAAAACAAGGTTGTTGTATGGAAGGTGAGAATATGTGAGTTACTTATTATCACATCCCCACCTGTTTAGCCATGTTTAACATGTTGGCCCCTTGCTGGCCCACTGCACGGTCCCCTAGTTATTGCTGGCCTTTTTACCATATATAATTACTTGCATCAAAGTGAAGGCACCCAAGTAAACATAACCAATATAAAGCCACATATATACAGTTATACACATACACACAATTATGCATGCGCACGTTTACATTCTCAGTATGACATGCAATATATCGATCGTGTCCACAATATCCACCGTATAGAGTATAGCCGAGGGTAGGGCAACCTTGGATTATGTCCAAAACAGTGTTAAAAACATGTGGATTGATGGTGGGTGTCTTAAAATGTGTAAAATCAGAGTATTCTGAGTGTGTCCGTACGAAAACGTATAATACCGTATTATACCGTATTATACCGTATTATACATTATACTCCACCGTGACCGTATAACGCGTATAACGTACGATTGCACTCTGCTCCTCAAGCCCCCCCTGGGTGCCTGTGCTTGGTAAGGAGGCATGAACCCTCATGGCGGTGCAGGTGCACCTTGTGCACCCAGAGCAGGTGATAGTTGTACATCCTCCACCTGCAGGTTGTAGCCCTGATTGTATTACAAACCCATAGATGCCCCTTTCTCAGGGCTATGTGTTACATATGCTCCCAACGGAGCTATGATTTTAATTAATTAATTAATTAATTAATCCATCCATCCATCCATCCATCCATCCATCCATCCATCCATCCATCCATCCATCCATCCATCCATCCATCCATCCATCCATCCATCCATCCATCCATCCATCCATCCATCCATCCATCCATCCATCCATCCATCCATCCATCCATCAATCAATCAATCAATCAATCAATCAATCAATCAATCAATCAATCAATCAATCAATCAATCAATCAATCAATCAATCAATCAATCAATCAATCAATCAATCAATCAATCAATCAATCAATCAATCAATCAATCAATCAATCAATCAATCAATCAATCAATCAATGGCTGGTTGTGTACCGTGTGTTAGCGGTGCATGTGACTAGGTATGGTGGCACAGCTAGGCTAATTAATTAATAAATTGAACTCGTGCTCCCGTTGGGGCTAGTCACGGAGCATTAATTAATTAATTAATGAGACTCGTGCTCCCGTTGGGGAGTCACGGAGCATTAACCCCGATGGATGGATGGGTGGGTGGGTGCAAACAGTCCTACCGGTCAAAGCTATCTCTATCAGCTACCTACAACAGAACGGAGCATTAACCCCGATGGATGGATGGATGGATGGATGGATGGATGGATGGATGGATGGATGGATGGATGGATGGATGGATGGATGGATGGATGGATGGATGGATGGATGGATGGATGGATGGATGGATGGATGGATGGATGGATGGATGGATGGATGGATGGATGGATGGATGGATGGATCCATGGATGGATGGATGGATGGATGGATGGATGGATGGATGGATGGATGGATGGATGGATGGATGGATGGATGGATGGATGGATGGATGGATGGATGGATGGATGGATGGATGGATGGATGGATGGATGGATGGATGGATGGATGGATGGATGGATGGATGGATGGATGGATGGATGGATGGATGGATGGATGGATGGATGGATGGATGGATGGATGGATGGATGGATGGATGGATGGATGGATGGATGGATGGATGGATGGATGGATGGATGGATGGATGGATGGATGGATGGATGGATGGATGGATGGATGGATGGATGGATTGAATTGAATTGAATTGTAACATAACTCCGTTGGGAGTATATGTAGCACATAGCCCAGAGAAGGGGCATATGGCCTATCATACATTCTAAGCTACTTCCTGCAAGGGTGGGAATGTAAACAACACTTGCTCTAGGTGCACTAGGGCACCTGCACCACCCAGAGTTTCAGGCAGCACCCAGCGAAGGGGAGCCTGTCATAGGTGGGGAAGATCATCATGGCTATACAAGAGCTAGGACATGGCTTCTCTACAGAGAGCATCTCTCTGCATGGCATAGCATGGCGAAATTCTTAATGCAACATCCATGGGGGTCCCTTTATAGGCAGGGCTTGGCTAAATTCTGTAGACAACATCCATGGGGGCCGTTATGGGCGCACATGCGCGTGGGCCACATGCTAGGCTAAGCCTGACTAATCTACACTACTGGTATGAATTCCCTAGTCTGGGGTGGCAGGAGGGGGCTGCCAGGGCTTGTGGTCAACGTGGATGACCGCCCCCCTCCAGTATACCGGCTTCCCCCCTGCGCTGTGCCGGAGCTGAAGGTAGGTCGGCCATAGCTCGCGTCGCCGCTGTTGCTGGGCCAGGGTCAAGTCGTCGTCCAGCGTGAAGCGAGTCCTTGAGAGCTTCTTGCGGCATTTAAGGAACGCCTGACAGCTTGTCCGCCATGTACTTAAAGGTGAGGAGCACGGGTGCCGGGCCAGCCTTCCCCCGCGCGCGGGGGAGGCGGACAGCCGACATGTCCAGCTCACCAGTGAGTAGCATGGGGGCAAGAATGTCGCGCTTAAATGCCTCAAGAAGGCTCGTGGAGGTCTCACCTGCCGGCTGGTCGAAGTGCTTGACGATGACATTGTGGCTGCGCCGGGCGATGTCGGTGTCCTCGCGAAGGTCGAGGGCTTGTTGCTTGAGTTGTGCCGAGATGGTGGAGGTGGTGGAGGTGGTGTGCTGCTTAAGCAAGTCCGCCCAGGTGGAGGGAGCATCGCCGGCCGGGCCAGCAGGCGTCGGCTGGGCGGCGATGTCCTTCACCGCTTGGGCGGTGAGGCCGGCGGTGTCATGCAAGCTCTCAAGGGCGTTGGCGGTGGCTTGAAGGCGTTGGTCGAGGTCGAGGAGCTGGGCTTTGATGTCGGCAGTGGAGGCGGAAATGGCCGTGGAGGTGGAGGCGGCGGCGGTGGAAATGTGAGGAAGTTCAGCAGTCAGCGTGCCGCCGATTGCTGCTATGTCGGCAGCAAGGGGGGTCACGTGCTGCTGAAAGGCTTCCGTGAGGATGGAGCGGAGGGTGGGGACGGAAAGGGGTGGAGCCCAGATCTCGCCGTCAGAGCGCTGGAGAAGGGAGTTGAGGATGGCGTGCTGGAGATGGGGGCGGACGCAGCCGGACAGCCCGTAGATGTTGTCCCAGCGGCGGCCGTCTGGGCAGAGGAGGCGATTGATGGAGTGGAAATGGAGGCACAGGTCGTAAAGCGAAGCGTAATCCCCGAAGAAGATGCAGCGCATAGCATCGGTCGGAGAAATGGTGGCCCAGTCGTAATCTGCGACCTTGAAAGGCCGGGGCCGAAAGCTCGGTTCTGGGCGTGAAGACCCTCCTGTGTCGTCGGCTGGGCGGGTGCGCTTGGGGTCATGCAGGCGATGCAGATGGCGAGGCGTTAATAAGCCCGGGGGGTTGCTGGACGACCACCAGTGCACGACTAGTGTCATCGCCGCCTGCCGGACCTGAAGGCGAAGCTGCAGCCTGAGCTGCAGACGTATTTTCATTGCCGAGCGCAGCCGCCAGGCTGCGTTGCGTCGAGGCGCGTTTGTTCGCCATATATTGCGTTTTAGATTCGGAAAATTATATCAGCATGTGCGTCTTAGAAAGACGAAGCGATAGTGATATTCACGGCTAAATTCGGTGCTCAAACGTGAAAGTTATGAGCTCCGACAGCCATGGCTACCTCGTGGCCGGAATTTATTATATATGCACTCACAGGCATGCTCCCCCCTTACCCGGGCAGATGGATGGATGGATGGATGGATGGATGGATGGATGGATGGATGGATGGATGGATGGATGGATGGATGGATGGATGGATGGATGGATGGATGGATGGATGGATGGATGGATGGATGGATGGATGGATGGATGGATGGATGGATGGATGGATGGATGGATGGATGGATGGATGGATGGATGGATGGATGGATGGATGGATGGATGGATGGATGGATGGATGGATGGATGGATGGATGGATGGATGGATGGATGGATGGATGGATGGATGGATGGATGGATGGATGGATGGATGGATGGATGGATGGATGGATGGATGGATGGATGGATGGATGGATGGATGGATGGATGGATGGATGGATGGATGGATGGATGGATGGATGGATGGATGGATGGATGGATGGATGGATGGATGGATGGATGGATGGATGGATGGATGGATGGATGGATGGATGGATGGATGGATGGATGGATGGATGGATGGATGGATGGATGGATGGATGGATGGATGGATGGATGGATGGATGGATGGATGGATGGATGGATGGATGGATGGATGGATGGATGGATGGATGGATGGATGGATGGATGGATGGATGGATGGATGGATGGATGGATGGATGGATGGATGGATGGATGGATGGATGGATGGATGGATGGATGGATGGATGGATGGATGGATGGATGGATGGATGGATGGATGGATGGATGGATGGATGGATGGATGGATGGATGGATGGATGGATGGATGGATGGATGGATGGATGGATGGATGGATGGATGGATGGATGGATGGATGGATGGATGGATGGATGGATGGATGGATGGATGGATGGATGGATGGATGGATGGATGGATGGATGGATGGATGGATGGATGGATGGATGGATGGATGGATGGATGGATGGATGGATGGATGGATGGATGGATGGATGGATGGATGGATGGATGGATGGATGGATGGATGGATGGATGGATGGATGGATGGATGGATGGATGGATGGATGGATGGATGGATGGATGGATGGATGGATGGATGGATGGATGGATGGATGGATGGATGGATGGATGGATGGATGGATGGATGGATGGATGGATGGATGGATGGATGGATAGTGGATGGATGGATGGATGGATGGATGGATGGATGGATGGATGGATGGATGGATGGATGGATGGATGGATGGATGGATGGATGGATGGATGGATGGATGGATGGATGGATGGATGGATGGATGGATGGATGGATGGATGGATGGATGGATGGATGGATGGATGGATGGGGACACGCAGTCATACCGGTCTAATCTATCTACAACATCAAACCAGCTCTATTCTAAGCTCTCTACCCTAGGGGTCCTGGCTAGCGTGACGTTGCCGCGTTTGCAAACATGTGGGCGCTTCCCCATGGGAGGGGGTTCGTTGTCCTCTATGACCTGGGCCCACTTGGCCTTGTCCGCCATCATCTTTTTAATTCCAAATCACGGAGAGGCCTAGCTAGCCCCCCCATGTCCTCTACTAGCTGTTTTTTGAAGGTGCGGGCCTTGCGGCGTCTAGCATTGCAGTGCCCGGCCCACGTAAGAAGGTGCCAGCCACATATCAATCCGGCGCAGCGCCGGTAGGTTCCCCGGTAATTCCCGCGCGAAAGTTGACGAAATTCGGTGCGCGCGTGCAATGTTGACTGAAATTCGGTGTGCACGGCTATGGTAGCTGAAAATTTATTGCTCACGGAATACGAAGCCATTGTGTACCGGATTTCGCTTGTTCGAACGGCATTGTCATAGGGAAAAATAATATTCACAAAAAAACTCGCGAAACGCTGCTGTATTGGGTGTGAACGAGGACAAGCACGCAGTTGGCGCAGTTTTTGCTCGCCGTCCGACCAGCCCCGTGCATCTTTAAGGTAAGGTCTCGTTGCCCAAACTACTTGACGGTGGAAGCGAACACGTTCTACCAGTTCCTTACATCATTTCAAAGAAACCCAGCGTAGGATTTCCCTTAATTTTGCGTTTCCGATTTTTACGCCCCTTCCGCGAAAAAGTGAGAATTATAGGAGCGCTGACAGGGGCAACACTGCATGTCGTGCTTTTAATCGCTTTTACGTCTTTTCTTGCAGCTATATGACTTCGCTTGGGCGCAGCAACATCGCCCGGTGTTTATCCTGCGGGCGGGGCTTGCTGGCCCCGTCCGGAGTGTGCTCGGGGTGCGGGAAAAACCACAGCTACTGGTTTATAACGTCGACAACCCCCCATTTTCTGGTCATTAACCGGCGTATTCTTGTGGTTTAAGCTTCCGGCGACGGGCGAAAAGAGCTCTTACCATGACGGCATGCTCTGGGGAGGCGTTCCGAGAAGGACTGGGGCGGGCAGGCAAATTTACACGCGACAGTGCCCGCACGTCGCCTGCGCACCCCGGCGTACAAGGCAAAGCGCAGTGTTTCCCTCCTGGACGGCCCATCGCTGCCTTTGCCGGGCGGCATGTTGGGGAGGCGGCTCCTTCTTCCTTTCTTACCGCCCGTTTCATAGTTCATACCCCGTGAGTTTCCCAACGGAGGCGTGTTAATGATGAGCGGCTGCATGCATGAATGAACGGGTGTATGAATGAGGGAGGGGGGGGGAGGGAGGAGGGAGGGAGGAGGGAGGAGGGGAGGGAGGGAGGGAGGGAGGGAGGGAGGGAGGAGGGAGGGAGGGAGGGAGGGAGGGAGGGAGGGAGGGAGGGAGGGAGGGAGGGAGGGAGGGAGGGAGGGAGGGAGGGGGAGGAGGAGGGAGGGAGGAGGGAGGGAGGGAGGGAGGGAGGGAGGGAGGGAGGGAGGGAGGGAGGGAGGGAGGGAGGGAGGGAGGGAGGGAGGGAGGGAGGGAGGGAGGGAGGGAGGGAGGGAGGGAGGGAGGGAGGGAGGGAGGGGAGGGAGGGAGGGAGGGAGGGAGGGAGGAGGGGAGGGAGGGAAGGAGGAGAGGGAGGGGAGGGAGGGAGGGAGGAGGGAGGGAGGGAGGGAGGGAGGAGAGGGAGGAGGGGGAGGGAGGGAGGGAGGGAGGAGGGAGGGAGGGAGGAGGGAGGGAGGGAGGAGGGAGGGAGGGAGGGAGGGAGGGAGGGAGGGAGGGAGGGAGGAGGAGGGAGGGAGGGAGGGAGGGAGGGAGGGAGGGAGGGAGGGAGGGAGGGAGGGGAGGGAGGGAGGGAGGGAGGAGGAGGGGGAGGGAGGGAGGAGGGAGGGAGGGAGGGAGGGAGGGAGGGAGGGAGAGGAGGGAGGGAGGGAGGGAGGGAGGAGGAGGGAGGGAGGGAGGGAGGGAGGGAGGGAGGGAGGGAGGGAGGGAGGAGGGAGGGAGGGAGGAGGGAGGGAGGGAGGGAGGGAGGGAGGAGGGAGGGAGGGAGGGAGGAGGGAGGGAGGGAGGGAGGGAGGGAGGAGGGAGGGAGGGAGGGAGGGAGGGAGGGAGGAGGAGGGAGGGAGGGAGGGAGGGAGGGAGGGAGGAGGAGGGAGAGGGAGGGAGGGAGGGAGGAGGGAGGGAGGAGGGAGGGAGGGAGGGAGGGAGGAGGAGGGAGGGAGGGGGAGGGAGGGAGGAGGGAGGGAGGGAGGGAGGGAGGGAGGGAGGGAGGGAGGGAGGGAGGGAGGGAGGAGGAGGGAGGAGGAGGGAGGGAGGGAGGAGGGAGGAGGAGGGAGGGAGGAGGGAGGGAGGGAGGAGGGAGGGAGGGAGGGAGGGGGAGGGAGGGAGGGAGGAGGAGGGAGGAGGGAGGGAGGAGGAGGGAGGGAGGGAGGGAGGGAGGGAGGAGGGAGGGAGGGAGGGAGGGAGGAGGGAGGGAGGGAGGGAGGGAGGGAGAGGGAGGGAGGGAGGGAGGGAGGAGGGAGGAGGAGGAGGGAGGGAGGGAGGGAGGGAGGAGGAGGGAGGGAGGGAGGGAGGGAGGGAGGGAGGGAGGGAGGGAGGGAGGGAGGGAGGGAGGAGGGAGGGAGGGAGGGAGGAGGGAGGAGGAGGGAGGGAGGGAGGAGGGAGGGAGGAGGAGGGAGGGAGGAGGGAGGGAGGAGGGAGGGAGGAGGAGGGAGGGAGGAGGGAGGGAGGGAGGGAGGGAGGGAGGGAGGAGGGAGGGAGGGAGGGGGAGGGAGGGAGGGAGGGAGGAGGAGGGAGGGAGGGAGGGAGGGAGGGAGGGAGGGAGGGAGGAGGAGGGAGGGGGAGGGAGGAGGGAGGGAGGGAGGGAGGAGGGAGGGAGGGAGGGAGGAGGAGGGAGGGAGGGAGGGAGGAGGGAGGGAGGAGGGAGGGAGGGAGGGAGGGAGGGAGGGAGGGAGGGAGGGAGGAGGGAGGGAGGGAGGGAGGGAGGGAGGGAGGGAGGGAGGGAGGGAGGGAGGGTATGTATGACTGCGTGCGTGCGTGCGTGCGTGCGTGCGTGCGTGCGTGCGTGCGTGCGTGCGTGCGTGCGTGCGTGCGTGCGTGCGTGCGTGCGTGCGTGCGTGCGTGCGTGCGTGCGTGCGTGCGTGCGTGCGTGCGTGCGTGCGTGCGTGCGTGCGTGCGTGCGTGCGTGCGTGCGTGCGTGCGTGCGTGCGTGCGTGCGTGCGTGCGTGCGTGCCTACGTGTATGCATGGGTGGGTGGATACATGTGTATGTGTGTGTGTGTGTGGGTGGGTAAGGGATCGACGTGTGTGTGTGTGTGTGTGTATGTGTGTGTGTGTGTGCTTCTCTGCTTAGGCGTTGGAGCACACGCATGCACTGGAGGAAGGGGGTGATGAAAACCCAGACCAACTGTCGCACCCACCCCTCCACCTCCACCAAGCGTAAGGCCAAGCGTGCCATGGGGGTAGGGTAGCGGACGCAAGTCACCAACGTCAGGGTGCTCACCAGGCTGGTGGATGAGAAGATGGGGGGCAGGCCCCTGTCAGATGCAGAGAAGAAGAAAAGGAAAAGGATGCAGCAGGGCCGTGAGAACGTGCCCCCGGGTGTGGCATTAGCCACTATATAGCTAGCTAGCTGGCTAGAGCTGTGTTATTAATGCATTGTACTATAGGCATGTGCCCCAAGTATGCCTTCCTGCATTGTAAATATGATGCATAATGTAATGATGTGTTGTTTGGAACCTTCTGTACACCAAGGTGGAATGATTGCCATGAAACCCTTGTAAGAACAATAGAAAGCTGCTTTTTCTGTGGTATTTATGCTAGCATCTGTCACCAATTTGTCATCCAACCAGCCTGAAGCTTTGTGGGCAGGCTGCATGGGATGTGTTTCGAACATGTGCCAAGTTCCAGGTCCAACTGAGTTCATTTGATGTCATTATATATGCACATGTGTGATGAAACCCTTGAAAAACCATGAAAAACTGCATTTTTGTGGTATTTATGCTAGCATTTGTCACCAGTTTGTCATCCAACCAGCCTGAAGCTTTGTGGGCAGGCTGCATGGGATGTGTTTCGAACATGTGCCAAGTCCCAGGTCCAACTGAGTTCATTTGATGTCATTATATATGCAAATGTGTGATGAAACCCTTGGAAAACCCTGAAAAACTGCATTTTTGTGGTGTTTATGCTAGCATCTGTCACCAATTTGTCGTCCAACCAGCCTGAAACTTTGTGGGCATGCTGCATGGATGTGTTTAGAACATATGCAAAGTTCCACGCCCAACTGAGTTCATTTGGTGTCATTATATATGCATATGTGTGATGAAACCCTTGGAAAACCCTGAAAAACTGCATTTTGGGGTATTTATGCTAGCATCTGTCACCATTTTGTGATCCAACCAGCCTGAAACTTTGTGGGCATGCTGCATGGGATGTGTTTATAACATGTGCAAAGTTATAGCCCCAACTGAGTTCATTTAGTGTCATTCATATAGGCATGCATGCCAGAAAGTGCTAAAAGTGCGGTATTTTATGCTAGCAAATGTCACCATGTTACCATGGTGCCGACTCCCAAAAAATTTTTTGACCACATGGCATCATAAGATATCTGATTAGGTACCTTGGTGCCAAATTTGAGGCCAAACTGACTATTAGCCTATCTTGAAACAATTACCAGGGAACCAAAACGCGTTTTTGGATTGATGTGCAGGCTGAGCTGGGCGCAGCCCCGCGGGGGGGGCGCGTGATGTGTCTACCTGGTTGCTGCGAGCTAAGTGCCCTACTAGCTGCAGGCGCTGCTTAATGGTGCTGGTAATATATGGCATGCCGAGGTACAAGTCCTCACTGCGGACATGAGCAGCGTAGCCTACACTGAAAATGGATCGCAGCATGTTGGTGACCGCGCCGTCCAGCTTTCTGGCAAGGTCAGCAGTGAGGGTCCACGTCTCGGCCCCGTACGTATGAACAGGGAGGACCAGGACTTTAAGCAGGTCCTGTTTCTCTATCTTGCCCAAGGGCTTGCGCCACAGGCCCCGGTATTGGCGTAAAGCGTGCCAGGCGAGGGAGACACGGTGGTCCACATCAGCCTCGCAGCTGGGGAGGAGGCTGCCCAGCAGCTTGACGCGGTCCCGATACAGGACAGTCTTGGGAGCCATCAAGTAGAAAGAGGTTGGGCGGTGGCTGAGTGAGCCCAATCTCCAGAGCCTCAGTCTTCTTGCTGACCTCAAGCTAGCTCCACCGCACGGGCCTTGATTGCCAGGCAGTCAAGCCACGTCTGCACGTGCTCAGTGCCCTCTAAGAGGGTGGTGTCGTCAGCGGTTAAGAATAAGCTCTAGTGGGCGTCCCCAACATCTACTGCTCCAATTTTGGTACTTTTGAAATTCCATGCCTGGAGCGCAAAGTTTGCAATATATGTGCCGTTTGTAGCTCTAGCTCTATAATAACCTGACCATGAATGTTGTGGACGCCCATGAGGATGATGTGACGGAATGCAATATACGAGAATGCTCATAACTTTTGACTCCGGCCATGAAATTTCATCGGGTTGGTTGCATTAGACGCGTCTTTTGAAGACGAACACGCTGATATAATTTTCTACAGCTATCGCTCAATATTTCCGAAGATACCGGCACCGCCCTGCCCAGCAAATATCGCTGTTGCAATATACGAGAATGCTCATAACTTTTGACTCCGGCCATGAAATTTCATCGGGTTGGTTGCATTAGACTCGTCTTTTGAAGACGAACACGCTGATATAATTTTCTACAGCTATCGCTCAATATTTCCGAAGATACCGGCACCGCCCTGCCCAGCAAATATCGCTGTTGCAATATACGAGAATGCTCATAACTTTTGACTCCGGCCATGAAACTTCATCGGGTTGGTTGCATTAGACTCGTCTTTTGAAGACGAACACGCTGATATAATTTTCTCAGCTATCGCTCAATATTTCCGAAGATACCGGCACCGCCCTGCCCAGCAAATATCGCTGTTTTTTCAGCTCGATATGGCGGAATACGACTCATCCCAGCAATCACAAGCGTCCGCGGCCCTGCACCAACTCGCTGACGAAGCCATGGCGTCATTGGAAACACCCTTGCACGCTATGCCGGACGCCACTGTCAGCATCCAGCCGCTCCACTCCACCGCTCCGCCGAACAGCGACCTTGCCATGGATACCCGCGAGGAGGCCTTTTCTGCCGAGGAAGCTGCCGCATTTTTACCTGGCAAATGGCCAGGCCTTAACGCCATCATGCGCCTGTCCCGAGCTGCCGCCCTCACCATCCTGCACCTGGCTGCCGAGAAAAAGTGCGAGATCCGGGACTGCAACCAACAGGTTACCCACCTGTCGGACTTTCTCCACGACGACCCCGACGACACTGACCTCTGCCTCGCAGTCTGGTGGACGTGCTCCCGTCTTTCCGACAGCGCCCTTGAGCGCTTTGTCATGGCCTCTCTGGACCTGGGAGCCGACCCCACTGTTGCGGCCGCCATCAACATCACCGCCAAGCAAGTCGCCAATACGTGCTTCGATCGCCTCCCTCCCCTCCTCAACGCTGCCCTCAACCCTGTCCACAACCACCTCGCCACCCACCACGCCCATTCCTCACACGCCGACACCTCCATCCACTCCGCCATCACCCACATTGCAGCAGGGCTGCAGCAGCAGCAGCAGCTCCTCCACCAGCTCCAGCAACAACTTGCCGCCTCCATAACTCCTGCCAAGACCACCTATGCCGCCACGCTTCAGAACCCTACGGAGCTCATCAACGAAATCAAAACAGCCGTCAAGGCCAGCACAAGGGATGCTATGCACGAACCCATTCGCTCATGCAGTATTGTGGTACGTGGCGTCCCCTCGAACGTCAACGATGCACGCCTGGGCACCTACCTCCGGGGCGACCCCTTCCTGGGGAAGCTCGGCGTGGCCCAAAGCGTCGTCATCAAAACGGCACGACGGCTCGGCGGCCCCACCGCCCCTGTCTTGGTGGAATTCCACCGCAAGGAGGACAAACTGCAGGTGCAGAAGGCCCGCCGGAACCTCCACGATACCCAACTGAGCATCGACGATTACTATACCCCGGAGCAGCTTGAGGCCCGGGCTGCCGCTTTGAACCGGCCGGAGGTCCACGAGGCTCGGGCAGCCAAGCAGGCCAACCCGCAACTACGGTGCAGCATCTATGCCCGCCTCTTTAATGGCGTCTTCATCGTCCGCATTAACGGCCAGGACCTTCCTCCAATGACGGCGACCCCCATGGATACCGCCGTGCCAGCGCCCCAGCCCCCCTGCTCGGCCCCCGCCGTCACCGCCATCGCCACCGGCATCGACGGTCACCTGCTCCCCAGCACGTGTGGGGATCCGCCGGGGCAACTTCAGCTCAGGTATGGCTGCCAGGCTTGGCCGTCCCCCTAATAAATTCGTTCGCTTTGCACCTGAGCCGGAGCCCGCGCTGCGAACCCTTCTCTCCTATCAATGACGACGCTCGCGGCCCCGCGGCTCCGCGGCTCTAGCAGTGGGATCTGCCTAACTCCCCTTCCCGCCCCTTTGCCTTCGCAGCCCTCGGGCTGTCGGAGAGAGAGCAACGGGTCGGCAGTGAGCCAGGTTAGCCCCGCCTCGCGCGGCCGCCTCCGAAACCTCCTCAGACTGCACGCATTTCTTATGCGTGCAGACGCAAACTCATTCTACCTGGCCACCCGAGCCAACCGTCGGCGTCGCCTCGACGCGTTGGCAGGAAGAATCGAAATGGTGATTGAAAGCATAAGTCCCCAACCCGCCCCCCCTACCCCACCACCTCCACCCCCACCCCCATCACCACCCTGCTCCATCTCCGCCCCCACCCCCGCCTGCACCCCCCTTTTCGGTCAACGCGCGCCCTTGGTCATCGCCACCTTCAACGCCCGCACGCTCCAGCCCGACGCTGACCGCTGTCACTGCCTGCGCAGTGACGACTGTCAGTGCCATCGAGTCTCCAATCTTATTGGTTTCTGCATCGACAATAATATCGCCATCCTGGGAATCCAAGAACACAGGCGCACTGCATCGGCCCGCGGATCAACTGCCCTTGTTGCTGACGACATCGACGGCTGGCGGTTCTACTACGGAGGCGGCGACGGCACCGGGAACGGGGGCGTCGGTCTCCTCTGCTCCCCGCTCGCCGTACGCCACATGGGCGAACCCCAGCTGGTCAACGCTCGGCTCCTCGTGGCCACTTTTCATTCGATGGAGGGCCACTCGACCTACGCCCTGACGGTGGGCGTTGGTTACGCACCCCACTCCGGCCACCCAGAACAAGACCGCAAGGACTTCTTTGCAGCGCTGGAGAACCTGGCGAACGGCATCCCTGGTCGCAACTACCTCGCTCTGCTGCTGGACGCCAACGCCACGCTACCACCGGGTACTGGCGGATGTCAGCACGCCCCCAACGGTACGGTCTCCAATGCCAACACCGAACTTTTTGCTGATTTGCTTACGACATGCGATTTGGTCACTGCCAACACCCGCTTTCCACATAGTCCAGATGCTTTGGTCACACACACCTCGCCAACTGGCACTGAACGCTGCATTGACTATGTTGTAATGCGCAAGCGTCATCAAGGATCTGTACTAGCTGCTCGCTCGCATGTGATCCCCCTGGTGCGCTCCGATCATCGCATCGTCACCGCCCGCATCCGCCTGCGATTCCCCTCGCCCTTTCGTAAGCACGTGGCACCACCTGATTTGCGCACACTTCAGTTGCTCGAGAAATCTGACGACGCTCTGGAGGACTTCCCTGAAAAACGCGCCCACAAGCGCGCCGCAGAGGCGTTCGTCGACGCGCTGGACATCCCGGCCAGCCACGCCCAGCTGTTCGCTGCCGGCCCGGCATCGGCCCTTCGGCACCTCGCTGACAAGCTGCCCGCGGCCGGGGCCCTACTGCCCCCCCGCCGCCCGCCCCGCTTCACCAGCCTGCACCGGCTCCCCGCCGTCATCCAGGCCCGGCAAGCCCTGCGCGACAACCGCGACCCCGCCCGCTACGCCCGCCTCAAAGCCGATTACCACTCGGCCATCCGGCAGGCGACCAAGGAGCAGGAGGACCTTCATGTCCGCGAGTACTTCGCCCACCTCAAGGACCAGCACGGCAAGTACGCCTGGACCCGCCTGCGTCACGCCCAACGGCCCGCCGGCGGCGCGCAGCCGGCGCCGCGGACGCTCTCTGGCTCACCGCAGCAGCAGCTCAACCAGTGGTATTCCTCCCAGTCCCGGCTGCTCGGCGCCCCCCCGCCGCCTCCGCCGCTTGGCCCTCTGGCGGCCGCACGCCTGGCAGTAGCACCGGCGGACGTCCCTGCGCCGCCCACGCCGCCCGCCGCTGAGCAGGACTACACGTACCCAGCCCTGACGGAACCCCTGGCCCACCCCAACGAGCTCCCGCCGTTCACCGAGCTCGAGCTGAGCACCGCCGCCAAGCAACTCCGCTTCTATGCTGCCGTTGGACCTGACCAGCTCCCAGCCCCGGTGATTAAGCTGACGGCGCTCACGGGGTTCCTGCTTGACGTCTGCAACCGGATCCTGCTTGCCGACGCGCCGCCGATTCCTGAGTGGCAGCACAGCTACCGTATTATGCTGTACAAAAACAAAGGTTCCCCTGACGACCCCGCCAACTACAGAGGAGTCTGCATCCAGAGCGCCGCACTTAAGTTGTTCATGCGCATGATCCTCAACCGCCTTCGTTCTGCTCTCGACTGTCACCTTGGGGAAAGTCAAATGGGCTTCCGTCCTGGGCGCAACACCGTCATGGCCATCTTCGTCGCGCGTCGCCTCTTCGAGGAAATCGCTCTCCTGCAACCTGGTGAGTTTCCCGCCATCCTGATCTTCGTCGACTTCATCAAGGCTTTTGATTCTGTCCTCTGGGACGCTCTATGGGCTGTACTTGCTCGCGCTCGCGTCCCCACTCCCCTGATTACCGTCATCCGCACGCTGTATGAGGGGTCCACCACTTCGGTGCGCACTCAGCACGGCATAACCCCGCCCTGCCCACTGCAGACCGGCGTCTGGCAGGGTTGCGTCCTGTCGCCGTACCTGTTTATTATTGTAGTGGATTATGTTATGCGCCAGGCACGTGCTCGCTTTGCTAGCATTGCAGGCCGTGCCCCTGGCCTAGCGATCACGAACGAGCTTGGGGAAGGGGGGCCGACTAACAAGCAGAATTTACTAGCTGACCTCATTTATGCCGACGACATCACGCTCATCGAGAAGCCGGAGTCTGCCCAACTTTGGCTGGACTGCCTGGCGCTCGAGGCTCGGGCGGTTGGTCTAGAAATCAGCCCCAAAACGGAGGCCCTGGCCCTCGGCATGGCAGGGCCCCCACCCACACTCCGCCTCTTAGACGATGCCGAGGTCAACTACCCTACTTCAGGCCGCTTCAAGCTGCTCGGCAGTTGGCTTCCTGACTGCGAGGACGACATGACGACACGGATCGGCATGGCGTGGGCGCACCTCCATGACCACCGCCGCTGGTGGAGCAACCCCGCCCTACCCCGGATCGTCAAGCGTGACCTCTTCAAGGTCGTCATTCTGACGATCCTGACCTACGGCGCCGAGACGTGGACACTGATGCAGGAGCTGGAGCAACGACTCGACGGCGCCGTCACCAAGATGCTGCGCAAGGCCCTTAACATCCCCTTTGGTTTGCACATTAGTAATGAGGATTTGTACGCTGATTTGCCCTATGTTTCCCACATTATTAGGCACAGGCGCCTGGGCCTAGCCGGGCACCTGGCCCGCACAGATCAGGTAGATACATCAGATAGACTAGCTGGCACCAAGCCCGCCCAGCCTGGGCGATATGTCCTCACCTGGCGTGCCCCCGGCCGCGCGCGGCAGGGCCGCCACCCGTGGACTTTTCGTGATAGACTCGGCATGGACATGTGCTACACTAGACGTGACGGGCTCACCCCCGGGCAGCCTCCTGGTTTGTCTGTAATATGGAGGCAGATGGTGCGCAAGGATAGATGGCAAGTAGTGATGAAGGAGACCACCCCCAAGCCTGTGGGGGCTCCGCGTGTGACCAAGTATGGCATTCATAGCGATTCGGGCCGCGGTGCCCACACCCCTGTAACTAGGACCTAGATAGCTTATACCATCCATTCCATCCCATGTTCCCCTCCCACTGAGGACTTATGCTCACGTGACGCAGTCACGTGTCTATTAATTAATTAATTAATTAACCTGACCAACCCCGCATTCCTCAAAGTAGCACTTGTTGCCTATTCTCATTATGCGAATCACATGATTAGGATCTGCTTCACGATTGCTATTGCTCGAGATTCAATTAAGAATGATTGAGATCAATAAATGATGAACCAAATAAACCAAATTAGGCCACTTGACAAGTTCATGATCCATTTAAATTGTACAATTAAGCGATTAATTAATTCATAAATCATACATTACATGGGATACCCCCGTCGACGAGCTAGTGGTACGTACAATGAAACATTTGAGTTTGTAACATGTCTCCATGGATATATACATGTATGCTGGACCTCGCGCATCTCAGCCCTCTAAGAAATGTTATTTGAACTCAGGTCTAGATCTAAATATATACATGACTAAAACATGCGTGGACGATAGGAATTATAGCACCGGCGGGCTTCAAAGTGCCGGACGGCAGGCGGTACCACCATTCCGTGGCAGCTTGGCCCAGTTTGCTACCGGCTGGCACACGTTTTCAGTGAATTTTGGGCTCCAGATTTAAATGCAACGTGCGGTTTGAGGCAGGGGAAAACATGCGTGGACGATAGGAATTATAGCACCGGCGGGCTTCAAAGTGCCGGACGGCAGGCGGTACCACCATTCCGTGGCAGCTTGGCCCAGTTTGCTACCGGCTGGCACACGTTTTCAGTGAATTTTGGGCTCCAGATTTAAATGCAACGTGCGGTTTGAGGCAGGGGAAAACATGCGTGGACGATAGGAATTATAGCACCGGCGGGCTTCAAAGTGCCGGACGGCAGGCGGTACCACCATTCCGTGGCAGCTTGGCCCAGTTTGCTACCGGCTGGCACACGTTTTCAGTGAATTTTGGGCTCCAGATTTAAATGCAACGTGCGGTTTGAGGCAGGGGAAAACATGCGTGGACGATAGGAATTATAGCACCGGCGGGCTTCAAAGTGCCGGACGGCAGGCGGTACCACCATTCCGTGGCAGCTTGGCCCAGTTTGCTACCGGCTGGCACACGTTTTCAGTGAATTTTGGGCTCCAGATTTAAATGCAACGTGCGGTTTGAGGCAGGGGAAAACATGCGTGGACGATAGGAATTATAGCACCGGCGGGCTTCAAAGTGCCGGACGGCAGGCGGTACCACCATTCCGTGGCAGCTTGGCCCAGTTTGCTACCGGCTGGCACACGTTTTCAGTGAATTTTGGGCTCCAGATTTAAATGCAACGTGCGGTTTGAGGCAGGGGAAAACATGCGTGGACGATAGGAATTATAGCACCGGCGGGCTTCAAAGTGCCGGACGGCAGGCGGTACCACCATTCCGTGGCAGCTTGGCCCAGTTTGCTACCGGCTGGCACACGTTTTCAGTGAATTTTGGGCTCCAGATTTAAATGCAACGTGCGGTTTGAGGCAGGGGAAAACATGCGTGGACGATAGGAATTATAGCACCGGCGGGCTTCAAAGTGCCGGACGGCAGGCGGTACCACCATTCCGTGGCAGCTTGGCCCAGTTTGCTACCGGCTGGCACACGTTTTCAGTGAATTTTGGGCTCCAGATTTAAATGCAACGTGCGGTTTGAGGCAGGGGAAAACATGCGTGGACGATAGGAATTATAGCACCGGCGGGCTTCAAAGTGCCGGACGGCAGGCGGTACCGCGACCGCAGCGCGTTGGGGGGCTGCCGCCCCCCAAACCCCCCGCGTGGGGGGCTCCGCCCCCCACACCCCCCGCCCCCCCCCTCGGTGGCTGCCACGCCTGCCCTGATTGTTCATGGACGACCCACGACCCCCTTCGCCCAACGGCTCCCCCGCTCCCCGGTTGGCGCCTCGGCGGTCCTCTCGGCTTGCGGCCCTTCTTGCGGAGGTGGGCGACCCGGCTGCGGGGGGCTCGGGCGCCCCGGTCTCCCCCTCCTTGGTCTGCGAGGTCTGCCGGAGCGGGCACCGCGGGCACCACATGTTAGTTTGTGATGCTTGCAATTCCGGGTGGCACTTGCAGTGTCTTACTCCCCGGCTCTACCGGGTCCCGCCGGGCTCCTGGACGTGCCCGCGCTGTCCCCCCCGGCGGGCCCCCGGGCTGCCCTCCCCGCTGGGTGCTCCGGCCCCCTGCCCCGTGTGCCCCCCTGCCGAGGCCCTCGGGGCGGGCCGTGGCCTGCCCGATGGGGCCGCCGTTGCTCGGGCCCTGGCGCCCTCGGCCCCGGGGCCCCACCCGTCGCCTGGCCCCGCCGACGGGGGCGCGGCGCTGTCGCCTGGGCTGGGCCCGGCCGACCCCCGGCGGGCCTGGCGACCCCGGCGCCCGCCCCCGGCCCCTCGCTCCCCGACGCTCTGGCCTCCCTTCCCCCGGCCGCGGTTGGCCACCCAGCCGCCACCCCCGTCCTTGCCGCGTGGGACGGCGGCCCCCGGGCCCACGCGTTCACCTCGTGGCCGCCCTCGCACATTGTCGGCGTGGTGGGCCGCGCCACCTTTTCTTGGGCGTACTGCCCTTTGTTGCTGGACGCGGTCGGGTTGGAGGCCGCCTTCCCCTCGCTCCCTAGGCCCCCGGCCTTCCTGGCCCTAGTTGCGCAGGTGCGGGCGACATTTCTTTCCGCCGCCCCCCGGTGACGGCCTCGACTCTTTGGGGGTATGTCTTGGAAGGATATCACGCCGGCTGCCGGCTGCCGTGGCATCTCCCGGCCGCCCGGCAGGAAGAGCTGCTTTCCCTGGACGAGCGGGTGGGTCAGGAGGTGGTCGAGTTCGTCACGGCGGTGGCTCGAGACGCACAGGTCTCGGTGCGGGCGGCCTACCTCGCGGGCGGCGCCGACCTGGGCCTCATGTCCCCGCGGCAGCTTCGCCTCTTCTTGGACGCCCAGGCCCCGCCTCCCGGCCCGGTTGCCAGTGGGGGCTTTCTCATCACCTCCCTCAGCCTGGCGCAGGCCGCCATGCTGCGTGTGGAGTTCGGGGCCCCCATCGCGGTTCAGGGCGGCCAGGCCATCTTGGTGGACTCGGCCGGGCGCGCCCAGCCCCTAACCGCGGGGACGCCTGTTTCTGCCTTCCTCCACGACATCCTGGAGTTGGCAGGCATCCCGCACGAATGGCACCCCGCGGCTGACCAACCGGTCGGCATCCTCTCGCGCGCCCAGATTGCTGCTCTCCCGGGTTGCTGGGAGGCCGGCTGGGACCCGCCCCCCCCTCATGTCCGGTCCCTTCTGGAGGGGGACGACCCCGAGTCGGGCTCCTGTGCCATCTGCCTTGAGCCCTTCCGGCCGGGGGATGGCTTGTGTCGCCTGCCCGCGTGCGGCCACACATTCCATCAAGCGTGCATCGCGCGCAGCTTGCTCCACTCCGTGCCGCGCTGCCCGTTGTGCCGGGCTGTTGTGCCGCCCCCTGGGACTGCGCTTCCTCTCGGCCCGCCCCCGGTCTCGCTGGGTCCCCTGCCGGGTCCCCACCGGGCCCCGGGGCCAGCTGCCTCCCCGACCCCTCGGCCGCCGCCCCCGGCCTCGTTGCCGGGGCCTGGGGTGGTCGCGGGCGCGCTGGCGAGTCCCCCTGGGAGGGGCGCCGGCGTTCTCGATCCCCCTCCGCTGGGGGTCTCCCCGGTGGGCACTGCCTCCTCCGTGGCCCCGGCGGGCTGCCGGGCGCTGGTCGGGTCGTGGTGCGCGCGCCTGCCGGCCCGGCTGGGGAGACGCCGCAGGCCCCACGTCCTGCCTTTGCTGGCGCCGCTCCCCGCCACTCAGCGCCCGCCGACGGCCTTCACCGGTGTGCCGTGCTGCTTCCCACGGGGTCCCCGTGTGCTGGTGTGTTCCACAACCGTAACCTCCTCTGCCAGCACCTTCGCGCTGTGCACCCCGATCTCGGCGCGGCGGATCTGCAGGCCATGAGCTGTTACCGGTGCCCGGAAGCTCACTGCCAGCGGGTGTACTCCATTCACGGGCGCGCTCAGCACGCGCGCGCCTGTGTTGCTCAACGGCCCCTCAACCGGCCAGCAGTCCCGGCCCCCTCCCCCCCTCCCGCCTCGGCTCCCACCGGCTCCCAGCCCCCGCCGCCCGACTACTCGGCCAGTTGGCGTTGGCTTGACACGGTTCCCTGGGATGCATGCGCCATCAACCCGACGTCTACCCTGACCGACCTCCCCCACCGCGCGCGTAGCCTTTTCGCGCAATGTGCAATCGTTTCTCTCCGGCGCATGCACGCCGCTCCGGACGACCCGCTGGGCTTTAAACTGCACATGGTGACCCCCCGCCTGCTCCTCACCCCTCTCGGGCGTGGTGTGCGCGGCCTCCAGGGTGCGGTTATTGCCCGTTGCCGACGCTTTCTGCAGGGGGACTGGGAGGGGCTGTTTGGCGTGCCGCCCCCGCGCACGGCCCGGCTGTCGGGGGAGGTCAACTTCGAGCGGGTGGCCGCCGACGTCATCCGCCTCGTCCGCGAGGGGCAGCTCAGCCGGGCCATGACCCGCTTGGAAATGGCCAAGCTGGCCCCCGCCAATGCGGCTACCCTGGCGGCCTTGGAGGCTCTTCACCCTGCGGAGCCCGGATTCCAGCTGCCCGTGCCGGACCCCCTGCCGGCCCCCCTCCGGCTGGACCGCGACTGCTTCCTGGAGGTGATGCGTGCGGTCCCGCGGGCTTCCTCTACCGGGCCGTCGGGCTGGCGCTACGAGCACTTGGAGGTCCTGGTGGGGCATGGGGGCGAGGACATTCTCTTTGACACCCTCATTGACCTGGCGGCTGGTCGCGTTCCTCCCGCTGCGCGCGAGTGGTTAGCGGGCGCTCGCCTCCTCGCTCTGCTCAAGGGTGTCTTGCCCCCCCCGAGGGCAAGGTGCGCCCGATCGCCTGCGGTGAGGTGCTCCGCAAGCTCGTGGGCAAAGTGATCTGCCGCCAAAAGGCGCCCGAGCTCCGTGCCTTTTTCTGCCCGCCCCTCGCAGCGGGTGAGACCTCGGTGGCGGCCCAGCTGGGGGTGACGACTCCAGGCGGGGCGGATATCCTCATCCATTCGGTGCAGGCCTACCTCGAGGCCCACCCCACCCACGCTGTCGTCAAGGTCGACTGCCACAACGCGTTCAACAGTCTGTCCCGCGCCAGCATGTTTGCGGCCGTCATGGAGTCCTTCGAGGACTTGTACGCTTGGACAGCCGTGTGCTACGGCCAGCCCGGCCAACTGGTTCACATCATGGAGGACGGCACTCGCGGCGGCCTGCTGTCGCGGTCGGGCACCCAGCAAGGGGACCCCCTGGGACCCCTGTACTTTGCCGCCCCCCTCCAGGGTTGCCTCCAAGCGGTCCATGCTGCCCACCCGGCGGTCGCTATTCAGGCCTACTTGGATGATATCTACCTTCTGGGCCCTGTGCCGGACACCACCGCGGCTCTGCTGGCACTGCAGACCGCGGTGGCCGACATCAACCTCCAGTTGACCCTGGCCAAGTGCGCGGTGTACTCGCCCCAAGGTGATTGCTCCGGCTTTCCGCCCCAGCTCTTGGGCCGGGACGAGCGCCTCCATGGGTTGGATGTCCTCGGCGTTCCGGTTGGCGACCCCGCGTTTGTCATCGATGCTCTGCGGGCCGCCCTCGAGGCACGCACTGAGGTACTGCCCTTGATTGCGCGCCTTCATGATTCGCAGACCAAGGGTCTGCTTCTGTGGTTTTGCGCTCACCCTCGCGTCGTTCACTGGCTCCGGGGCGCTCTTCCGCTCAGGTCCGGCTGGCCGCCGAGGGCCACGACGAACGCATCCAGTCGGCCTTGGCGCAGCTGGTCCCGGGCCCCGACCTCCCGCCACATGCTATTCGCATTGCCTCCCTGCCTGCACGGATGGGTGGCTGCGGTCTGACTCGTGCCGCCCGGCTGGCCCCAGCAGCATTTTTGGGCTCCGTCGCTCAGTCGTGGGCGGAAAGCTGCCGGCTCCTGCCCCTTTTGGCAACGGCAGCGCCTGACCTCCTGGACCCCAGCAGCCCTTTGCCCTTCGTCACCGCCATCCAGGAGGCCTATGCTGAGATCCAGCAGGCCTGTTCTCCCGTCCGTGCCGCTCAGGCGGTACAGCGCCACCTCCCTCGCGGCACTCCCTCGGTCGCCTCCGTTCAATCTCCCGCCGCATTCCCTGCTCGCGTCATCGATAAACACCAGAAAACCTACGCGGGTATTCTGCACACGGCTGATTGGATTGCTCTTTTCGCGGACCTCAACGCCCAGGGACGTGCGTGGCTGTTCTCGCTTTCCTTGCGGAGTGTGGGCTCGGCGTACCTTCGTGCTCTTCCCATGGCCCCCCCATTCGCCTTGGCTCCCAGCCACTACTCGGTGGCGCTCCGGCACCAGCTATTTGCCCCGCAGCCTCTTGTTCCGGCCGGGCGGCCTTGTGGTAGCTGTGGGCAGCCGCTGGATCCCACGGGGACTCACTACCTTGCCTGCATGGGGGGCCAACAGAATCAGAATTGGTATTTGTATTTGCACACTGTCCTCCTGACGGTGGTGCTCGCCATGATTCGGTCGGTTTTCCCCCACGCGAACATCCGGTCCGAGGATGCGGATGGCGCTGCCTTCTATTCCCCCAACCACCGGCCTGACATCGTGGTGCTGGACTTTGAGGGGGGTGGCCGGCATCTGCTTATTGACGTTTCGGTGGCGCGGCCCTTGGCTCTTAGCCACGTGGCTGGGGCCTCCCTCACGGCAGGTTACACGGCGGACCGGGCGGAGCGGGCCAAGCTCCTGGCCTACGGCGACGTCGGGCACCATCGTGTGGTGCCCTTTGTCCTGGAGGAGTTTGGGGCCATGGGGCCCCTGACCTCCGCCTTCTTCAAGGAGTGTTGCCGGCTCCGGGAGGACCGGCTGGACCTGGAGGGCCAGCGGGCCCCATGGTCGGCGCGGACCTGGACGTCATATTGGCGTCAGCGCTTGTCGGTGGCGCTGACTCGGGCCATGGCTGACATCATGCTCCGCCGTACGCGGGCTGATTTTGCGGTGCAGCAGGGCTATTAGGTTCCTCCCGTTAGGCGTTTCCATTGGTCTTATCGTAGTATAGAGCTTTGACATGGCTCTGTATATAGGTTTATAGCTGGGCGTTTGCTTTGGTTTGAGTGATTTCACTCTGTTGTAAGTAATTATATTTTTTAAATATATACATGATCTGGATAATATTATACACTTCCTTAAAAGAGCATGAATCGAGCTTTACAATTCAGGACAAGGAACTCGTTTGCAAATCACGGCTGAAAGGCAAGTGCTCACAACGAAGCACGTGCTCTCAAGGCTGTCCACCTCGTCCAACCAAGCCCGGGCGAGCTGGCCTAGGTACTGAACAGGTCTCTTCTTGGCCAAGTTCGTGAGCCGTTTCTCGACGTCTGTCGGAATGGTCAAGATGGCCTGGCGATTGTTAGCTGGGTTGACAACAATGGTGTGTTCGAACCCCGCGTCCATGCACAGGTAGCAATTGACCAAGTTTGGCTGTTCAGCTTGCGCATCGGCGTCCATTTTGAACATCGTCGCCATACCCGGAAATCTGTCCCAGTAGCGCACCCCCACCACCCATTGTCCCTTACGGAACAACTCCCTATCGACCTTGCCGTTTCTGTCGGCCACTCGCCTCACGAAAGTAGCGGCCACCTGATAAGGCTCCTGCAAGACTTCCGCTAGCCAATATGGATGATCTGGATCGTGGGACTCATCACCAGAGTAGGACTCGACGGCAAAAATGTCTCGCAGCTTCAGTCTCCTTCCCATCATCGTCCTCTCTGCCTGTAGTCTGTTCAGTCGCGTCCCTGCGTGCCCCCCTTGTCCGTTTGGGTTCCTTTGCACTGGCTCCCCCAGTTTGTGGAGCTTCATCCGAGCACCTCCCACATTCCAGCCGTCCATGTCGGTCCACTCCTTTCGACAATCCCACCACCTTTCCTCGGCGCACGCACCGCCACAATAGCAGGAATACTGGCGCAGCATTAAGCGCGTCACATTCGACTTGTCCATGCGCCACCAGTGCGCCTTCTTCACTCCTTTGATTTCGCCGCGCCCTGGGCTGTAAGGAAGCACCTGCGCGTCGAAGACAAGATTTGCACAAGGGAAAGTTGAAGTTACGAGACCATCGAGCTAGTTGTGTTTTATTAAGCACTCCTGATCGCCAGGACTCCAAGAACGCCCTAGAAACGACGGCCGGCGTAACTATTCCCTGAACGAGGACTGTACACTTAATTACCTCGGGGAACTCGAAGAAGTTACGCCTGGTCGTTGTGGTCCCGCCCACCGCCCCCGACGCCAGATTCTCCACCAACTGGGCGGCCGTCTGTTTGTCCTGGTTCTCTTCCCTGATGTGCCACCTCCTCAACATGCACTTCACAGTCCCACCAGCTCCATCCACCTCCCCCTTTCCGTGCTGCTCCCCAAAGTAATTCCACTCAAATGACTCCAGGTGCGGATCCTCCGTCAGCAGCCGGGCCACTTCCGCGATCACATTCCTTGACTTGAACTGCATGGAGCAATTGTCCGACCACCCAATGAAGCGCTTCACCTCTACCCCTTCTGACCGTAGTGTCGCCAGGATTTTGAGGATAGCAAAACGGAGGGCCCGCCCGTCCCTTTTCATTCCGCCCTGTCCGATGAAGTGAAACTCCCTTCTCACGACCTTTCCCGACGCTGGATCCAAGTAGCGCACGATCCAGGGCATAAGGACGAATGTGACTGGATGCCAATACTGTGCTTGGAGATTGTGATAGGTGTAAGACTGGTAGTTCTCGGCGTAATCTGTGTGGCATACAAGGTCCCCCACCCGCATCCTTGAGAGACATTCCTTGGAGGCGTCCGCTTGCCACCACGCGTTGAAGCAATGCTGGATGAAGTCCGGCCACTTGTCCACAATTGCCTCCTTTAGCTCCGTTGGTGTGGACTTGACGTCGACTTGCGTCAATCGCTGCCCACCAGCCTTTGCGATCTCGTCACAGTCGTCCTGCATATGCGCAGTGTGCACATACAGAAAAGACATCAACTTCGACCCACCAATGACCTGTAGAAAGAAAAAAGACAGGACCTCAGGAAAAATTGAAAAAGAAACGCCTTGGGGCGCAACCACTCCACTAAAAATTACCTCTGGCCCAAGAACCTCAGGAAACATTGCAAAAGAAACGCCTTGGGGCGCAACCACTCCACTAAAAATTACCTCTGGCCCAAGAACCGCACCCGGCGGCACATCCTGCATCTCGTATCTGGTCCATGAAATCAGGTGGTTGGAAGCCTCCTCCCGTTCGCATAACATGAAGTTCCGAATTCCACACTTGGGAGCCCGGCAAGTGCCCAACACACAAGCCTTACGCCGGATCGAGCAAACCCCCAACTCCTCGCCCAGGTCATGATCGGGCACCCCTTCCTCGTCGTCCAGCACCCTCCCATGCATGGGCAGATCCTCAAGTTCGCCCTGAAAAGGCTGAACCTGCGGCCGCGACGACCCCACAGACGACCTCGAACCTCCCCCCTCCCTCATCCCCTCCACCTCACAAGTAAACTTGTTCACCCACTCTGTCGTGTGAGTGGCTTTGAAAATGGAACATGTGGGCACGGACGACCCCACGTCGAGCTGGCTACCATGATCGCACGCGTGGCATTCAGGTCCGCACTCGCATCTGGCATGAAAAGTTGCACGAAATTTGGCCAACCCCCCAACCATGGACTGCATGGTAGTGTGGTGCTGGCATGCGCACAAGTTCCGCATTTTCCACCGCCCCTTGACGCATGCGGGCATATGCTTGCAAAAAGTAGTGTATCCCACATGAACTGTGCTCTTCTGATTCGTGCGTAGCATTGACATCCCTGCCTCCGTCTCCAAAATCACCTGATTTCCCCCCCTCACACCCTCCTCTCCCCCCCCCCCCCCCCCCTCCCTACTGTCCATCCGCCGCGGTGGCTTCAACTCCGGATGGCGGGAAATAAACACTTCGTAAATCTTCGACTTGGAGACAGTATAGTAGCGCGCACCCTCCGAAAACGCTAGTGTATGTTTGTAATCCTTTCTTGTCCATTCACAATGAACATCCTTCATGTTCGGAGACGCCCGCGTCAAGTTATCATCCCTCCAGCACGCTTGTATCAGGGCAATCACTTCCGTCGGAAGCTCGTTTTTCCTCTTTCTCCTCTCTGGCGCACTCAGCAAAAGGTCGTCCTCCCCTTCTTCCATTCCATCCCTGTGACCCCGAACAGTTGCGACAAAGCGCCTGTCAATCCCGAACGCGCGCTCCACAATCCTGTCCGGGACGCCCTCCATTGCCTTCGTAACAAGTCCACACAAGGCCCACCTAAGCCCACGATCCTTCTCAGATGTTCCCAAGTCGCCAAAAGCCTTCTTGATGGTATCCCGAAGAGATTCCGCCCAACTTTCAGGAAGCCCGTCGTCACAGTTCTTCCTCTTCTTAATGCCGTTGCTCTCCGCCACCATGGCATTTAGTCTTGAAGCTGCGCAAGACAGAACCTCCGCGCTCATCTCTGGCGTCCTGTGGTTGTTTGCTTTCACGTGTTCCGCCATGATAGGAAAGATGGCATTGGCAATTTTGTACCCCTTGTTCTCGATGTACTTGTCGCTCCAGGGACCGCAAAGTGCAGGCTCCCGGTCGTCCTTGGACAAGGGACGCGAACCGTCGGAAACGGCCCCCCGCCCCGATGCGCCATCAGACTTTGGTCAGACGGCAGCTGATTTTTTTCGCCTCTTAATCCCGCGGCACCGAAAGCCCTGAGGATGAGTAATGATAAATAATCACCATTAAAGACACGACGAAAACGATGGGCATCAAACAAGAACGACAAGCGTCATTAATAACGCCGGCCGGCGCAACTGGATGCATGTAAACCATACAAAAGTGATTTTATGAAACACATACAGTTTGTCATTAATAACGACGGCCGGCGTAACTCGGGCGCAATTAAAAACCATTAAGAAGCAACTCAGGATATGCGGGCAGAAATCCTTCAGGTGTAAAAAAGATGTACAAACACAATTTTGGTAATCGGGCCTGATTGCGCAACTGCAAGATACCATTGGAAACGCCGGCCGGCGCAACTGGATGCATGTAAACCATACAAAAGTGATTTGCACAAAACCCCTACAATTTGTCATGAGTAACGACGGCCGGCGTAACTCGGTTGCATTTGAAAACCACAAAGAAGCAACTCAGGTAGTGAAGGCGGAAATCCCAGAGGTGATAAAATGTTTACCAACACAAAATGTTGATAAGCGTGCAAGCTTTTGCAAGTGCGCGCAAGATACCATTGGAAACGCCGGCCGGCGCAACTGGAACACCAAAACAAAAAACTTGATTTGCACGAAACCCATTCAGTTCATCATGGATAACGACGGCCGGCGCAACTTAATGGCACTCACCACTTTCACCAAATGCCATGTCGCCATTATATTGAGGAAAGCGAAGTATGCCCACTTGAAGCTGTGGTCTGCAGAACATTGACACAAAATATGCATGGTATTTCAAGCAATGAATGGTATGTGTCAGGCATCAATGTCTTTATTGTATCCAAATGTGGTTAGGACGGAGGTTTACATTGGTAGCTATTTTAAGACAATGGCGTATAACCAAACATTGCACACACTCAAGAGTGTACTTATGCTGAACTGGAAAGGAACATTAAACAGCAATAAGGTAGATATTTTTCTTTTACATTTTAATTTTTTATTTACTATTTTATATAATATTATATTATATTATGTCATATAATATTATTATATTATATTATGTTATATGAAATAACATTAAAATTAACATAAAATTTAAATTATATTTTTATTATAGTATATTATATAATATTATTATATATTATATTCACGACGCTGTGTATTAATAAATGAGACACACCTACACCATCACATCGCCTTGATGTTTCCGTTTTATGGGTCCGGTCGGGCGTTGGTAGCTGGTCGACAACAATTCTACATTTCCTAAAAAAAAATGCGACCGTGCCTAGATTCGAAGGCGCGCTGTGGCTGACCTGAACTATCGGTGAACACCTCGGCGTCACTTGACCGGTCTAGGTTGACATTTCGGCAGAGTAACGCTGCTTAAAGGATCATTGCGTAGTTCGCGCAATTTGGCTCTTTATATATGTTTTTGGAGACGACGAGCAAGCATCCGATTGGTCAGCCAATTCCTGTCCAGTCCTCGGACAGTGTCCAATCCGGTGCTTGGGATCCAGAAAACGTGCTCGAGCCTGGCCACTCTTTCGCGGGCGCCGCGCTAGTGGCGTCGCGCCCAAACCTGACCAGGCCATAGGAAAGGGCGGGGGCGAATGCAAGAATTATTGTTATAACCTGACCTGTCCTGGGGAAGGTCCGGGGCGAATGCAAGAATTAATATACCTGCGTATGCAACCAACACGGCCGATCCACATACATAATCCGACTGAGCTGGACGGTACGGACCAAATTTCGGTGCAAATTGAGGCCCAAAAGCTATGTCGGCTGATTTAATGGCGGTGACTGCCTTTAGACGAAACGTGACAAATCTGGCACGCGGAAAGCAGAAAAATGCTCGATTGTTGGAGAAAATTAGTTAGTGATTCTAATTTATGGCGGGATGGTTGCGATCTATAATGTCGCGGGCTTTTTTTCTTTGCCATCGGCAGGGGGGGTCCGGCCTGAATTTCTGTCGGGATGAATAAAGTATAATGGATGCCTGCCGGGTTGATTGTCGATTGTTGCCAGTTTTGATGGTCGTAAGGAAAGCTAGTTTAATGATGTTTCTAAAGCCGTAAAAATTCCCGCTGCTATCTTTACCTTTCCCGTCATTTTGCGGTAAGATAACATTAGCCCTGCGCGATGCGTACTGCCCAACCACTCCATGAAAGGGTGGACTTTCTTGTGCGCCTGGGCACGAATAAATGCCCGTTATGGTACGTTCTTGTGTTAAACGTCTTAAGCTAGCGTTTTCCTGCTTTCTTAGCTCGTTGAGCCTAAGCTTTTTGCCTTTTTCCGGCCAGATGCAGCCAGAAAGTTGCGGTCCTGGCGCTGCATCGCTGGATTCCTGGGTGTCTTTTAGCTAGTTCGTCTGTGACGTGGCTGGCTTTCTGCAGCGCGTGGCCCGCAACCTGTCGGGAAGGTGTAATGCTTTTATTTCCATGCTTCTCTGAAATTTCTTTTGCTTTATAGACAGTTGTGTTCGAGGAAATTCACGCGGTCTTCCTAAGCAGCGGCAATATCATTTTCCCCAGACACTGACGAGCTGGCACCTGTCTCCTAAAGAGAGCGGCTCGTGCTTGTTAGAAAGGAGGCAGTGTGCATTTTGCGGGACACAATGCTTTGGTGGCACATGCGTCAGGTAGGCTGTTCCAATGGTCTCTTCATGATCACCTTTCCCACTGAGTAAATGTTAGCATTTGTCATGGTAACCAGAGCAGCTAGCCACAGGTTGGCTGGATAAAAAGTCAGCTTATTTTCTCTTTATATACTGCGTGTGTGGTCCTCCACGTGTCCGGCTTGTTGGGCATTTTGGAAGCGGGTTTATAATGTGTTGTTGGGTGGAACAACTTGGTTGTTGGCACAAAATCACACATTATTAGCCTGAGATAGGCATGACATATGCTGCTCAGGCGTGTCGTCCTACCAGCCTTGTTGTTGAGGGTAGACTCACAAGGCTGGCTGTGCCGATGGAGGGGTGGGGCGTGCTAGCCCCCCCCACACCCACGCATGCATGCTAGCCCACCCCCACACCCACGCATGCATGCTAGCCCCCCCACACCCACGCATGCATGCTAGCCCCCCCCACACCCACGCATGCATGCTAGCCCACACTCACACCCACGCATGCATGCTAGCCCACCCCCACACCCACGCATGCATGCTAGCCCCCCCACACACCCACGCATGCATGCCAGCCCCCCCCACACCCACGCATGCATGACAGCCCCCCCACACACCCACGCATGCATGCTAGCCCCCCACACACACCCACGCATGCATGCCAGCCCCCATACACACCCACGCATGCATGCCAGCCCCCCCCACACCCACGCATGCATGCTAGCCCCCACACACACCCACGCATGCATGCCAGCCCCCCCACACACCCACGCATGCAGGCTAGCCCCCCCCACACCCACGCATGCATGCCAGCCCACCCCCACACCCACGCGTGCATGCCAGCCCACCCCTAGCTTGAGCGTGCTTGTAAAGTTTTTGCATGGTTTATTAAAATGAGTGGAATATGTATTTATTGCATTAAATGTTAATTTTATCATGAATGAAAATGGTCAACATTGCCGAAGTGCCCCTAAATTGCTCAATATTGTGTGCTCAAGAATTCAATGAGGATTGTCATCATGGAAACCCGCACAAATTCACGATTCCGGGCATGCATGTGAAAGTATCAAGAACAATTTTCAATTAAGAATGGTATCTCATTGTTCCATGAATCAATATGACTCCATGTGTAGACAAGCCATGATGACCCCATGGGAGCCTGAATCCTCATCATTAAATACATAAATGCCACCCATGTACGTAGACGGGCCATGATGACACCATGGAGCCTGAATCCTCATCATTTACATTCCCATGTACGTAGACGGGCATGATGACACCATGGGAGCCTGAATCCTCATCATTTTACATAAATGCCATCCATGTACGTAGGCCAGCCATGATGACACCAATGGGAGCCTGAATCCTCATCATTAATTACATACATGCCAACCATGTACGTAGACGGGCCATGATGACACCAATGGAGCCTGAATCCTCTTCATTAATTACATAAATGCCAACCATGTACATACACGGGCAATGATGACACCATGGGAGCCTGAATCCTCATCATTTTTTTTCTTTGACACCCATGTACATACGTAGGCCAGCCATGATGACACCAATGGAGCCTGAATCCTCCTCGTTAATTACATACATGCCATCCATGTACGTAGACAAGCCATGATGACACCATGGGAGCCTGAATCCTCATCATTTTTTTTTCTTTGACATCCATGTACATACGTAGGCCAGCCATGATGACACCAATGGGAGCCTGAATCCTCATCATTAATTACATACATGCCATCCATGTACGTAGACGGGCCATGATGACACCAATGGAGCCTGAATCCTCTTCATTAATTACATAAATGCCAACCATGTACATACACGGGCAATGATGACACCATGGGAGCCTGAATCCTCATCATTTTTTTTTTCTTTGACACCCATGTACATACGTAGGCCAGCCATGATGACACCAATGGAGCCTGAATCCTCCTCGTTAATTACATACATGCCATCCATGTACGTAGACGGGCCATGATGACACCATGGGAGCCTGAATCCTCATCATTTTTTTTTCTTTGACATCCATGTACATACGTAGGCCAGCCATGATGACACCAATGGGAGCCTGAATCCTCATCATTAATTACATACATGCCATCCATGTACGTAGACGGGCCATGATGACACCAATGGAGCCTGAATCCTCTTCATTAATTACATAAATGCCAACCATGTACATACACGGGCAATGATGACACCATGGGAGCCTGAATCCTCATCATTTTTTTTTTCTTTGACACCCATGTACATACGTAGGCCAGCCATGATGACACCAATGGAGCCTGAATCCTCCTCGTTAATTACATACATGCCATCCATGTACGTAGACAAGCCATGATGACACCATGGGAGCCTGAATCCTCATCATTTACTATTCCTTGACATCCATGTACGTAGGCCAGCCATGATGACACCAATGGAGCCTGAATCCTCTTCATTTTTTTTATGAGAGGATTCAGGTTACATAAATGCCAACCATGTAGGTAGACAAGCCATGATGACACCATGGGAGCCTGAATCCTCATCATTAATTACATAAATGCCATCCATGTACGTAGACACGCCATGATGACACCATGGGAGCCTGAATCCTCATCATTAAGTACATACATGCCATCCATGTACGTAGACGGGCCATGCATGATGAAACCATGGGAGCCTGAATCCTCATAATTAAATAAATACATGCACGGGCAATGATGACACCATGGGAGCCTGAATCCTCATCATTAATTACATAATTGCCATCCATGTACGTAGACACGCCATGATGACACCATGGGAGCCTGAATCCTCATCATTAAGTACATACATGCCATCCATGTACGTAGACGGGCCATGCATGATGAAATCATGGGAGCCTGAATCCTCATCATTTTTTTTTCTTTGACATCCATGTGTACACGTAGACACGCCATGATGACACCATGGGAGCCTGAGTCCTCATCATTTTTTTTATGAGACATCCATGTACGTAGGCCAGCCATGATGACACCATGGGAGCCTGAATCCTCGTCATTTTTTTTTCTTTGACATCCATGTACGTAGACGGGCCATGATGACACCATGGGAGCCTGAATCCTCATCATTAATTACATACATGCCATCCATGTACGTACACGGGCCATGATGACACCATGGGAGCCTGAATCCTCATCATTTACTATTCCTTGACATCCATGTACGTAGCCCAGCCATGGAGACACCATGGGAGCCTGAATCCTCCTCATTAATTACATAAATGCCAACCATGTACGTAGACAAGCCATGATGACACCATGGGAGCCTGAATCCTCATCATTTACTATTCCTTGACATCCATGTACGTAGGCCAGCCATGATGACACCAATGGAGCCTGAATCCTCTTCATTTTTTTTATGAGAGGATTCAGGTTACATAAATGCCAACCATGTAGGTAGACAAGCCATGATGACACCATGGGAGCCTGAATCCTCATCATTAAATACATAAATGCCATCCATGTACGTAGACGGGCCATGATGACACCATGGGAGCCTGAATCCTCATCATTAATTACATAAATGCCATCCATGTACGTAGACGGGCGATGATGACACCATGGGAGCCTGCATGAGTCCTCATCATTTTTTTTATGAGACATCCATGTACGTAGACGGGCCATGATGACACCATGGGAGCCTGAATCCTCATCATTTTTTACATAAATGCCATCCATGTACGTAGACGGGCCATGATGACACCATGGGAGCCTGAATCCTCATCATTAATTACATACATGCCATCCATGTACGTACACGGGCCATGATGACACCATGGGAGCCTGAATCCTCATCATTTACTATTCCTTGACATCCATGTACGTAGGCCAGCCATGGAGACACCATGGGAGCCTGAATCCTCCTCATTAATTACATAAATGCCATCCATGTACGTAGGCCAGCCATGATGACACCATGGGAGCCTGAATCCTCATCATTAATTAAATAAATGCCATCCATGTACGTAGACGGGCCATGATGACACCATGGGAGCCTGAGTCCTCATCATTTTTTTTATGAGACATCCATGTACGTAGACGGGCCATGATGACACCATGGGAGCCTGAATCCTCATCATTAATTACATAAATGCCATCCATGTACGTAGACGGGCCATGATGACACCATGGGAGCCTGAATCCTCATCATTATTTACATAAATGCCATCCATGTACGTACACGGGCAATGATGACACCATGGGAGCCTGAATCCTCATCATTAATTACATACATGCCATCCATGGACGTACACGGGCAATGATGACACCATGGGAGCCTGAATCCTCATCATTATTTACATAAATGCCATCCATGTACGTACACGGGCAATGATGACACCATGGGAGCCTGAATCCTCATCATTAATTACATACATGCCATCCATGGACGTAAACGGGCCATGATGACACCATGGGAGCCTGAATCCTCATCATTTTTTTTATGAGAGGATTCAGGTTACATAAATGCCAACCATGTAGGTAGACAAGCCATGATGACACCATGGGAGCCTGAATCCTCATCATTAAATACATAAATGCCATCCATGTACGTAGACGGGCCATGATGACACCATGGGAGCCTGAATCCTCATCATTAATTACATAAATGCCATCCATGTACGTAGACGGGCCATGATGACACCATGGGAGCCTGAGTCCTCATCATTTTTTTAATGAGACATCCATGTACGTAGACACGCCATGATGACACCATGGGAGCCTGAATCCTCATCATTAATTAAATAAATGCCATCCATGTACGTAGACGGGCCATGATGACACCATGGGAGCCTGAATCCTCATCATTAATTACATAAATGCCATCCATGTACGTAGACGGGCCATGATGACACCATGGGAGCCTGAGTCCTCATCATTTTTTTTATGAGACATCCATGTACGTAGACACGCCATGATGACACCATGGGAGCCTGAATCCTCATCATTAATTAAATAAATGCCATCCATGTACGTAGACGGGCCATGATGACACCATGGGAGCCTGAGTCCTCATCATTTTTTTTATGAGACATCCATGTACGTAGACGGGCCATGATGACACCATGGGAGCCTGAATCCTCATCATTTACTATTCCTTGACATCCATGTACGTAGGCCAGCCATGGAGACACCATGGGAGCCTGAATCCTCCTCGTTATTTACATAAATGCCAACCATGTACGTAGACAAGCCATGATGACACCATGGGAGCCTGAATCCTCATCATTTACTATTCCTTGACATCCATGTACGTAGGCCAGCCATGGAGACACCATGGGAGCCTGAATCCTCCTCGTTAATTACATAAATGCCAACCATGTACGTAGACAAGCCATGATGACACCATGGGAGCCTGAATCCTCATCATTTACTATTCCTTGACATCCATGTACGTAGGCCAGCCATGATGACACCAATGGAGCCTGAATCCTCTTCATTTTTTTTATGAGAGGATTCAGGTTACATAAATGCCAACCATGTAGGTAGACAAGCCATGATGACACCATGGGAGCCTGAATCCTCATCATTAAATACATAAATGCCATCCATGTACGTAGACGGGCCATGATGACACCATGGGAGCCTGAATCCTCATCATTAATTACATAAATGCCATCCATGTACGTAGACGGGCGATGATGACACCATGGGAGCCTGAGTCCTCATCATTTTTTTTATGAGACATCCATGTACGTAGACGGGCCATGATGACACCATGGGAGCCTGAATCCTCATCATTTTTTTTTCTTTGACATCCATGTACGTAGACGGGCCATGATGACACCATGGGAGCCTGAATCCTCATCATTAATTACATACATGCCATCCATGTACGTACACGGGCCATGATGACACCATGGGAGCCTGAATCCTCATCATTTACTATTCCTTGAGATCCATGTACGTAGCCCAGCCATGGAGACACCATGGGAGCCTGAATCCTCCTCATTAATTACATAAATGCCATCCATGTACGTAGGCCAGCCATGATGACACCATGGGAGCCTGAATCCTCATCATTAATTAAATAAATGCCATCCATGTACGTAGACGGGCCATGATGACACCATGGGAGCCTGAGTCCTCATCATTTTTTTTATGAGACATCCATGTACGTAGGCCAGCCATGGAGACACCATGGGAGCCTGAATCCTCCTCATTAATTACATAAATGCCAACCATGTACGTAGACAAGCCATGATGACACCATGGGAGCCTGAATCCTCGTCATTAATTACATAAATGCCATTCATGTACGTACACGGGCAATGATGACACCATGGGAGCCTGAATCCTCATCATTAATTACATACATGCCATCCATGTACGTAGGCCAGCCATGATGACACCATGGGAGCCTGAATCCTCATCATTTACTATTCCTTGACATCCATGTACGTAGGCCAGCCATGGAGACACCATGGGAGCCTGAATCCTCCTCGTTAATTACATACATGCCAACCATGTACTTAGACAAGCCATGATGACACCATGGGAGCCTGAGTCCTCGTCATTTTTTTTATGAGACATCCATGTACGTAGACGGGCCATGATGACACCATGGGAGCCTGAATCCTCATCATTAATTACATAAATGCCATCCATGTACGTACACGGGCAATGATGACACCATGGGAGCCTGAATCCTCATCATTATTTACATAAATGCCATCCATGTACGTAGGCCAGCCATGATGACACTATGGGAGCCTGAATCCTCATCATTATTTACATAAATGCCATCCAGGTACGTACACGGGCAATGATGACACCATGGGAGCCTGAATCCTCATCATTAATTACATAATTGCCATCCATGTACGTAGACACGCCATGATGACACCATGGGAGCCTGAATCCTCATCATTAAGTACATACATGCCATCCATGTACGTAGACGGGCCATGCATGATGAAACCATGGGAGCCTGAATCCTCATGATTTTTTTTTCTTTGACATCCATGTGTACACGTAGGCCAGCCATGATGACACCAATGGAGCCTGAATCCTCTTCATTAATTACATACATGCCATCCATGTACGTAGGCCAGCCATGATGACACCATGGGAGCCTGAATCCTCATCATTAATTACATACATGCCATCCATGTACGTAGACGGGCCATGATGACACCATGGGAGCCTGAATCCTCATCATTAATTACATAAATGCCATCCATGTACGTACACGGGCAATGATGACACCATGGGAGCCTGAATCCTCATCATTATTTACATAAATGCCATCCATGTACGTACACGGGCAATGATGACACCATGGGAGCCTGAATCCTCATCATTAATTACATAAATGCCATCCATGTACGTAGACGGGCCATGATGACCCCATGGGAGCCTGAATCCTCATCATTATTTACATAAATGCCATCCATGTACGTAGACGGGCCATGATGACACCATGGGAGCCTGAATCCTCATCATTAATTACATAAATGCCATCCATGTAGTTGAACGCCCTTCACCGCTGGCTAGCACGCCGGCGATGGAGACGGGATTTTGTTGTTTGGGGAACCGATTGTGGGAGGCTGAGCCCGCAGCCGCCACTGATTGCTATTGAACCCTTGCAGCTGGCCAGGCCGCAAGGAGCTCAGCGGCGCGGCGCTAACCGATAAGGCATGCTCGAGCCTCTAACCCGAGACTACCGGTAGGCTACCCGATAGTGCATGCTCGAGCCTCTAACCCGAGACTACCGGCACTCAGCGGATCTGTGCTACCGAGGGCGACGGTTCTCTGACCGTCCCGGCGCGCACTGGCTTCCGTACCTTGCTTAGGCACCGATCTTTGATGCCCACCTGACTAGGCGCCCAGGCCGGCGACTACCGGCCAGCGGATAGATGCCACTCGGGAGCACAACTCCCATACTTTCTTTTTAAATAATTATCATAAATTATTTAAAGCGAGGGGCAATAGGGTAGCACTGACCCTACGTACGTTCAAGTAGAGAAACACGTAACGGCACACTGACCGTCCCCAAATCCTAAACCCCAAGGAGGGTGCCCTACGCTGGGATCTGAGCACGCCAAAAACACCCGGGCTTTGCTCCCGGCCTCCTTTTCTACTTGGGTGCAACTGCACCACATGCATCATTATTAGGCACACTGGCCGCCTGTCAGGTCTAGGGAAATGTATTCACAGATGAAAGAAGCGCCCATTCCCATGCAAAAAGACGACAGGTCACACGGTAAAAAAAACTCATGTCATCATGAGCTGCCGCAGCAGCTTGTACTGAGGCCCCGACAGCATCGCTGGCTTGGTCAAGGCATCGGCAATATTCTCGCTCTCGGGGATCCACCGCCGCTCATCCAACACCGTGGCGGACTCGGCCAACACAAGGTAATCTAGTTTGGTGGTGGAGGCGAGCGGGTTATTCAGAAACTCAATTATTGACTTGCTATCTGTGCACAGCCGCATGCGGAGCGACAGCGCCACGCGGGCCTTATCCGCAATCCATTGCAAAAGATGCTGCACATAACACGCATGGTCGACAGCGGAAATGAACGCGCGACACTCCGCGCGATTGCTGTCTACCACTACCCGCTGATGGATGCGGCTATACCAGTCGACAATAGTGGGCTGCCCAGTGGGGCTATCAAGAAAAAAGATGGCCGCCTCCCGCGCGCGCAGCTGCGTGATGGTACGCGACTCCAGGTTCGCGTCAGAGTAAATGGTCATTGCCACCGGGCGGGTGATATCAACCCCCCACACGCGCAGGCCCGGTGACGCCAAGACTTGCGTCCGAAGATGCTGCGCTCCCATGCCCGCAAGCACGGCGTCGGGCGCACGCGCGTAGATGGACAGGTCGGGTCGCACCGTGCCCGCGAGCCACCCCAGCTGGCCGCGCAAGTGCGGTCCCGCGGACGCATCCAGCCGCTCAGGCAGCGATTGCGCGAGCTTGTCGGCGTATTCCTGCTTGGCCGCCATGTCAATGCACCAGCCAACCGGTGTGCGGTGCAAAGTGTAGGTTAGGCCACAGAAAGGGACGGGGGTGTCGGGGTCCAGCCACAACGTGCGGCTAGTGGGCAAAAGCTTGGCCACAGCGGTTATGAACTGCCGGACCCACGCCCGGGGTCCAATAAGCCGCCAGTCATCCCCATGCCATTGCATGAACGCGGGCTCGTGTGGGTTGGGTGTGTGGATGTGAAAGAGGTTGCTATCGATGCGGGAAAACACCGCCCCCATGCTAGCAAAGATGCGTTCAGCCGTCTTGCGAAAGATGATGGGGCTAGACTGCAGGCCCTCCACACCAAGGAGAAGCCGCAAGTACACACACCGCAGCTCCCCCTGCCACACCAAAGGGACCTTGACCACATACACCGTGCCACGCCACACTTCCTCGGCCACTGCCGGGTCGCTATGGAGAAAGGCCCGCTGAAAATCTGAGCAGGCCATGGCATAGTCCAACCCCCGATCCAACAGCCCCAAGAACACCGATGTTAACACCCGGCTAGTGGTCTGCGACAGCCCGGGCGTAAACAATTCCTCCTCCGACAACTCAGACGAGCCCCTAAACTCCGTGACACAGGGCCGTACATGAAATGTGACAGGGTCAGTGGGGAGGACCTGCTTATACTTGAGCACAAACTTCAAGTTCAGCTTTACCGCCCCTTGCGGCACCTCCATCAACTCCCCATACACCCCATACATCGCCCACTCCAGCTGCGCGCGCAAGAAAGCCGCGCGCCACTTATGGAACTTGACAGGGTCACGGCAGTCCTCCTTAAACTGCGGATAACTAACAGGAGATTTAGTGGCGATGCTCCAGGGAAAAATGCCAAGACTGCTGGGGTGACACTTCTGCGGCTGCGTGACATCGGCTACCAGCGGCTCTGCCGTATATTCCGCCCCGCGAATGGCCCCTACTGCAGTGGCATAATCCTCAGGGTGATTAATAGCCTCGGGGGGACCCCGGCCCGTGAGGGCTGCAAGCGCTACGTGATATTGGTACAAGCCTATGCTCCCCACCCCCTCGAGGGTCACCAAGCCGGCTGACACAGAAAACCCGGGGAGGGAAACAAAAGGGTTACCTATGAGGGTGATCCCCTTGTAACCCTCTAGCACTTGCACAGGGACATCTACCCCTAGGATGGGCATGAGCACCTGCCCAGCCACCTTATAGGCCCGCTGCCCGTCAAACCCCGCAACTCCTTCCAACTACTGGGCAGCAAAGGGTAATAGGCCTCGGCCGCCGCCGGGCTCGTGATAGACACGCCTGCCATGGTATCTATGGCCGCAATATGCCTAGAGGGAACATCATGAGCTTCAGTCACAACCGTGGGGCACTTATCTGGCATGACGCGGCTGACTTGTGCCGCACCCCCCGCTGCCGCCGCCTTGAGCTTGTCCGCCTTGAGCAGCTGTCGGAGGACGTGGGCCAGCTGGGAGCCCACGCCCGCGCCTGACGATGTGTCCGGCGCCGCCACGGTGGGCGCTGCTGGGGTCGCGGGGAGGGGCTGAGGTAGCGCCCCCGCGTCGACCCCGGGGACTTGCTCCGGCGCGGCGCCTGCAGGGGGGTGGGCAACAAGCGCATCATGCACAGCCACCCCAAGTGGGGTGGGTAGGACAGGTTCCAGCCGGGCCCGCTTGGCCGGCCGGCTATCCACATCCCAACCGAGCTGGCGGCTGTGCTCCTTGGCCGCCTGGACCTGGGCATCGGACGCCTTGTACCGATACACCTTATCCCACGGGATGAGATAGTCCCTATGCTCCCAGTGCACCTTCACCCGCCTATGCACCCAGTCCAAATCCACCACCATGCCTGGCCCTTGCATCTGCCCCCGCTTGCCAAAGGAATTCTCCTTGTGAAACAAGACCAACTCCCCCAGCTCCCACTCCTGCGACAAGTCAGGCTGGGTGCGGTCTAACTGCCGCCTAACCTCAGCGGTGGTAGCGAGGTGGGCCTCCCAATGGTCTGCCACGTCCGGAGGGTAAATGCCCGACTGCAGCCCCCGCGCGGTAATAAGACCTAGTCCCTGGGGCAGCTTGAAAAGCACCTGGCTGTTGTACTTGTCCATGAGCAAGCGGCACCACAGCGCGCGTTGTGCATAAGGCTGCCCCGCGGGCTTGAATCCTAACCCGCTGGCCTGCTGCTTGGCTGCCATGCCCTTTACGCTGCTGATGTGCCTATCAATCAGCCCCAAGTTGCCATGGTCCTGCCGCCCAGCAATAACCACCATCTCACAGCCCTCCCGCCCCACAATGCAATCAAATTGTTGGTCCAACATGACCTCAGAAATGGGAAAGAAGTGAGACATGGCAATGCGCAGCCCCCGCCACAAGGACTCCTCTACCATGCTTGGCAGGGGCTCGATGGCTAGGAACTTGGTATAGCGATCCATCAAGACCAAATAATAGTCCCCCTCCTCCAAATGCATGACATCCCCCACTAACCTCCCCCGGTACGGGGAAGGAGTCTTAGCATGCCAGCGCCTACGCTTCTTCCTGACACTTGCGCATGCGTGGCACTCCTCTAACTCCGCCTGAGCGACCTTCAACCCCGGCGCCCCCATAAGCCGAGTCGCCCAGTCTAGCGTTTGCCCCGCCACATGACCCACCGCAAGGTGAATCTGGTGAGCAAGCATCCGCAATCCTATGGCCGTGGGGGTGGTGCCATCCCCTTCTATGCTAGGCACCTGCCCCGCCAAGCTCTCTGCATGTGCATTCCTGTCGGCAATGTGCTCTAGTGAGGCCTTACTGAGGCGGCGACCCAACTCCACGTCTACGTGAGGGGCTACCTCGGCATCTGCCGGCACTATCTCACCTGAAGGGGTGAGCTCCGGAAGGGCGTGTTCAGGCTCTATTGCGACCACGCTGGGCACGCACTCCTGATCAGCTGCAGCACTTGCACTTCCATTCTGAACCACGGACGTGGGAACATTAGGACTACAAGGCACAGCATCCTCACGCCTAGCCGACTCACCGCGACACACATCACCTCTATGACGTCACTTGGGCATGGCTGGCCGTGGGGCGCGGCATGTGTTGGGGTCGTGTCCAGGAAGCCGAACCGCCCAGCAGCGCCGGCACACTCGAGTCGCCTTGCCGAGGTCCAGCCGCAGCGTGCAGTTGGCCTCGGTGTGCCCCACGCCGGTGCACCGCTCGCAGACGACCTTCTCCTTGGGGACGCCACCCTGCTGCTGTTGCTGCCTGCCAGCGCCGCCCTCCTGTCGAGGCTGCTTGCCCTGACCGCCTCCCGGCCCGCGTTTGCTGGACGCGTTCTGGTTGTGCCGACCACCGCGAGCTCGGCGTTTGCCACCCAACATTCGCACCACGTTGTCGGCCACCGTCGTGGACAGCTGGGTAACAAGAGTGGTCAAGTCCGACAGAGAAGCTGCTGGCGGGGTCGAGGCAGGCACAGGGTTTACCTGAGCAACTGTCGGCAGCTTGTTGTTACGCCTGGGGCCGCCCCGGTCCTTGAACATCTCTCGGAGGTGCGCCATGGCTGCGTTGAACCGTTTCTGGTCGTCCGGGGTGCCCACTACCACGGAAGAAGCTAGCGCAATTTTCATGCCGAGACCGGCCTTGACATTGGCACGGCTCTCTGGCGTCAGCCCCAGCGCATCCAGAACTGCGCTGAGTAAATATTCGCTACTCATGTGCTTCAAGACACCCTTGCTCCGGACCTGGGCCGCGAATCTGGCCATGTCCGAGCTGAGGTAATTCGGGTCAAGCGACAGGTTGCGCACCAGCGCCTGCCCCTCCTTTTCCTCGTCAGGAAAGCTTGAGGTGTCGAGCACCTCTTGCAGGGCCTTCACTGTGTCGGGCCAGGTCCACGCCTCTTTGCTGGCGTTGATAATGACCCCGCGCACGTCCGCATTACCCGTAGCCTCGTTGCATACCTCTGACCGGCGCAGCTTGGTGAGGAAAACTGCGTCGGACAGTTCGTTGTAGTCCTGCCGGAGCTCGCCCAGGCTGTTAATAAACTCCTCCACGGCGGACGGCGTCAGAATTTCTGGCAGCTTACTTGGCAGCTCTTCTTTCTTGAAAACTTTCCGGGCAGTTGGTGCTGACTGCTGCCCCGGAGCTGTGCTGACCGAGCCCCCAGCTGGCTCAGTCGCCACGGTGGCTGCGCCACTCCCATCCGCCGGAGTTGATGCTTGCGTTCCCTGGTCCTGGGTTGCAGCTTGCGTTCGCTCCGCGCCACGCGCCATGAGCCCAGAAAAATGGTCAACGGTAATGTTGACTGCTGTGAATACAAGTTGAACGCCCTTCACCGCTGGCTAGCACGCCGGCGATGGAGACGGGATTTTGTTGTTTGGGGAACCGATTGTGGGAGGCTGAGCCCGCAGCCGCCACTGATTGCTATTGAACCCTTGCAGCTGGCCAGGCCGCAAGGAGCTCAGCGGCGCGGCGCTAACCGATAAGGCATGCTCGAGCCTCTAACCCGAGACTACCGGTAGGCTACCCGATAGTGCATGCTCGAGCCTCTAACCCGAGACTACCGGCACTCAGCGGATCTGTGCTACCGAGGGCGACGGTTCTCTGACCGTCCCGGCGCGCACTGGCTTCCGTACCTTGCTTAGGCACCGATCTTTGATGCCCACCTGACTAGGCGCCCAGGCCGGCGACTACCGGCCAGCGGATAGATGCCACTCGGGAGCACAACTCATGTACGTAGACGGGCCATGATGACCCCATGGGAGCCTGAATCCTCATCATTAATTACATAAATGCCATCCATGTATGTACACGGGCAATGATGACACCATGGGAGCCTGAATCCTCATCATTTACTATTCCTTGACATCCATGTACGTAGGCCAGCCATGGAGACACCATGGGAGCCTGAATCCTCATCATTAATTACATAAATGCCATCCATGTACGTACACGGGCAATGATGACACCATGGGAGCCTGAATCCTCACCATTATTTACATAAATGCCATCCATGTACGTACACGGGCAATGATGACACCATGGGAGCCTGAATCCTCATCATTAATTACATAAATGCCATCCATGTACGTAGACGGGCCATGATGACCCCATGGGAGCCTGAATCCTCATCATTATTTACATAAATGCCATCCATGTACGTAGGCCAGCCATGATGACACTATGGGAGCCTGAATCCTCATCATTATTTACATAAATGCCATCCAGGTACGTACACGGGCAATGATGACACCATGGGAGCCTGAATCCTCATCATTAAATACATAAATGCCATCCATGTACGTAGACGGGCCATGATGACACCATGGGAGCCTGAATCCTCATCATTAATTACATAAATGCCATCCATGTACGTAGACGGGCGATGATGACACCATGGGAGCCTGCATGAGTCCTCATCATTTTTTTTATGAGACATCCATGTACGTAGACGGGCCATGATGACACCATGGGAGCCTGAATCCTCATCATTTTTTACATAAATGCCATCCATGTACGTAGACGGGCCATGATGACACCATGGGAGCCTGAATCCTCATCATTAATTACATACATGCCATCCATGTACGTACACGGGCCATGATGACACCATGGGAGCCTGAATCCTCATCATTTACTATTCCTTGACATCCATGTACGTAGGCCAGCCATGGAGACACCATGGAAGCCTGAATCCTCCTCATTAATTACATAAATGCCAACCATGTACGTAGACAAGCCATGATGACACCATGGGAGCCTGAATCCTCGTCATTAAGTACATAAATGCCATCCATGTACGTACACGGGCAATGATGACACCATGGGAGCCTGAATCCTTATCATTATTTACATAAATGCCATCCATGTACGTACACGGGCAATGATGACACCATGGGAGCCTGAATCCTCATCATTAATTACATACATGCCATCCATGGACGTACACGGGCAATGATGACACCATGGGAGCCTGAATCCTCATCATTATTTACATAAATGCCATCCATGTACGTAGACGGGCCATGATGACACCATGGGAGCCTGAGTCCTCATCATTAATTAAATAAATGCCATCCATGTACGTAGACGGGCCATGATGACACCATGGGAGCCTGAGTCCTCATCATTTTTTTTATGAGACATCCATGTACGTAGACGGGCCATGATGACACCATGGGAGCCTGAATCCTCATCATTAATTACATAAATGCCATCCATGTACGTAGACGGGCCATGATGACCCCATGGGAGCCTGAATCCTCATCATTAATTACATACATGCCATCCATGTACGTAGGCCAGCCATGATGACACCATGGGAGCCTGCATCATCATCATTTACTATTCCTTGACATCCATGTACGTAGACGGGCCATGATGACACCATGGGAGCCTGAATCCTCATGATTTTTTTTTCTTTGACATCCATGTGTACACGTAGGCCAGCCATGATGACACCAGTGGAGCCTGAATCCTCATCATGAATTACATAAATGCCATTCATGTACGTACACGGACAATGATGACACCATGGGAGCCTGAATCCTCATCATTAATTACATACATGCCATCCATGTACGTACACGGGCCATGATGACACCATGGGAGCCTGAATCCTCATCATTTACTATTCCTTGACATCCATGTACGTAGCCCAGCCATGGAGACACCATTAATTAATTAATTAATAGACACGTGACTGCGTCACGTGAGCATAAGTCCTCAGTGGGAGGGGAACATGGGATGGAATGGATGGTATAAGCTATCTAGGTCCTAGTTACAGGGGTGTGGGCACCGCGGCCCGAATCGCTATGAATGCCATACTTGGTCACACGCGGAGCCCCCACAGGCTTGGGGGTGGTCTCCTTCATCACTACTTGCCATCTATCCTTGCGCACCATCTGCCTCCATATTACAGACAAACCAGGAGGCTGCCCGGGGGTGAGCCCGTCACGTCTAGTGTAGCACATGTCCATGCCGAGTCTATCACGAAAAGTCCACGGGTGGCGGCCCTGCCGCGCGCGGCCGGGGGCACGCCAGGTGAGGACATATCGCCCAGGCTGGGCGGGCTTGGTGCCAGCTAGTCTATCTGATGTATCTACCTGATCTGTGCGGGCCAGGTGCCCGGCTAGGCCCAGGCGCCTGTGCCTAATAATGTGGGAAACATAGGGCAAATCAGCGTACAAATCCTCATTACTAATGTGCAAACCAAAGGGGATGTTAAGGGCCTTGCGCAGCATCTTGGTGACGGCGCCGTCGAGTCGTTGCTCCAGCTCCTGCATCAGTGTCCACGTCTCGGCGCCGTAGGTCAGGATCGTCAGAATGACGACCTTGAAGAGGTCACGCTTGACGATCCGGGGTAGGGCGGGGTTGCTCCACCAGCGGCGGTGGTCATGGAGGTGCGCCCACGCCATGCCGATCCGTGTCGTCATGTCGTCCTCGCAGTCAGGAAGCCAACTGCCGAGCAGCTTGAAGCGGCCTGAAGTAGGGTAGTTGACCTCGGCATCGTCTAAGAGGCGGAGTGTGGGTGGGGGCCCTGCCATGCCGAGGGCCATGGTGTCATCATGGCTTGTCTACGTACATGGTTGGCATTTATGTAATTAATGAGGAGGATTCAGGCTCCCATGGTGTCTCCATGGCTGGCCTACGTACATGGATGTCAAGGAATAGTACATGATGAGGATTCAGGCTCCCATGGTGTCATCATTGCCCGTGTACGTACATGGATGGCATTTATGTAAATAATGATGAGGATTCAGGCTCCCATGGTGTCATCATTGCCCGTGTACGTACATGGATGGCATTCCAGCAACTGCGTGAGTGACCCCCTCTTTTCCCCCTGTTCCCCCCTGCGTTGCCCCCCCGTTCCGCGCCGAGTGCTTGGGGCCCCCGCAGCGTGTCCCCCCCGTTCCGCGCCGAGTGCTTGTCTGTTTCCCTGTTCCCCCGCGCGCGAGTCCGTGATCGAGAGTACGAGTGTGCGAGTGTGTGAGTACGTCGGCAAGTCCGCTGTCGGTGTGCGTGCGTTTATGGTCGCGCTAAAATAATCTCGTGGTTCGGCATATGAGTGTCGCGCCATGATGCATCCGGGTTGGTTGTCCGAGGCGCGTCTGATGTGCGAGTTCGTGGGCGCGTGCGTGCAGCCGTCGTCGCCGGTCATGCCGCTATGTGTATGGGGGTGATAGTGTGCGGGGTGGCGCGTTAATTTTCCCACGCGCGTATAAAGAGCACGAGATGCCTCAATGCAGACACGTCACCCGCACGGGCCGCTGCCGAAACAGGCCCGCCGCCGGGTCGCTTTGTCACCGCCACCGTCACGCGCCGGCCCGGCCGCACGCCGTGAGGATGCACGTGGACACCATCGAGTGGGACCCGAGCACGGCGTACTACCAACCGGGCGACGTGGACGAGTACGGGAGACCGATCGAGTTCAATTCGCCCACATACGAAAATTACTATCCCGCAGAGGTCCACAATCGTTACGAGAGGCCCGTTGTTGAGGACGGCGATCCAGACGTCCCCTCCACGATTCCCGGGATCCGGGCGAGCAGGAGGGATAGAGGCAGGTACGCCGATTTCACCGATTCCATCAACGTCGGCAGCCGGAGAAGGGCCGCCGACCGCCTCACGCCGCAAATGGTCATCAACCGATACTTCAACACGCGCCCCGGGGTCTTGAGCTTGCGGCGACCAGTGAACGCCCCTCCCCGACAGCCGGCTGCTGGCAGGACCAGACCTCGCGATCAGGACCCCGTTTCTGGGGCGGACCCGTTCAATCCCATAGCGGTGGAAGACAGCCCGCAGGGGCTCCCGAGCTTGCGGCAACCAGTGAACGCCCCTCCCCGACATGCCAGGACCAGCCCTCGCGATCCGGACCCCTTTTCTGGGGCGGACCCGTTCAATCCCATAGCGGTGGAAGACAGCCCGCAGGCGGCCGGCACCCTCCCCGGATCCGCCTCCCCGGGGCCCACGCCTACGTACTATCATGGGAGCGATCCCGAGGATCTCGAGGAGACCGAATCGCCTCTTTACATTCACCCCCCCGAGCGACAGCCTGCGCGGCGGAGACGCAGGCGGTAGAGGCGCAGTCCGTCGCGCAGGCGCTTTGCGTGGTTGCAGGCGAAGCACAGCAGGGCCGCGTTCCGCCCGCAGTAGCTCCTGTCGGCCGGGTCGCGCCTGTCGAGCGAGGGGCGGTCCCCCTTCCTGGCGCGGGGTCCGATGTCCAGCGGCTTGCGACACAGGGCGCACCGCGGTCGGCGCAGGAGCGAGCGGTAGAGCGCCGTGACGTGCGCGGTGCCCAGACACGGCCTGGCCCCGTCGGCCCGCATGCGCGCGTTGGCGTTCCTGGCCATCTTCTCTGCGCGCGCCCACGCGGCGGGGCGCACGCCCGTCGGCCTGCGGATGGGCGGGGGGCGTATGCCGGAGTCTGCCTTCACGGGCCTGGGCAGGCCGCACCTGCGCGCCCTGTCCCTGGCCTCCACCAGCTCGTCGAAGAGGGGGGCGAGGGGCAGGCGGGCGCAGGGCCAGCAGGTCCACGCGCCGGGGCGGCCGAACACGGCCGAGCGGTCTCGCAGGGAGATGGGGCTGGCGCACCTGCTGCACCTGCCCGTCCAGGCCCGGGCGGCCCGGGCGAGGGGCACGGGGCGGAAGGTCCGTCCGGCGCTCGCGGCCACGTAGGCGCTCTGGTCGTTGTACTTGCGCACGAGCTCTTCCATGGTGTGCTGGCGTCTGTCACGTTCCATACATCAGTATGATGAGGTTATAGTATCGATCACCTCCTCACGCTGCTGCCCTTAGTCCTGACCTTGCCCCTGCGGATTCCGCGTGGAGCGCCCGCCTCGTGCAGGCGGTACCTGACACGCGGCAGCTCTGGGAACCTCGTTTGGGGCCCAACCAGAGCCATGCCCCCCGCCTGGTACCCGTAGGTGTCTTCTTCGGGCGGAGGAAGTTTGAACGGGCCAGCCGGCCCCCACGAGTGGATCATTTCCGCCATGCGGTCATTCGCATCCTGCGCGGTCAACGGCGGCGGCGGCAGTGGCGCGTAGGGTGGGAAGACCCCCGCCGTTCTCGACTGCATCCCCCTGAGGAACGTCTGCGGAGGGGGCATCACCGGGGCGCCGCCCTGGGGGGAGGCCGGACGAGGCCTGCGCCGATTCGGCGCGCTGACCGCTTCCTCGCCCCGTTCCCAGGTGTTCTGGGCCTCGGTGCTGGACGCGCGCACCCTGTGCGCGGCGCACCGACCATGGCAGGCACCTGAGGCGGGGCGGCGGCACCTGAGGCCCTTGGATGTGAGAGAAGTGCACTTAGTCATGCGAGCGAGTCATGCACGATACGCAGAGATATTTGTGTTCATTCCTCCCCGAGGGCGTCGATGAAGCGGGCGATCGCGTCCTGGGGCACGACCTTGTAGCCCCTGGCCTTCATGTAGTCCCTCCTCTGCTTGTAGTTGCGGACGAAGTCGGGGTAGTTGGAGGGTATGCTCGCGAGGTTGGCCACGCGGGGGATGTCGATGTCCCTGGGGTCCGCGACCTCGCGCACGTGCCTGCGCAGGTCGTCGGCGCGCGTGACGTACTTGTCCACCTCGCGCAGGAGCAGGCGGCGGTAGGCGGCGGGGTGGTCCTCGAGGCGGATGAAGAACTTGTGGTTCGCCCTGGGGGGCGCGTGCAGGCCGACGAACACGAGCGGGCGGTCTCGCTCCCTGTCCCTGACGAGCTCTCGTATCATGCGGTTCACGAGGGCTCGCTTGTTGACGGCCCTCTGCCCGTCTCGCTTCCTCTCGTCGGCTATGTCGTCGGCCTTGGCCCACAGGTCGTCCGTGTCCACGCACTTGGCCTTGATCCTGAGCATGGAGCAGAGGAAGGTCTTGCCCGATCCCGGCACGCCCTCCACGTGCACGATCGCCGACATGGGCCGCTCGTATATGACGTACGGCACACAAAATTTGATGGTCCGGGCGAGTTTTTTTTCGCGTGCTGCTATTTGAAGATGGCGCGCAAGGGGATCAACCGGGCGGCCGAGAGGGCGGCGCTGGAGGAATACTTCTACATGAAGCGCTGGCTGGAGGAGACCACCCGCTGGTTCATCGCCGTGGGTCTCAGGCGCCGGGTGTCGCTGTCGGACGCGCGCGCCCGTTTCGAGAGCGAGGCGGCCCGGATCTGGGCGCGGGTGGGGGTCAGAGATTGGCCGGGGCACGTGCAAGATATCATGGCGGGGATCCTGGCCAGAAGCGCCGTGCGGGTGAAAAGGTCACTCCCAAAAAGTAGCAAATGATCCATCCGGCTTAGTAAACATATATTCGCGGAATATAAAAACACACGCCCCTATTGTAACATGGCGGCAAAGAAAACGCGCACCCCACGACGCGCACACCGCTCACGAGCCGCTGCAGTGCTGACGCCGGCCATGGAGCATAATTACAACGCGGCATCGGGGATGCTGGCGTATCGTTTCGGCGGGGCGTTGGAGGCATTGGCGAAGGCGAAGGTGTCGGCGAAGGGCGATGCCCCCCTGATCAGTACAGGAGAGATCTCAGGGAGGCCAATGCGGTGGAGCGGAACCTGCAGCGGGCGTGGCTCGTGGCTATGGATAAACTGCGCCGACTGAGAGAACGAGGCGCGGGCATCCTTTATAGAGGGCCGGACGCCATCGTCGATTGGGTCATGAGAGCCGCCAAGACCGTCGTCACGCCTGGTAGGCGGGGACTCGCGGGTAAGCGTAAACGTTTCTGATTAAAAAAGATCGGTTAGCTGTATACGCGATACGGATGCCTGTCGGCAGATGCACCGGGTGCAAGGCCAAGAAGTTTTTCTCGTTCGGGAAGGCCAAGTGCAAGTGATCGATATCGGTTTTATAGCTGCGTCTATGGTAGTGCGACATGCGCGCGTATCTGATCGTGACCCTGATACTGGTACTCACCCTCAGCCTGTGGCTGGGCCTGCGCGATGCCTCCAAGCCCGACCCGCTGCTGACCGCGCGGCTGCCCGAGTACGAGTCCGTGCCGCTCTACCGGTCGGAGGCGATCGAGGCGCTTCTGGAGACGGGCCTGAGCGCGCCCCCTCCCGCGCTGCCGGTGGCGGCGGCGGCGGGCGGCGAGGACAAGGGCCGCAGGCGGAGGAGGGCCAAGGCGGTGCTGAGGACGGCGCTGGTGGAGGGGCAGAAGGCGGCGTACATCGCGTCCAACCCTCTGCTGTCGATAGCCGACGGCGTGTCTAGCGTGCTGGGGCTGATGGGGCCGGGGGGCAAGAAGCTGGCCAAGGTGGTGGGCAAACCGGTGAACTTCGCGCTGAAACACAATCCTATCGGCGCGTTCTTCGGCGCGATATTCAACAAGAAACTGAGCGCGCGGTGCAAGGCCAAGAAGATATTCTCGATTGGTTTCGCCAAGTGCAAGTAGTCATAGGCACCTAACCAGAATAACGTCCTTATGAGGTGCGCTTATACTACGCCAACAATTTTGTGTTGCAATACCAATACCAGCGCCGATGGCCTGCGCCGTGTACTTGGAAGCTAAGGAGGGGACGCCTCCATCTGAAGATATCTTTTGTGGACAGATTCGCAGGACACCTGATGGGCGCGTGGCAGCCGCCGACATCGTGAAGTGTATCATTTATTTGAGAGAGGACGGGACTTATGCCAGGGAGGCGCTGGGTAACGCCAACCTCACCCTGAAGAGGCTCAGTGACAAACAATGTCTTGCAGCCAGCAATACAAATAACATGTACACTTTCCCGGGGCGCAATCAACGGCCTACGAGGGTCATGACAGAGGAGGAAGTATACGAGTTGATCATGCTCCTGCCCGGGGCTCGGGCTACGGCCTTTCGAAGGAACACCTCGAAGTTACTGAAGCACTATTTTCACGCGACGGAAGAGCTGATATCGGAGCTGTTAGGCCGCTACGAAGCACTCCATGGGCGTGAGTACCAGCCCCCCCCTTGCGCGGTCGCAGAGGAGCCTAGAATCAAACAGTGCGAGTCCGTCAAGGCAGCGGCCGCGGAGATATCCAACACACCCCGCGCTCAAGTTGATGGCAAGGTATATGCCAAGGTGTTCGGCATCCAGAACAAGTCCATTATGAATATGACCGCGGACGAGTTCAGGCATGTCCAGAACATGAAGAAAGGGGACCTAGTTAGAGACATGTGGACGGAGGAGATGAACAGTGGGGCCTTCTTCATGAACTGCGTATTCCGGGCGGCAGTGGCAGGCGGTGAGGACCCCGTGGCCGCCATGGAGAGAATTTCTCGGACAATGACCCCCACATTTAGGGGAGTGGGGCTGCACGACCAGGCAAGCACAAAACGCCCAAGAGAATTCCTGGTCCATAACAAGGAAATGAGGGAGAGCCGTCACGCCTCTCATTCCACCCTGGAGGTGCCCAGTCAGCACAGCTTGAAGCGTGTGTTGACGACTAATGGCGATCCCTGACGCTGATGGCAAAAAAAATCATATTTGCGCGCGAATAAACGATTACATTCATTATACGAGGCTTTATTTATTTCCAGTTTGATTAATCAGATTGCCCTGAGAACAACAATAGACAAAACAGAGGATCTCAGCACAGAACGTCGGAGGCCAGCACGATCGGCCAGCGCTCCTTCCACTCGGCCAGGTCCGCGTCCCGGACGTCGAGACCGCGGCCGTGCACGCTCAACACCGCGTCCCCCGCCTGGCCCTCCCTCGGCGTGCGCCCGACCACGCGCACCGTCGCCTGGGGGCGCCCATCGGTGACGCGGACGCGGACGTCCTGCTGGGCGGGGCGGTGGGGGAGTCGTCCACCAGCAGGTCCACCGCCCCCCTCACGGCCGTCACGTCCCCTTCGCCGACCAGGAGGGGCCGGGTGTCCTCCGTGAAGCAGGTGCGGTCCTGCCAGTGCGCGTTGTACCCGTGCACCACCGGGTTGATGAGGTCGACGCCCCCCACGTCCTGGTTGAAGTAGAAGGTCGACACGCTGTCGTGCGCCCCCATGACGACGGTGCCTCTCGCCGTCGCCATGAAAACGGCCGTGCCGCCTGCGCTCGCACCTGCGACAGGGCATAGCGAAAGGTGCCCCCAGCGCGATGGTCTGGGCCCCGAGGAAGTCTATGCTGCCCCCGCACCTGGCCAGCGCCTGGGTCAGCGGTTGGCGGATCGCGGCGGGGGCCACCGCGTAGGCGAAGCTCGAGTTGGAGCGCAACACGAGGAGGAGTCGGCACGAGGGGAGCGAGACGCCCTCCGCCGCGCAGACCACCAGGCCGGCCAGGACGGCGTAGTCGAAGGAGAGCTCCCACCCATCCCTGCGCTTGGCCGCGTCGAGGAGGAAGATGACGACCCCCGGCACCTTCCGCACGAAGGCGGCGAGCCTCCTCCACTCGACCAGGTGGGGCATCAGGCCGCAGTCCTCCTCCCGCACAAAGTCGCTGGGGGCTCCAGCCGCGCGGCATCGTACACTGTCACCCTGAGGACGGGCACGCCGGCGAAGGAGAGGTCCCCAGGGGTCAGCACCCGGTCCCTCCACACGCGGTGGACAAACCGCCGGTCGGCCTCGTCGGTGGCCCGCGCGTGGTGCTCCCTGTATGTGGGCCACAGGGCCTCCCAGGCCGCCTTGGAGGTGAGCATCATCAACATGCAGGCCTTCCGGTCCAGCCTGCACATGTTCTTGACGAATACCTCGAGCAGGTCATCGTCCAGGTCGTCCACCCACGGGATGAACGGGTCGACGGTCCTGCGTCCGGTGCTCGTGCGCAGGAATGCGGGCATGGCGTGATAAAACGGCTTCTAGGTCACGCGCCCTGGTGAAAGGAGAATGGCGTCGTACGCCCCGGTAAAACGAGACCCGAAGCCGCGCGCCCCGGTAAAACAATCAAGGCCGACGCCCCGCGCGCTGACAAAACAAAGGCCGGCGTCCCACGCCCTGATAAAACAAAGGATCGACGCCCCACGCCTCGGGAGTAAGGCCCTGAACGTCGCACGCCTCGAGGAGACGCAGCGACCCGAGAAGGCGACCAAGAACCGGTTGGGATCGCCTGCCAGGCCAGGTAACCAGGTTTTCAGGTAGGTAACGTCGCCGCTAACCGCGAGAGAGCGAGCGAATCGAGTGCGACCCACGTTAAAAAATCTGTCAGCGCGCTCAACCACGGGCCACTTTTCCTTTGCCGAATGCTGGAGTGCCTATTTTACCGCTTTACTTTCCTTCAGCAATGCACAAGGGACAGATAATGGGCGACAGTTCATTTATTCACGGTGCATCGTAATTGCACGTGTCTATTAATGAATCGTAATTGCCCGTGGTGCCGGTGCCAGTGTACATTTAGTCAGTGGGGGCCGGTGCCAGTGTACATTTAGTCAGTGGGGGCCGGTGCCAGTGTACATTTAGTCAGCGGGGGGCGGTGCCAGTACCTTTTTGGGTCGGTGACGGTGCCAGTACCTTTTTGGGTCGGTGACGGTGCCAGTACCTTTTTGGGTCGGTGACGGTGCCAGTACCTTTTTGGGTCGGTGACGGTGCCAGTACCTTTATTATTGGGGGCCGGTGCCAGTACCTTTCTTGGTCGGTGACGCTGCCATACCTTTAGTCGGTGGGGACCGGCGCCAGTACCTCATAACTGGTGGGTGACGGTGACGGTGCCTCATAACCGGTGGGCGACTTGTAAAGAAATAAGGAGTGGGCACGCTTGCAAAATGAATAAGTCGACTACGTCGGTGGATGCTTCTTGAAATCCCGATCGAGCCCGTGGCTGAGAGGCGATAGTCCTCGCTGGTAGACGATTCTCTGTGGCTGCGGAGGGACAGGAAAGGACTGTCGCGATTGCCCGCGGTCCCGCGTTGGTCGCGTCGTGCATAGAAAAGATCCGGGCTGCCAGGTACCATGTTTCGAATGATGCCGCCCCCCGTGGCTGGGACACGTCCGAGCGACGACCCGAGAAAGTCCCGGGACTGTGGGGAAAGTACCCCCAGTGCCAGTATTGCGGCGACTGGAAGGACCCTTGCACCTTCTTTGGTGGGAAGGCGCTCTATTGCTCGGAATGCCGCGGATACGAGCTGGAATTTCGAGTGAACGCCCCCTCCCACGCCAAAAACGACGAGGCCTTCTGCAAGATTGCCGAGGACCGTGCGGCCGCCCTCCATCTTTCGCTGCTCGGCGCAGCCCCGGGGGTCGTGACACGCGCGCGTGTGACCCCGGCGAACGCGGCAGGGGTGCGGCAGCTCGCGGAGGGGGTGCAGGCCGGCGGGCGCCCCTGTGTCCGGCCCGTGTACCGCGTGCCCGAGGGGGGGCTCGCGTGTCTTGCGGGGTTTGCATGGAAAAGCAGTCGCGGCGGGGGTTCCTCCCCGTCCACGCTCCCGTCGGCCAGGGGAAGCGCGCGCCCCCTCCCCACGACCTCCCCATCTGCCTCTGGTGCATGACCGTGTACCTGCACGACGACGCCATCCCCTCCGCGGCCAGTGCCCGCTCTGCCTGGCCGAGCGCAGGCCCGCGCCCGAGAGGCTGGCCTTCCCCTTCTTCGAGCACGCGGCCGAGTGAGCCGCGTTTTTTCTCGCTGACGCTAGTGTGAACCGCCGCGATGGCACGATGCGTCGAGATAACCCCCCAGGGGACCAAATGCAACAAGCCGCGCGCACCCAGGGGCAAGCGGTGCGCGGTCCATCTGGCCATCAGGGCCAGGGAGCGCGCGGCAGGAAGCCAGCGTACAGCCCCCATGATATCCTGGACAAGATGATGCGGCTTAGGCTGTCTGTGTCGTGATGAATCGTTGAATGAATATTATTCCATTTCTTTAATCCAATCTGTTTTCATTCGCGACCCCCCGTGTCTACTCATGCATATCACATCCACGCTCGACAGGCGGCGAACCTGGACCGGCCATCGACCGAGTGGGGCGGTTCCTGTCCGGGTACAGCCACGCCTCGAGTTTGGTTGGATTCTTTTGCGCGACTTCTTTTTTGCACGCCGGCCTGAATAGTTTTTCATATATATGTGCATGCACCTGTAGAATCATAGAGGGTCTATAGCCATAAATTTATTTTTAGATTCATCAGAAAAAGAAGTAGTGCAGGAGAATCCAAGCCAGGGCCGAGCAGCGGGCGGGCGGGGGCGGGGCGCGAGTTGGATTGTCGACCCCTCTCTAGGCGCCGCCGCAAGCTGACTGTGGATGTGCTTCTCCCATCCAACGGCAGCCGTTACGAGGTGGCGCTGGGTCGTCAGCACCTGACAGGGCGGGATTTGGCATAAATAGGGGTCGCGACGGCACAGGCGCCATCGTTGGGTGCCGCGCACCGGGCAGGCGTCCGCCAGGAGACAAGGGATCCAGTCATGGACACTGCGGACGGGACACGGGGAAATTCGCTAGGGGGGGCGGACGCGGTGGACAGGGCGTGGGCGGAGAGGACCTACGCGGACTACCTGTCCTTCAAGCGAGAGGAACCAAAGTTCTGGGTGTTTGCAATGAGGCCGTGGGACGACACGGATGTCGACCAGTTGCGCGACATTCGCGTGCGGAAGAGCGACGGCCGAGTAAATTTCAACGACTTCTGCACTGCTGCGTCTCGGGGGAAAAGGCCGATAAAGGGCTGGACACGCTGGTTCCTGACCGACAAATGGCGTCTTTGCGTTGAAGTGGTGACGACCTCAGAAAATGACAACAGAGGCACGTGGGGGATCTTACCCTCTTGCCGGAACTTGTGAGGTGGATAAAGAAGTCTCCCAAGGACAGACCAGAGCTTGAGATCCAAACCCGGCTGTCCAGCTGTGTCAATGGGGAGTGCGAGGTTCAGTGCCGTTACGGGTACATCGACATCGTCACGTATGACCCTAAGTCCATCATCGAGGTCAAGGACATGCGCAGTTGGATGACTGGTGTTGGTCAACTCCTGGCGTACGGGATGGACTTCCCAGAGCATGCCAAGAGGCTGCATCTGTTCAGCTCTAAGAAGAGCGATTGGTTCACTACTCATCAGCACGCTCTCATCAAGGAAGCGTGCGAATCTCAAGGCATTCAGCTGACGTTGGATGCTAGCGTGTTCAATAAGAGACCATATGCCGATTGAGCTCATGGAAATGGACGTGCAAGGATGCGTTTAAAGCATTGAAATTATTATGGATTCATACATGAATAAAGAATGGCTCTCAGCGTGACATCAACCCCCTTTACTCATCCGCTCTTTGTGCTAGTCAACGAGAGTGACAGGCATTGGGCATTTACACTTAAGAGCCTCCCCGGTCTCGTTGTTGATGAGACCAAGCAGATCAAAGTTCGGAAAAGCGACAAACTGATCCTGGGAAAAGATCTCTGCCATGCAGCCTCGAATGGCAGCAAGCTGTTTAAGAACTGGTGGCAGCTCGGGGGTGTACAGGCGTTTGCCAGGGAGCTAGAAGACGATCTCAGGGGTGGGATTGGATCACAGCCGACCCCCACAACCGTTTTTCAGGAGGTCACAACTGGGTTGAACGACGAGCGCGGGACCTGGATCCACCCTCGTCTCGTGAGCCAGTTGGCCATGTGGATAAGCCCCAAGTTTGCTGTCAAGGCCGGTTCATGGGTGGACCGCATCATGGCGGGGGACATCTCGATGATGGCTGTGGTGCGCGACGCCCACGACGCGGTCCACGGCACGAGCACCACGGTGGCTGTGCTGACCCGACCGGGCAACGGTCGCACGAGGCCGGACTACGTGGCGCCTGTGCGCGAGTGCGACCCGACCCTGCGCCTGCGCGCGAAGGACACGCAGCACAGGCTGGCGGACCTGGTGAGCTCGGTCGTCCCCAAGGAGCGCGTGGGGAGCGTGATGGCGTTCCTGGGGCACGGGGATGAGCGCGTCGGCCTTCAAGGAGCTGAACGGCGTGAGGGCCGGTAGCGCCAGGGACGCGATGGACGACGGTCAGCTGGCGAACGCCTGGTTCTTCATGTACAAGGTCATGGACCGGGCGCCGGACAAGGACCTGCACGAGGCGGCGGTCGAGGTGAAGCGGGCGATGGCCGCGTTCGTGAAGCCACCGGAGGGGCCCACCCCGGCGGGCATCGTGGACAGGAACAGACGAGAGATGAGGGATGACTTGCTCTTGACCCGGCCCCTGAACCGCGACCGGTTCTCGAGGGTGGGGCCCAAGAGGGTCAAGATCTAGCTGTCGGTGGGGAGTTCGTTGGCGCGACCCCGCCCCTCTCGACAGCGCGGACCTTGACACTGTGCGCTTAGATATTCGTGCGCGCTTGAACGCGCCCCGTGTCATGCTGATTGCTCCGTTTAATCGGAATCGAGTTTCATTTTTATCCCATCCCGGTGTATCATCGATCATGGTAGTCGGTAGGACCGGAGCGTGCGGAGGGAAGACGCGATCGGGTGGCGCCTGTCGTCGCGCGCGGTCCGGTGGTTCTAAGAGGTGCGCGCTCCATAGCGGGCGCCAGGCGAGGGCGCACCGCGTGCGGGGTTACGGCGCCCGAGGCGCGCTGGAGAGCATGGCGGAAACCCTGGCACGGTTCATCGCGGACCCGTCCGTCCACCCGGACTCCAAGGCGGGCCTTCAGGAACAGCTGAACGACGTGCTGTTACAGATGGAGGGGATGCCGGCGGAGGAGGAGGAGCTGTTTTTCCCGGAGCACGCGGACGAGGTGGTCGAGCGGCTGACCAGGGAGGGTGAGGGAGTTCGGCCGCTCCCCTCGCTGACGCCCCCGAGCCGGAGGAGGAGGAGGTGGAGGAGGAGGAGCCGGAGCTGCAGCAGGTGTTCGACCTGCTCGAGTACGGGGATCTGTCGGACGCGGATCGCGAGAGGCTGGAGTCCCGCAAGCAGCAGCTGCTGGGGGTCTCGCCCCCGTGGATGCGGGTTGGGGTGCACCGCCGCGCGCGGGCGACAAACGACGCCAGAGGAGCCTGCCTGACCCGCGCGGGGGTCCGAGCACGCGCAGGTCCGCTAGCGAGGTGTTCGATCCGCGCACGGGTAGGCTGTTCCGCCGCAACAGCGCCGCCCCTCCTGCCGGATACCGCGACCGGCGGCTTTACAGGACGGCGCCCCGTAGGCGTTCCGGCCACACCGAGGAGGAGGAGGAGGCGCTGGAGGAGCTGCTTCGGTAGGCGGGTTAGTAAAGGGGTCAGGCGGCGGCGACCCGCGGGCCTCGACAGGCGAGGCACAGGAGGCGTTTCCATGCGGGCGGCGGCTTCCGAGTCAGCTCCAGGCCCACGCTTTCGTCTAGGGTCACGTCGACGTCGGTGACCCCGCAGACGGAGAGGATGTGCTCGAGCTTCTCGGGCGTGACGTTGGTGGACCACTCGGCGCGGAATAGGTGCAGTTCCTTCTTGAAGCCGGGGTAGTCCTTGCCGTACGACATGAGCTGCCCGAGCCCGGACATCCATGCGGTCCACTCCTTCACCTCGATGATCCTCCTGCGCCTGTCGTCCAGTATGTCTATCTTGCCCCCTCGGCAGATCACCTCCCTCCTCCCGCCCAGGCGCTGGTTGTACTCGGCCTGTACGTCTCTCTCCCTCCTGTGCATGTCACACTACAGGTACGCGCACAGATTAGTCGGCGTCCGGGGAACGCACGCAGCAGGCCAGACGCCTCCACCAGGTCTCGCGTCTGGCGGGCAGCACGTCCTTGTCCAGCGTGACGGCTATGTTCTGGGACTTGCACACGTACTTGATGAACCGCAGGAAGAAGGGGGTGACGTTGGTGGACGTGTCGGCCTTGAACAGGTGCAGCTCCAGGAGGTACTTGGGGTATCCCCTCCCGTACGCGACCAGTTCTCTCACCCCGCGCTCCCAGTCGTCCCACTCCTTCACCTCTATGACCCTTCTGCGCTTGTCGTCGAGCAGGAAGGTGCCTTCTATCTCCCCTTCTCGGCACACGACCTCGCTCCTGCCGTGCACCTGCGCGTTGTACGCGGCCTGCGCGCATCGCTCGTCGTCCCGGATTGCCATGATGGTGGCGGCGTATATATATCAAATGGACGAGAATCGCAGAGGGTTCTTGAATGTCAGGCGTATGGCGAGGGCGGTCACGACCATGAATAGGGCGGGGAGCAGCGCCTCGGCGGCGGTGAGTACGGGCAGACGTAGCGGGGGCGGGGGGCGAGGGTCCAGGGGCTCGGGGGGCTTGAGGTCTCCCAGCCCCTCTAACACGGGGGCGGTGTTCTCTGCGCAGGAGGTGTTCATGCCGGTCGCTCGATATTGCGTGGGATTATTAATTGGGCGGTGAGATGTCGACGAGATAATAATGCACAATGCCTTTTATTTCGATACCGGAACGGATTCGTTTAATTAATTGTTATCATCATTTAGAGACGACCGACATGATACGAGACAAGCGACATGCGGGGTTATCCCCTTTTCAGATTTGGGTAAAAATCCCTTAATTGAGACAAACGCGGTCTCAGCTAGGCCTACCCCTCCTGGTCACTGCCCGAACTCGAGCTGGTGTCATCGTCAGAGGAGGAGGAGGAGAGGGAGGATGAGGAGGAGCCGCGCCGACCGGGGGACGGGGGCGGTGACGGTCTGGCCAGGCTGTTCACCATTCGCGTCTCCAGGGCGGACAGGCGGCCCTTCAGGAGCTCGATGACGGCCTCTTTGTCTTGCAGGGCGGTCGCGAACTCGTCCCGCTGCTTGTCCAGCTTTTTCTGCAGCCGCGCGTACCGCTTCCTGGCCGCGTCCTTCTCTTTCTTGGACTTCTCCCTCGCGTCCATCATGTCGCGCTCCATCTGCAGGGCGTTGAGGACGTACTCCCTCGGTACGAGCACGCGGGACGGTGGCGGCCCCTCGTTGAGCCTGAAGACCCTGGGCTTTTCCCCCTCCGGGGCGCCGAGATGGAGGGGCGCGTTCTCCTTGCCGGGCTGACAGGCCATGGGATACGGGCCGGTGCTCGCGGTCCGACGGGGAACGGGCGGACGGGTGGCCGACTGACGAGAAAACGCGGACGGCTCGGGAGGTTTTGGCGGACGAAGCCTCGTGGGCGGACGATAAAGTTTGGACGGGCGGGTGCGGCCCCGAGGAGTCTGAGTGACGAAAGGTGCCCTCGAACTCCTCCATCGTGTCTTTGTAGTCCTCGGGGACGGCTGCCGTCGGCGCGGCGCCCTGGCAGAATCTCCTCGAGATCACGTTCCCACGGCGATTCTGTGACAGATTCGATCCGAAAGTGATCGCGACCCGGTCCAGGTGCAAAAAGGTTCTGAACTCGCACCCACACGGATACTGTTACGATTCAGTTTATTCGTGGGATCCACCGGGCGACTTGCTGGCTGACTGATGGTAGTTCATCCTGTCACAGAGATCCTCGAGACACCCACATAACCGAAAGGCTGTCTGGGTCGTCAGTTAGTGTCAGTCACCCTCGTGTAATGCAAAACTTGGGCGGTCTGAGCGCGAAGGGCCAGTGTCTAAATATCGTGGCAGCCGTCGACGCATCCCAGCTTGGCTGCGGTCGAGTGCCTCGCAGTGCCACCGGCATTGTCAAGGAGACGTGCGCACCACGGGCTTCGGGCGAGTGTGTCGACTGACGGGGTAAATTTTCATTTTTTTGTCACAGCGCCTGCAGCTGCGTGCGCGCCCTCAATCTGCACGGTGAGTGCGCCATTATTTCGATCCTCGTGGGCGGATGCCGTGTGTGTCGTAGCCACGGGGGACATCAGGTTGAGCGTGCTGCCATCAGGTTGCAGTCGGTGCCGGCGTCGCCTCGATACTTTAAATCGACTATATTAGTGCTCGTGCAGTCGATTGTGATGCGTTGGTGATCGTGTCGACTGCTGCCTCGGGTTTCGACGCTGCATTGTTCATATCCGTGGCTGAGTTGGTCGTGTCGACTGCTGCCTCGGGTTCGACGCTGCATTGTTCATATCCGTGGCTGCGTTGGTCGTGTCGACTGCTGCCTCGGGGTTCGACGCTGCGTTGTCTATACTCGTGGCTGCGTTGGTCGTGCTGCTGCGTTCATGGCTAGTGTCTGCTGCATGCATAATGGGTTAGGTAGACTGCTGCCTCGGGGTTCGACGCTGCATTGTTCATATCCGTGGCTGCGTTGGTCGTGTCGACTGCTGCCTCGGGGTTCGACGCTGCGTTGTCTATACTCGTGGCTGCGTTGGTCGTGTCTTTTTCAACGTGGCTGCCAGGGTTACGTACGCTGCTGATCCTCCGCAGCCATCGTTGTTTTCACCGTTTCTTCGCGTGTGTGCAGTGCACCAGGCCACGACTCGCGGGGATCTTTTGCGGCGATCGCCAGCCCACGACAAATATGCAAGCGCCTCAGGTTCGTATGTTTTTTTTTTGTTACTGCCATATGTTTGCTCTTTAACTTCCATTAATCTCTTTTATTATATACCATTGCTGACCTGCTATTAATTCATCTATACAATAATTATTAATATAGATCTGTCGGTATCTATGCATTTTTTTTTTTTTCCTGCAGAGGCAGGAAACGCAGTTGTCAAGTGCCCAGATGGCCATCGAGGCGGAAGAGGGAGCTTCTGTGTGTAGGGGCGGTCTTCTCGTAAAAAAGGCTCTCCAAAAAAATCAGCGGGAGCTGATGACTTTGTTGCTCTCGTGCAGGTTTTGCCGCCTGAACAGTCAGGGAGATATGCGACTGTACACCTTTGTCACCAGTGGCGGCCCGCACCACGTCCATGTGGGAGGATTCTGCGACAACTGTCGCGTTTCCCTTGAGAACATTGTGACGTCGAGTACTCCCTGCCCTTTGTGCACGGCGGAGGGTGCGAATTTGTTCCGTGTGCCCTTGTTGGTACCCCCCTTCTTCAAGTTCGACCCCTCCGCAACACTGGTCTGCAACTCGTTCCGCCTCGGGTTTCGTCTTTATGTTGCGGAGAGGCGCCCCGCGCGAGAGGAGCCCGGCGAGGTCGTGACAGCAGCAGAGGAGCTGCCAGAGGGTGGTCAGCCCGAGGTCGTGACAGCAGCAGAGGAGCTGCCAGAGGGTGGTCAGCCTGAGGTCATGACAGCATCAGAGGAGCTGCCAGGGCGTGGTGGGATGGAGGGGCAGGGCTCTTCCTGCGATGAGGCGTATCGTTTCCTGTCGGATGAACAGGTTGACAATCTCGTCATGCATGATCTGCTATTAGTTCGTCCAACGTGCTTTCCACAATGTCCGAAAGGCGTGTAGTACTACTATTATATTTTCTGTACATGCACGTATATTGACGATGAGGCAACCCTGGTTTTGCACTCACGATTTGTAATTGTGTAAATTGATTGCCCCCCGTGGGGTGTCTCTCTTTCTTGATAGGTTCTCGTTTCCTTCTTTTACATTCACTTTTATGGGATATAATGTCATTTTTTTCCATGTATTATACACTGGCCCCGTCGCATAAAACGATTCAGACGATTTAGAGGGCTTTGATTCTCTTGGCCTCCCTGGGCGCCTCCAATTTGTTGGCCTGTCGGTTGCCCTCCATGAGGCGCTTGTTGTCCGCGTACATCGCTTTGTCCACCGGCTCCTTGGCCAAGTCGTGCAAGCCCCACTTTAGGAAGACCGCGCCCATGTCCTTCCCCATCTCCTCCACGGACCGCGCCACGTCCATCCCGCGTTTTATCGATCTCTCGTGCAATGAGTTCATGAGGTAGACTGACGAGTTCATGGGGCCCCGGAAGTAGTCGCGCGTGGCCTCGCTCCTCTTGATCTCGTGGTGCTCCCTGTACTTCTGGGTCGCCATGCCGCAGACGGCTAGGTTGACGTTCGCGTTCACGATGGCGCAGTTCTTGCCCACCTGGCTGGGGGCACTCACCGCCTTGATGGCGTCCATGTGCGACTTGGTGGACTCGCAGGACTTGATGCGCGGCTCGTCTTTCAGGGACAGGTCTTTGCGGTCGGCGCGCGCGTAAATGTCGTCGGCCAGGGATTTGTCGGCGGCCAGGTAGCGCTCGAACAGCACGGCGAGGTGGTAGCGGAAGGAGGCCGCCCTCTTACCAGGCAGCAGCTGGACGATTTGTATGATCCCCAGCCGGTCGGCGACGGGCGTGTCTCGCTGCCTGGCACCTGGGAATTTCCAGACAGTACTGAGAGTACCTACTTCTGCAAACTCCTTTTGGACCCTTGAGAAGTAATGGGATGCGTGAGAGTTTGCATCGTGCGTGAACACGCCCTCGGGTGTCATGAAGCACACTACCTTGATTACGTCAATCACGGATATCTTGCCGTCTGGCGTCACCCTGATCTTGTCACGGAACAGGGGTTCATCCTCGCCGCCGTCCACCGGCAGCAAATACTGGACCATCGCCATCTCCTATATGTCTGTGCCATTTGCCGAGATTTCCTTCTCGTCTATTTAAACGCGTACGGCAATTCCTATAACTAAACATTGGATTGAAATTTTCATGCAATTAAAAACGCTGCTCGTAACCCAGCTCCCGCTGTAGCTATAAAAGGTGTTTGCCCTCTTGTTAGGCGCTTTAACAGTATAACCAAAGCAGTAGCTTGTCCGCGCGTCCGCGTTTGTCCGCGCCCCAGACAATTTCTCAGCTGCAG
>RPFO01001208.1:0-46798 GCA_009746045.1 Mesostigma viride
GGAAGAACCCCACCTCTTTCCTGGTCAACGACAGGAGATTCATCCGCGTGGAGAAGGCCTTTCTGGAGCTGAAGAGTGTCCTGGAGTGGATGTTTCCTTGCGGCCCGGGCGCCAACGAGGTCGCATTCACCCTCTTTGGCTCCAAGGGGAGTACCCACACCCTCACCCTCCCCACGCAGCTGGGCTGCTCCCCCCCTCCCCTCGCGTGCCAGGGCGCCAACCAGCTCGCCACCATTCTGAACGCGGGGTTTCGCGCCAACAGGCGTGTGATCGCCCCTGTGGGGTACGGCTGCGTGTACATGCCCGCTCGGCTGATGGAGGATGCGAGCTCGCATCTCGGCCCTCTGGTCATCTTGTTCTCTCTCGACAGCTTGGGAAACATGTGGGGGTTCAAGTACGACTTCAAGCGATGGCGGTACACCCAGACCATCCTGGTGGCGATGAAGGATGGCACGGTGTACAAAACGGCCGGGTGGACGTCGGGCATGGAGAAACAGATGGAGCGCATGGCCGCCAACCCGCGCGAGTGCCTCCACAGCTGGATGAGGAGCAACTGCTGCGTGTTCTGCCTACGCACGTTGACGTACATCTACGACGTGTTCCACGGGTTCGGCGGCAACTGCGGCAGGCGCTACGGGCTCGACGCGGTCATGGGCGAGTGAGGTATCGAGTGACGCGGGTGTCCACCTCCAGGAGCAGATGGAGCAGCTCCCCGACGAGGAGTAGCAGTAGGAACTTGACGGCCATGTCGCGCAGGTTCACGGCCCTTCGTTTGTAGGCGCTGTACCCCGCGGCCACCGCTAGGGTGGCGAGGACGTCGAATAAGGCGATCCCAAACATACGTGCGGATCTCAACCAGGCGATTGTGTCCATGTCTGTTTGTCTTTAATGAGTGCATTTATTAATTTTGGAATGACAACTTGGTTTAATTCAAACACTTTGCACGAATCGGCAATCTCGTTTTCCCCTGTGTACCATCAACGCGATGTCTAGCGGACTCAGCGCATCGTTACGCGGAAGTACCCTCTTATCTCGCGAGACGCAGGCACCCATCTACCATATAGGAAAGCACGCAGAATTATATATCGCTACGAATGTGCAGGCTGGGCTCGTTGAACAGGCGCACGATCCACTCGTGGTTGGCGTACGACACGCGGGCCAGGCAGGCTATATTGCTCCACTTCAGGGAGCAAAATGCCAGCTTGCCGGCGTTCTCGTTTTTCATCATCTGAAAAGCACGCTCCAGCCGCCTCTTGTAGATGTCTGCCAGGCAGCGGAAGTGTTCCACCCTCTCATCCACCCAGGCGTCAATAGGACCCATCCCGGTCCTCCTGCACGAGTAGTCCCCCCTCGCGGCACGAGTGATCTGGGGGAATCGCAACCCGGTCGGCATCATGGCGGGCATGAGCTCGTGGTGGGATCCCCGTACGCGCGGGTTGATGTAGGTCGCGTTGGTCTCCGCAAACCAGAAGCGGATGGCGTCCCCCCTCCGGTCCGCGGCTCTCTTGTACAGATGCAGGAACAGGCGCAAGTTTTGCTTATCGTAAGCAAAGTCCCGGAAGAGGATCAACGTGAGGGTCAGGAATGTGACGGCGTTCTCAATCCCGAACGCGTTGCCGAAGAGCCAGTAGGCCCTCATCGTGGGGTGGTTCTTGCTGGCGGAGTCGCCATGGATGAGCATCAGCACCGCCCGCGTCAGGTGGTCGTACCACTCCCAGGACCTCGTGTCGAATTGAGCGATCGGGAAAAGCATTTCCACCGCGAGCGTGTGGTCCTTTGTCCACCCCTCGGGGGTTATGGCCGCGGGCTTCATGGCGTGCACGAAAGAGATGACCCTGTCCTCGTGCGCGCTCCCCCCGTACTCCATCACGACGTTTCTCATGGCCCTGAAGGCCTGTATGAACCGGTTCGCGTCGTGCGATGAAGCGACGACCGAACTGTACAAGGGCGCCAGGCGGGCACGGAGACTCAGGCTCTTGGCATCCAAGTCGCCCTCCAGCCCCTTCAGTGCAGCACGGTAGTCCGCGTCCCCCTTCATGGCGAACCGCAGCCTCTCCAGGTCGCTCGCGTCCAGGTGGTCCGCGACCAGCGACCAGGGCAGCGGGTCGTCGGTCATGATTCGGCACTAGCGTCCTCGGCGGCCCCCCTGGCAAAACGGGGCGGGTTGGGTCCGAACCAGTCGTTGGAGGTGACTTCCTGGTCGTCGCGGCTCATATCCACGGGCGCAGTCTCCGTCGCCGTGTAGGTGACGGTTCGCGCGTCGTCGGCGTTACGGGAGTGACACGGACACGTCGCCTCGTCGTACGGCTCCCCGCGCCTGCACAAGTCCCATCGCAGCAGGTTGTTCTCGTTGCATGATCTCCAGGCTCCGTACCTCCTCCTGGCCTGCTGGATCACGGACACGCAGGCTCGGAACTGTACTCGCACGTCCGCTCGTGCTCCTGGATCCACGCGAAGAGTCCCGTGTGGACGCAGCCGTCGCCGTTCAGCGAGAATTTGCAGGGGAAGAACTCGCAGTTCCTGCGGTGCTCGTCCAGGTTTCTGCGGAGGATCACCTTCTCGCAGCCGAACGAGCGGTTGGGGCACTCCACGCGGACGTAGGCGCACTCGCGGGCGTGGTTGCGGATCTCGGGATGCAGCCCCGTGAAGTCGCAGCCGTTCGCGGCGTTCGGACAGGTCCTGCGAAGGTTGGCGGTTATGTTGTGAAGGGTCACCATGGGCCTGGTCTGATACCTCTGCCACGGTTTGCGGCAGATGATGCACTTTCCAGAAACCGCCGACGCCACGCCCGGGCGGCTCCTCTGCTTCTCGATCAGCAGTTTCATGCAGGGCTCACGGCAAATCAGCGACTCGCATTTACGCCCCTCCACCCTCGTCTGGCACTCGATCACAACCGGGTCGTACACCGCGTTCATGCAGATGACACACGCCAGGTCCGCCACGTCCACCACACGGTTCTTTCCACTGTGCCCGAGTCCATCGCGTCCATGCCGGTTGCACGGGGCGAGGGTGGAACACCGAGGCCTTCTGGCACCCCTTCCACAACGATATAGTCTCGCTGCCCTGGTCCGGCGAGTGGATCAACGCGTACGGAAGCTACTTGGACATCCCCAGGGAGGCGAGCGGCATCGACTACTTCGTCAGAGACATGCGACGGGAGTGGTGAGTGCTCAGTCCTCCCCCTCCTCTTCTTCCTCGCCGCCCTCGCCCTCCTCGTCCATGGCCGCCGCCTCTTCCTCCATCTCCTGCGCGTGCTGCTCCTTCTTGGATTTGCGGCTCTGCCTCTTCTTCACCCTACGGAGCACCACGTCCTCCAGGTAGACGGGCTCGAACAGCACCTTGAGACACCCCTGCACCTTGTCACGGTCCCCCTCGAAGAAGCGCAGGAGCCGGTCGTGGTAGTCCTCCACCTTGAGCGCCCTCTTCTTCTTGTGGTTCTTCACGACCAGTCGGTCGGCGGTGCCGGAGATGTTGCATGCGTCCACCCCCGCGCCCACCATGCCCGTCAGTATGTCTTGCTGCAGGGCCTTCTTGCGCTTCCTCAGGGGCAGCATCTCCTTGGAGGCGGCCTTGATGGCGTTGTCGATCTCGATGTACTCGCTGGTCATGCTCCTCATGTCCGCCCTCCACTGTTCCGCGTCGTGGCCGTTCATTTGCAGGGGACCGTCGTTGCAATATGAGACACAAAATGTTCCTCCCGGGAACGCACTCTACAGCCCGCCCACGGACACGACACCGGGTGCGCCCCAGATGTTCTGCAACTGCGGGGCTGCCGACTCTCCCCACACGCCGAACGCCGCGGTGTCCGCCACCTCAGGGAAGCCGAAGATGCTGTTCCCGGTAGGCTCCGAGGACACCCAGTAGAATCGCGGGTCCAGCAGCGTGGTGTTGTTGGTGACGAGCTGGCCGAAGGCCCCCGTGGTGGCCACCCCGATGGAGCCCCAGTTGTCGGTGCTCACCGGCGCCGGGATGTATGGCCGCAGCGTCTGGATGTCCGATACGGGGAAATCCTTGCTGTTGCTGGTGATGTAGCCCACGCCGACCTTGTAGTCGTCGAGGGTGGCGCCGACCACGTCCGCGGGGGCCGGCAGGCGCTCTGAGCCGAAGGCCAGCTGGTCCTCGAACGTGCTGCCGTGGTTGAGGAGGTACTCCCTCTGGCGGGTGTCCATGCCGAACTTGAGGTCGTACTGGCTTGCGGGGATGATGCTGGAGGCCGTGCCCAGGTTGCCGTTCAGGGCCGACTGCAGGCTCTGGAAGGCCTCGTCGCCGCAAATGCCGTCGAACACCTCCGGGCGGGACAGGACGCCCACGTACTCCTCGCTGCTGTCCACGATGGCATTGCAGTATCCGGAAGACATGGTCGATGATATACTAGATGCATCAGAGATTATTTATGCGGGTCTGCGTCGATTTCCCGCTCCAACGCGTCCACCAGATGTAGCGTGCTGGCCCTGAGGGCATCCACGCCCTTCTCGCCCGCCAACCTCGCCGTGCTGTTCTGCACACTTCGAGGGGCGCGCGTGGGGTACTTGCCAGCCGGCCACCCCGCTATGATTTCTATGTCCTCGTCGTCTAACGACAAATCTATGGGATCGTTCATCGTCCCCTTGTGCGCCATGGATGTGGTTCGATAATTAAACATTACGATTTAATTTGCGTTGGGTACTCATTGTAGGATTCGCAAATTAGAGTTTATTGAATCGGTAAGAGGAATAGTTTACAGGTCAAAAGTCACTCAGTTTGAGGGCTCCTCGTCGGAGTTGTTGGACATCTCCTCGTCACTGCCCTTCTCGATGAAGGAGTACCCTAGCGGCATCCTGTTGCTGGGGAAAAACTGCACCAGCTTCAAGACGGGCGTGCACCCGAACTTCTTGCCCATGAACCACAGGCGCGATATCTCCACGATGGTCTGCACCTCCATTCCCTTCTCCAGCTCGAACCCGGTGACGGGCTTCTTGTCCTCGTCGAAGAACTGGCAATCGAACTTGTTGTTGCGGAAGGGGACCGAGCACTTGAAGGTTGGCGGGTACTGCTCCTTCTTGGAGGGCTTGATGGCGGAGGTGTAGAGCTCGTCCACGAACTCGCGGCTCAGTTTCTTGCCAAACCAGGCGGTGCTCTTCTCGACGGACGTGTCCTTGTTCAGGTCGTCGAAGTCCACCCACTTCTTGTAAAAAATGCCCGTGTCGCTGGCGGGGTCGTAGTGCCCATCCATGCTCAGGTCCAGCGTGTACTTGGGCGGGGCGGTGGTGCCTGGTGTCTTGGCCTCGAAGTGGCTTATCCCGAACGGGGCGCGCATCCTCGGGGTCTGGATGCGGATGGGCACCTCCTTCCCATCCTTCATGTAGTTCACGTACACGGACAGCCCTCCCGAGGCCGTGCGCTTGGGGTCCCGGTATACGATCTTGGAGGGGTCGAAATCCTCGAACAGGACGATGGTGGACGTCATGACTGGAATTCGCTAGGGAGTGCGGACGCTGCGGACGTGTGGCGCTCAACAGAGGCGGCGCTGGTGATCAGCGGGGGTGGTGAGAACCTGCCCGAACCGGGGGGCTCGGGAACTTATACCATGTCCGACCACCTCTCACGGAGCGGGGGGGACGCCGCGCTCGCCGTCGCTAACTGCCCGGCGGCGGTTGCGACACTCCTGCAGACGGTTACGAAATCGGAGAGCGGCAGCTCCCCCTTCATCCTGTGGACCTGGAAGCAGACCAGCCGTACGTTGTCCGCGCGGTAACTGTCGTTTGAGTCGATCAGATCCACCGTCGCCGAATCGGGGTACCTCCCCCCGTCGGGTTGTACTCGTGCGTCATGGGCCTCCCGGTCAGCGCGCACAGGCCCTTGTGATCTTCCCACATCTTCACAAGATCCTGGACGGTGAGCTGGACGGACGCGCCCTTCGGAGAATGGGCGAGCCTGTCCAGGTGGAAGCGGAAGTATCCCTCGACCGTGGACCGGTCTCTGACGCGGGCGGCACGGTGGCAGAGCTGGCAGGGGCCCAGGAGCCTCCAGTTGCGGCTGTTGTACCCCCCGCGAGGCTTCTCGATGTTGCATTCGGAGCACATGAGCGTGAGGGGGCGCGGGGAGGACTCCATCCACCTTTGCACATGGGCAGCGGAAATAAAGCGCGCGATTTAACCACACAGCGTGTAGTAGTCCCCGTCGCCCGCCTCCAGGCGCACGGAGCACACGCCGCGCCGACACACGGGCCTGGAGACGGAGAGCATATCCTGATGGAGGGCGTGGTCGCCGGAGGGGGCCTTGGAGGTGTACACCCGCGACCTGTTTTTCTTCAGGAAGGCCTCCAGCTTCTGCATCCGCGCGTTGTGGCAGGCGTCCATGGCGTCCACGCAGCACGAGTACGCCCGGTCGCACGCCGACGGCGCCTCTCCCGCCTTGAACTGCTTCCCCCGGTGCCACCAATTCGCCAGGCTTCCAAGGCCTTGTAGACCAGCCATGACGGTGGCAGGGACGCCGGCACCCGTTCCGAGGGCCACGATAGGGGCCGCGACCTGCGCAACGGCACCGGCAGCGTTTCCCACCGCGTTGGTGATCGTGCCTGCCGCCCTGCCCAGGAACGATTCCGAGCCCCTGTTCACGGCGTCGTTTGCCTGGATCTTCGTCCTGTCCCAAAGGCCCAACTCATTTCCTCCGACAGACGCGAATCGGCCCGCGTTTTCCTGGATGAACTTCATCCTGTCCTCCCCGTCCTTGTTCAAGACCCCCCCGGCAAGCGCCAACCCCTGTGCCCATTGAGGCAAGTGCTGCAGAGCCCCCACGGACCCCAGCCCCTCCCCCATGGCCCCCACCGCCCCGAAGATATTGGATGCCCAGTCCTTCCACGGGATGGAGGAGGGCGAGGCGCCCGCCTTCTCCATGACGGCCGCCCTCTGCTCCGGTTTGAGCATGTTCGATATCATGGTGCAGAGGGCCTCCTTGGGCATGGCCGCGAAGGCCTCGGGCGACTCCGCTCTGGTCATGAAGGCCGCGATGGACGCGAGACGCGTCTTGGAGTCCACGCCGCCGTACATGGTCGAGGCGCACAAGGCCTTGGTGATGCTCTCTATGGCCTCGTCCGCGACCATGGCGCACAGGTCCGCCTTGGTGGCCGTCTCGATGGCCTGCGCCGGGATGTCGGGATACAGTCGTTTGGCGAGCGCCACCACGCGGTCCCGGGGCAGGCTCTTGGCCACCCCCGAGGCGCAGTCCACGCGCGCTTCGATCAGGGAGGGCGTGGCGACCTTCTCCCCCGCGTGCATGGATCGCAGGATTTCGCCGACGGGCGTCGTGGCGGGCTGGGCCGCCCGGGCGGCGGCGTCCACGTTGGTCCACTCGCGCATGTACACCTGCGGGGGGATGCCCGCGTCCGGCGAGGACTTGCTGGAGGCCGTGTACAAGGCCGGGGTGTTGAACAGCGCCTCGATCTGCCGCTGTTGTTGCTGGGCCAGCGATTGGGCGGTACTGGCGCGGACGGATCGGGCCACTGCGGCGGGGAGAAGGCCGAAGCGGGCCATTGTGGGAGAGGGGGCGGGGCCGCGGCGGGGGGGTCCAAAGAGGGGGGTAGGACGCGGTGGGAGGCAGCTGGGGGGGAGGAAGCTGGCGGTGGGCGGCGGCACCCAGCCCCAGTCGGGCGCCGCGGTTCGCGGCTTCTTCGGCTTTCTGGGCGCGGGCGACGTGGCGTACGGGCTCTGCGCCCACGTGGCGGGGGAGGGGGTCTCCCACAAGGGCACCTTGGGCTTGTTTTTGGCCCCGGGCGGGCGTCCGGGCCCTCGCTTTCGTGTGGGCGGGGTCACGTACGCCGCCTGAGCTAGCGGAGCGGCGGCGGGGGCGGGCTGCTGCAGACTCTTCAGCATCATGTCGATGGCCAGGGACTCTAGGTTCTGCTGGTTCATGTTTGGCGTGGCCCGCAGTAGGTAGTCCAGTTCGCTCTGGGGCACGTTTAACCCTGTCATTGGTATTATACAGATACACAGTTTTTTTTACGAGATCATGGACCTGCTCGTCATCCCGTGCGACGACCTAGATGTGACGCACGGGTCGTGCGACCCGTGCGCCGTGAGAACGGTGAAGCGAGCGCTGCTGAAAACCGAGCGCCCGGTCCATCGACGTCACTGCGACTCGTGTGGCCTCACGGCGGAGTACAACGGCGAGGCGGAGATCACGGGATCGCCCATCAACGTGCTGGCCAGCTTCGCCTTCCAGATACCCATCTACGGGGACGCGGTGGTGTCGCACGCTACGGACCGGCGTGGACGCACCACCTGTGCATCCCTACGCCTTCTTCGGTTTCTTGGGGTTCTTCCCGTTCTCCGTGGTGACCACCTTGACGAACTTGTCCAGCGAGCACTTGGAGTCCACCATGGGTCGCGCCCTCTTCAACGCGAGCGTGCCGGCCGGCTGCTGCGCCTTCTTAACCGGCGCGGGGTTGTCCGGGTCCCGCCTGTAGGTCGCCACCGCGTCTGCCTTCATGGCCCGGGAGACGTCGTTGATCTTCTGCACAAAGTCCGCCTCGGGCAGGAAGTTCATGGCGAAGGGCGGCTCCTTCAGCATGTGCACCTCGCTGCGACTGCTGGCCCGGAACGCCTCGATGGTCATGGGGCCTCCGAACATCTCGAGGCAGGTCCTCGGGGGGCGGCCGGCACGCCGGGGAAGGGCCTGCCGTGCCTCCCCGCCCTCCACAGCCGCTGCGTCATGAGGAACAGGAGACTCCCGCGGACGCAGGAGGCCGAGCCGCTGTCCTTGAGGTTGTAGGCCTTGACGCAGCTGAACGAGCAGAAGCAGCCCTTGACGACAAACCCGCGACCCTCCTTGTAGCGGATGGGCAGCGGACAGGGCACGGTGTCGAAGGGGTGGCAGCACCACCAGCAGCACAGGTCCGTCCTCTCAGGCCACACCTTCGCGTCCATCATGTCCAGCAGCGGGCGGACGTTGTATACGCGGTAGGGGGCGGCGGGCTCCATCTCGGGCCCACCCCCTCGAACGAGAAGTTGTCCGCGTCGTCCTCCATCGTCTACCCTACCTTGACGCCACCTGTTACGAGACACCCCCCGGCCTTCGGGTGGAATAAGAGGCACTCCCCGCTGCCGTAAATCACGCGCATAAACTCGTCCTGCACGTCCGCCTGGTCGCTGCCGGGCTTGGAGGCGCCCGCGACGATGGCGTCGATGCCTATGTGCCTGATGATGCACCAGATGTACTGGGGCAGGCCGGCGGACGCGTAGAAGTCTCTGTCGGGCCCGAGGAACGCGGACAGCGCGTCCGTGATGTCCTTGTCGTCCGGATGGGGCGAGCACCTCCCGAGAGTGGCAGACAACACGGCCGTCCTGTGCCTCTTCCCGGCTTTATCCTCTCCGCGCGGGGGGCTTCTCCCCAGGGGGGGAACACGATCTCTTTGTCGGGGTGATCCAGGTCGTACGTCACCACGTACTCGCGACCGCCGTACCCGTACACGACGGACATGGACAGCCTGCGGTGGGCCGCGAAGGCGCACGCCCCCAGCTTATCCAGCAGGGCCGAGGGGGGCAGCCTCAGGGGCCCGCGGCACACAGCTCCCGGAACTTGGTGGTGTAAATCCCCCACTCGTCCTCGTGGCTAAGAAAGACCCTCTTGATCAGCAGCGGGCCCCCCTCTTCGTTCCCCGGCCCTCCCCGCAGCCTCTTCCGCACGCACCTGGCCAGCGCCAGGATGCGAAGGAGCGCCATCCACAGCCACAACTTCACCCAGGCCGCCACCTCGCGAGGGTCCATGTTTAGTCTTCCTTGAGAGCATATTTTAGCTCCTGAGAACGCACCTTGCGCTTGTCCGTGCTGTAGTGCTCGCGCAGGTACTTGTTCAGATATTCTGGCTCCTCGTCGCCCCCCGCGGCCGTGGCGGGCGGCTTGGCAGGTTCCGCGTCCGAGCCGGGCGGCTCCTTCTTGGCGGGCTGCTTCTTGGCGGTGAAGTCGTCGTACCACGCGTCTTCCATGGTCAGTCAGTCGTACCAAGGGCGGCCACATTATTCCCCGACGAAACGCATGACCGGAACGCATGACCAGATGGGACATACAAGACAAACGCTCACAAGAAGTATAAACCTCCGCACTTGCCCCCTCTCGTCACCAGGATACGCAACTCCAACTAGAGCCCACGAGACGGTGTGGGACAAGTATCCCGAGCGTCCGTAGGTGCGCCCACACACAGCAGATTTTGCCTGGGGACAGTAGTCAGCGTCCACGATGTCCTCGGTGATCCGCTACCTGACCCCCGCAGACGGGGCGGAGGAGGACCCGCAATTCAGCGGCAAGATCCGCGTGACGGACGATGGAAAGATTTCGATCATCGACGTCATTGCTTGCATTTCGTTCACTAACCCAGACAGGACGTTGAAGGTTAACTCTCACAGGATGGCAAGTCTGGCCCTTGCTAACCTCGTGAAAGAGCACAAGGAGGTGGAATATGGCATATTACACTTCAAATTCCCCGGTCCCGGGCAGCGGGACACGCCCGTGACCGACCGCCAGGGGATGACCAAGATCATAATGCTGCTCCCCGGCAAGATCGCTGCCAAGTTCCGGGACAGTGTGGCGGTGCTGCTGGAGCGCTACCTGGAGGCGGACCGCTCGCTGGCCGAGGACATCCTCCGGCGGGCGGACGCGAAGGAGGGCGCCATCGCCAACCTGGGGGATCACCCCCGCATCCGCAGCTGTATGGCCACCAAGAGGCTGAACGGGTGCATCAAGGAGTACTCGGACAATCACAAGGGCTGCGGCGTGCTCTACCCCGCGGTGCACGACATCAACAACCTGGCGGTGACCGGCAAGACCGCCAAGGAGCTGAAGACGCTCCATTCCGCGCGGGACTCCATGTCCTCCCGCGACCTGGAGACCGAGTCCCAGCTGGCCGCCATGTATTTTCTGCAGATCCGGGAGGCAGAGAAGCTAAAGGCCGACTCCCAGCTCAACCCCGTGGAGGTGGCCAAGAGGACGCGTGACATGTTTGAACCCGTGTTCAGGGCAGACGGTCTGCATGACGCCGTGGCTGACGTCGGTCGCGTCAAGGAGAACGCGAAGGTAATGCGCCTCAATCAGAGGGCGGACAGGGTGGCCAGGATCGCGAATGAATAACTCAACATTTTAATACACTTTACTCCTTCAACTGTTATAATGATGACAAACACGAGCACGCTCCCTAAAATCTCAATCTAAAGTACAGTAACGACGATGGCGCTCGTAATCCATCCCTATCGGACGGAGGGGCAGTGCATGGAAGAGTGCATGCTCAAGTGCCGGCCCAAGAACAAAAAGGTGTACTTCACGTATCCCGAGGACGAGGAGGAAGTGCCCGTCTACTCCGCTCCTCCCGAGGAGCCCGCGCGGAGGGAGAGGAAGAAGAAGAAGAAGAAGAAGAAGATCGCGCCGCCCCCACCGCCACCGCCACCTCCGCCACCGCCGCCCCCCCGGCCCCGACCAAGAAGAAACGCTCCAAGGACCGTGTCACCCCCACCGCGCACCTGCACGTCCCGCAGACGTCCCCCCTTCCGACGGGGTGTATCCCCCGCACCCCCGCAAGGGCGTGGACAAACCGTTTTACTTCCTGACGCAGCGGGGGGAGGAGATCGCGTACAAACGCCCCTCGAGAGGCGACGGCAACTGCTTTTACTACTCGTTGCTGCTCGGTAAGGCGCTACAGTTCGGAATTCCCATCACGGCCGACGAGCTAGCGGCAGCCACGCGGCAATTGCGAAAGGAGTTGCGCGCCAACCTGCGCCGGTACCTGTCCTTGGGGCTTCACGGTATCCCGACAGACTTCACAGCCTCCGAAATCAAGCAGATCGATAACGACCTGCGCGGTAAGAACTACGCGACCGATGACATCATGAGGCTGGCCGCGCACCACACGGGGACCGACATATACAACCTGTCCGTGATGACGGTAGAAAAGCCGTTCCGCCACAAAATGATCGTGGAGAGCGAAATCCTGGCGTCCGGGGACGAGCCGGGAGGGAGGAGGACCCGCGCCCCTCCGGTGTACATCCTGCACAACGGCACCGATCACTGGGACGCGCTCATCCCGTCCGCGCTTGGAGGGACGCACACGGTCCGCGACGTTCGACTGTCTCGTCAGCGCGCCACGGGCGCCGCGCGCGCCACGAGCGGCATCGAACGCCTCGACGCGGAGATAGAGAGGAGCCGGAGGAGGATACGGCACATCCGGGCGCTGCGTGACGCCGCGATCCGCCAGCGGAACGCTCTGCCCCACGGGGACCCCCGTCGGGCGGCCATCAACGACATGCTGGCCCGAGCGGCCGCCACCCTGCGCGAATCCATGCTTCGATTGCAGACCCTGTACCAGCGAAGGGACGCCCTGTCTCGCGAGGCCCGCCGCAGGCCCCTTTAGAGGCACTCCATCCCCCCTTTTGTCTGGCCTATACTACAAAGCAGCACAGCGACCCCATGGCGGGCAAGAAACACATCGTGTACCTGGACAACAACAGCACGACCAAACCGCACGCGGAGGTGGCCGAGGTGATGAAGTCGACGGCCCTGTCCCTGTACGGCAACGCGTCTAGCTCGCACGTTGGCGGGCGGCAGGCGCGGAAGGTGATCGACGACTCGCGCGCGCTCATAGCCCGGCGACTGGGCGTGAAGCCCGAGGGCGTGATATTCACGGCGGGGGCGACCGAGTCCAACAACCTGCTGCTGAGCGGGTTCATGGAGCGGCACGGGGGCAAGGGCGTGGTGCTGACCACGCGCATCGAGCACCCCAGCATCACGCAGCCCCTGAAGCACCTGGCGAAGGCGTCCCGGGGCGCCATCAAGGTGGTGTGGCTGCCCGTGGACTGCGAGGGGTTCGTGCGCATGGACAAGGTGCGGGAGGCCATGACCCAGCACAGGGGCAGGGTGAAGCTGGTGGCGGTCATCTACGGCAACAACGAGATCGGCACCATCCAGGACTTCGGGGCCCTGCGGCGGGCGGTGGGCAAGGACGTGCACATCCACGCGGACACCACGCAGGTGGCGGGCAAGGACCTGATACGGGACCAGCGGTTCATGAACAGCTTCACGCTGTCCGGTCACAAGATCCACGGGGTGAAGGGGGTGGGCGCGCTTGTCATCCGCGACGACGTCCATTGCATCTCCCCGCTGATGTACGGCGGCGGGCAGGAGGGCGGCATGCGGCCCGGGACCGAGAGCCCCCGCTGATCGCCAGCCTGGCGAAGGCGGTGGACATGAACATGAGCCCGGCGGGTCGCCGCAAGTGGCGCGGGGTGAGGGCGCTGAGGGACGCGGCCAGGGAGGAGCTGGAGGCGCTGGGGGCGGTGTTCAACGGGCCGGCGGACCCCGCGAGGCGCATGGACAACATCGTGAGTTTCAGCCTGCCCGGGACGGACGCGCGCGAGGTGGTGAAGAAACTGTCCCGCAGCGGGATCTGCGCGAACGTCGGCAGCGCGTGCTCTAGGGGCAAACGCAGCAAGGTGCTGCAGGCCATCGGGGTGCCGCGGGAGGTGGAGGCCGGGACCATCCGCATCGGTTTCTCGGTCTACAACACCGCGGCGGACGTGCGCAGGCTGATGGAGTGCCTGAAGAAGATGCACTAAAATATCGTATACCATTTATAAAGTTGCCTCACGATCATGAGGTGCAAGTCAACAACTCTATCCGGCTCACGGTGCCGCAATGAGGGGGCGCGCGGGGGGGCGCACTGCTCGGTCCACAAGGGGAGGAGGACGGGGGGGCCCGCCCGGCGCACGCACGCGGCCAGGGCGTACATGTGGGGGGCCGACGACATGAAGATCGACCAGCCGGCCTCGAGGTTTTCGTTGGACTGGCTATACAGTTTGTTCGAGCCTTCTAAAACACCGGTCCCACTCGTGGCTTCTCCAGCCCTTGTGAATGTCAGAAACGAATACGACAGGGCGGCACAACGGGCGACTGTGGGATTCCGGGGTGGGCATATCCCACGTGGGCGGATGGGTCAGATCGATTTCTTAATGCGCGCGTCGGAGAAGGCGATGGATGCGAACAACTACAGAGAGGCACAAAGAAAAGCAAGAGCGGCCAATAACCAGGTAAATATCGCGTCACGGAGATCAGGGGTCTTGTTTTAGGAAAAAAAAATCCCAGTGACTAGGTACACAGACACTCGCGATCATGAGGTGCAAGTCCACGACCGTATCGGGTTCGAGGTGCCGCAACGAGGGCGCGCACGGAGGGGCGCACTGCGCGGCCCACAGGCGCAAGAGGGGCGCGGGGGGGAAGGCCCGCAGGCCCGCCAGGCGCACGCACGCGGCCAGGGCGTACATGTGGACCGCCGACGACATGAAGATCGACCAGGCGCCCACTACGTGGTCGTGGGACTGGTTCACTGACTGGTTGCCTTGGAGAAACCAAGCCTATGTACCTGACGCGTCTTTGCCACCCATTAGACAAACATCGCTGAACGATCAAAAAGCCAGATACGACACCCTAGCTGGTCAAGCGAGAAACCACTTCCTATCGGGCACAAGATCACGTGCAGACCTCGCAATCGTTGATGCGCATTTAGCGGAAGCAAAGGAGGACATAGAAGACGGCTATCCTAATCTTGCCAGTACTAAGTTGGACGCGGCCGCTGCTCTCCTGTGATTTTAAAAAAAATGCAATTAGGTACACAGACACGCGCGATCATGAAGTGCAAGTGAGCGATAGATGCCACGGAGACCCGCGCACGGGTTTCCACCAAGGTAGCGCGCCCATCGTGTGGGTAATATCCCGCGAGCGTTACGGAGAGACTGCGGGGATGTACGTGCGGCGTGCGTGCGAGCGGGCGGGCGTGCGGGGCCGGAGGGAGGCGGCGAGGCTGATGGACCTGTACATGGTGCGCACGTGCGCGTGGGCGGGCGACATGGTGCTGGTGATATCGCGCGTGGCCTACATGGAGGACGAGGACCTGCTGGCCGAGATACTCGAGCGCTACAACGGGCGCGGGGGCTACCTGAACGCCGTCGACGAGATCGTCGCGAACGGTCCGCGCGAGCGGCCCGCGCGCCCCTCCCTGCCCCCGCCCCCCGCTCCTACTCCCACCCCACCCCCCTCACTACTCACGCTGTGTTATCGCGCGCTGTCCACCGCGGACATGGCGAGTGCGAGACAAATGCTGACATTTCCTTAAAAAATAGAGATGGTCCATCGATATATATACACAAATAAAGGAAAACCGATCACTCCACCGGCCCTTCCACGAAATGGGGGATCAGGTCCGTGAATACCAAGTACGTTCGCATGCTCAAGAGAGGGTAACCGGCATCATCTTCAGTACAAAACAACAGACTGTCCAGGGCGCACGAGAAGGCCCTCGCGTACTCCTCCTTCTGCCGCAGGAACGGCACCGCCCGCAGCACCTCGTAGGCCCGCTCGCCGAGGTCCCCGGTCTCGCGGTACAGCTCCAGGGCCTGGGCGAGCACCAGGTGCAGGCGGTCGCCGCGGTCCACCGGGAGGGAGCGCCCCTCGCGCGTCTTCCTCTTCTTCGAGCCCCCCTTCGAGCCCCCCGGGCCGGGCGACGCCAGATCCACCTCCGCCATGCGGTTGGTGATGTCCCCGAACGGCTCGCGCCGGGCCGGGGGCTTGGGCGGGGGGTTCACCTCCACCTTGTACTCGCTCTTGCGGACGAGGTCCAGGGGCAGCAGGCCCCAGGAGGGCAGGGGGTGGGGGGGCAAAAGTCCGGCTCGCTGAGGGCGGCCAGCAGCTTGACGGTGAGGCCGTACTTCTCCAGCACCTCGTCGGCGGGCTTGGCCAGTCGCTTGACGGTCGCCTCGTCGCCCGCCCACAGCGCCGTGTGATACTGCGCCCACACGTGCTCGTACCTCTCCTTGTCGAACCGCAGCTGGACCACGCGCCGGCGGACGTCCCGGTAGAGCACGTTCTCCTCCACGTCCACCCCCATCCGGATGGCGCCGGTCGTGTGGATGTCCTCCGCGCGCAGGGAGCCCTCCAGCCCCGCCATGCGCAGGAGGGCGTTGCCGACGTACACGCGCTTGCCTACCAGGTTCTTGTGGCACGCGAGCCCCTTGGCGAGCACGGCGATCCCGTCCGCGGACACGAACAGCGCGCCCCTCTCGGTGACGCGGTGGTGCTCGCACCCCTCCAGCAGCTCCTGCAGCAGGTCGGGCGGCGTCTTCACGTCCCAGGTTTCCTTGAAGGCCCTGCACATGTCCTTGACGCTGTAGAGCTTGACCTGGTCGCACCCCTCGGCGAGCGCGACGTGCACGAAGAAGCGCATCGGTCCCAGGGGGACGCGGAAGACATCTCGGAGGACCGCGTCGTCCACCCACGCGTCCTCGGGGTCCGGCAGCGGCGGGTGCCTCCCGTGGAGGGGCTTGGTCCCCCGCTTCCCCGGGCCGTCATCCAGGTCGAGGTCCAGCCCCACGCCTCCGAAGTCGCCGTCGGACGCGTCGTCCTCGAACAGCAGCTCCGACACGCACGAGGGGTCCACCCCGGTCACCTTCTTCTGGCCGATGCGGTTGTCGTGGATGGCAGGGAAGAGAACCTCCATTGTCGAGAGTGGGGAGACTTCACAGAGGTGAGCAATTTCCAACCAGTGGGGTGACTCAATACAGGCGTGAGAGTTCGACGCAGCCAGCGGATAACACGGCCAAGGTGTGGATCATCCAGCAAGGTGTGAACAGCTCAATAGAGGTGAGAGAACTCGTCGCAGCCGGCGGAGAACGCGCCCAAGGTGTGGATCATCCAGCAAGGTGTGAACAGCTCAATAGAGGTGAGAGAATTCGTCGCAGCCGGCGGAGAACGCACACAAGGTGTGAATATTCCAACAAGGTGTGAACAGATCAATAGAGGTGAGAGAATTCGACGCAGCCGGCGGAGAACGCACACAAGGTGTGAATATTCCAACAAGGTGTGAACAGATCAATAGAGGTGAGAGAATTCGACGCAGCCGGCGGAGAACGCACACAAGGTGTGAATATTCCAACAAGGTGTGAACAGATCAATAGAGGTGAGAGAATTCGACGCAGCCGGCGGAGAACGCACACAAGGTGTGAATAATCCAACAAGGGTGTGACAATTTCATCCAAGCTGAAAAAATGAATCCAACATCAAGGAAGTGCAAGCCAGCCACATGAGGGTGAAAAAAGCATGAAAACTCGGCAACGCCGGCGCGAATGCGGATTATTTCCAGAAAACTTCAGAGGCCATGCACAAGGATGAAAGCCATGGGAGAGCAAACCAAACCACAACACACACCACAGAGGTGAAAGGGCAATGGAAGCTCACAAGAGCCAGGCAGCAAGGGGTGAGGATGGTGGGTGCAGAGAGGGGATGGTGGAGAGAGGGGCACTTGGATATAAAGTCGCCCTTTTTCGTTATCCGCCGTTTCGCGCTGGCAGCCGGCGGGAAACTCAAATTTTTTGGGCGCGCACGTCAGCGGCGGAGCGCCACCGGTTACGCCGAGCTAGCCCAAAATTCGTGGCCACGCGGCGGCCTTCGCGAAACCCCCGTGGCACTGACGGAATCTGGCGCCGTTCTGACGGGAACGGGGCGGGGATCTGACGGGACCGGCGGGGAACGGCGCCCTGAGCAGGTGCAGCGGAATCCGCAGGAGTAGGGACGAATCCGCCGGGTGCCGCGGGGTAACTTGCGAAAAGTGAGATCCTAACCGGCGGGGTAACCGAAAGTAACGGCGGACGGACGAGTGCGAACCAGTGGGCCCGGGGGAAACTCCCGGAAAGCCAATGGGAAGTGCCGGTTTCTAGCCGGATTCCGGGCGGTTAGGAGATGCATCTTGGCTTCCCTGATCCCGGGACTCGGCCGAAAAAAAGTTTGGAAATGGGGAACGAAATACGCAATTCGCGTATTCGGCGAATTACACTACAACATTAGGTTCTATTTATAGCCCACCCGTGCAAAGTCGCTACTACAATAAATTTTTAATAGAATCGTCATATATTTTCAGTAGCCCGTAACTTATGGCTAACTTATGACTAAATAAATAAAGGATAATCGAATATACCGCCGCGTGTGGTACTTGAAGTACCCTAGTAAATCTTGTAGTGTACTAGCGTTAAACTACCCAGTGCACGGGCGGGCTATAAATAGAACCTAATGTTGTAGTGTAATTCGCCGAATACGCGAATTGCGTATTTCGTTCCCCATTTCCAAACTTTTTTTCGGCCGAGTCCCGGGATCAGGGAAGCCAAGATGCATCTCCTAACCGCCCGGAATCCGGCTAGAAACCGGCACTTCCCATTGGCTTTCCGGGAGTTTCCCACGGGCCCACTGGTTCGCACTCGTCCGTCAGCCGTTACTTTCGGTTACCCAGCCGGTTAGGATCTCACTTTTCGCAAGTTACCCCGCGGCACCCGGCGGATTCGTGCCTACTGCCACGGATTCCGCTGCACTCCCGCTAACTTCTAGTAACCGCCCACGGAACTGGAGCGGAACCCGCCCGCTGCCAAGTGGTAACTCCCGGGGCGCGGCAGGGAACCAAAGATACGCCGCTGCCACGACGAAACCGACACGACACGCGGCAGACGCGCGCCAAAATTTCGTAAGCGCGGCATGAAATGCGTGAAGGCAGAGGGAGACAGCCATGAACAGCAGCAGGCAGCAGGCAAACAGCACACACAACCCATTCTTACCCCCTTTGGCTCTGGATTTGCAGGTGAGCATGGCCCTTTTTCGACGTTTTCGGCCGCCTAGGTCGAATTAGGCAGTGGGCTGGGGGAGTTTTCGGCCGTCTTTGTCCTGTTTGTGAACCCCTTTTTCGCGTTTCCTGCCGCGCTCGTCGAATGGCCCCACCTTTTGAATTGCACCCCTGCCCTGGTCCTGCCCAGCAGTTTTGTTGCCTATTGCCCACCCTTTGGCATGCCTCACACCTGGGATGAAGTTTCTCCAATCCCTTTGCCATGTTTCATGCTTTCTGTCGAGTTTCCTGCCGCGCTCGTCGAATGGCCCCACCTTTTGAATTGCCCCCCTGCCCTGGCCCTGTCCAGCAGTTTTGTTGCCTGTTGACCACCCTTTGGCATGCCTCATCATCTGATGCATTTATTTCCATGCCCTTGCCCTTGTTGTGCATTCCTTTTCGCGTTTTCAGCCGCTAGCGTCGAATGGACCTGCCTGGTGAAGTTCTCACCTGCACTGGCCCTGTCCAGCAATCCTGTCGCCTGTTGCCCACCCTTTGGCATGCCTCATCACTTGATGCATTTATTTCAAGCCCCTGCCCTGTGTGCATGCACTTTTCGCGTTTTATGCCGCCCTCGTCGAATTATTGTTCTGCTTGGTGAAGCTTTCACGTGCCCTGTTCTGTCCAGCAACTCTGTCGGCTGTTTGCCCACCCCCAGGCGTTTTTTATCCACCGTGTGTCATGTATCTGAGGATGCTTGTGGGAGTTATTTGCCGTGTCGTCCCATTGCTGGCGTGATTGGGAAGGCATTCACTCTTTATTATGAAAGTTTACACCGCGCCCGATTGTCGCTGTCTGCCCCCCCCTCTGCTGTCACAGGCACCGATGGAAGTGACCCAGGCACCCACCATGAACGTGTTATTCACTTTCAAGCGGGAGACCGACAAGTTCTGGATCTACACGCTGCGGCCCATCTCCGGACTGAAGGTGGACTCTGACACCGAGATCCGCGTGAGGAGGGCGGACAAGATGGTCCACGGCGCCGACTTCACTAAGGCCGGCTCGAACGGGACCAAGCGCTTCGACAGTTTTTTCAGAGGCGGGAACTCGGAATACGTCGAGTTGCTAAAAAAGCACATCACTCCGACAGCGGTTACGGAAGGAGACCTTGACAGGCAAGTGTGTATATGTGCTTAGGGGGGTGTCCACACTTTTGTGGAGACGTCTGGGGTCCTTAGGGGGGGTGTCCACACTTTTGTGGAGACGTCTGGGGTCCTTAGGGGGGGTGTCCAGGAAAGTCTGGAGACGTCTGGTGTCCTTAGGGGGGGTGTCCACACTTTTGTGGAGACGTCTGGGGTCCTTAGGGGGGGTGTCCTTACAATGTTTATTAGAATTCGTTACAAATAAATGTATCTATCTGTGCTCACCCTGAACTTTATATACCTGCTGTGGTGCTGCAGGCCCGCCCCCAAGATCGTGGACTCGGTGACCGGGGGGCTCAACGAGGACCGCGGCACGTGGATCCACCTCAAGCTGGTCAACAAGCTGGCCGCGTGGATCAGCGACGAGTTCGCCATCCTCGCGGGCGACTGGGTGGACCGCCTGATGCGCGGGGACCCCACCATGATCGGGGTGGCCCGCGACATGTACGACCTGGCCAACGGGACCAAGACGACCGTGTTCATGGATACGGCGCCGGCGGGGGGTAGGGACGAGGTCTCCGAGCTGCAGGTGGCCGCCGTGCGCGCCGAGTTGCTGCTGCGGATCGACCAGCTGGGGGTGGAGCGGGCGAGGGTGCTGGTGGAGAAGAGGAAGCTGGAACTGGAATTGGAGGAGGTGGATGTCCGCCGCAGGAGGACGGCGGCCGGGTGGCGCGTGGAGGCGACCGACTACCGTCGGCAGCACCTGGAGAAGCTGGCCGAGCTGCAGCGGACCGTGGAGGGCAACGGGACCCTGCGGCTGAACGACCGCGACCGGCTGTTCCTCCAGGACAAGGTGAACGACGCCCTGTACTCGGACGTGGACGCGCCGAGGGAGGACGCGCCCCCGCGCAAGTCGCTGGACATCACCACCGTGGCCAGGGAGATGGGGTACGCGGTCCACTGCAAGGAGGCGGCCCTCGTGGGGCGCTCGATGGCCGCGCGGTTCAGGGAGCGCTTCCCGGACGTGCCCATCCCCAAGGCGGAGAAGTTCGTCGACGGCGCGGTCCGGATGGTCAACTGCTACTGGGACACGCCCGAGGTGCGCGCGCTCATGGAGGGGTGCATACGCGAGTTCGTGGAGGAGGCGGGCAAGCGCCCCGTCCAGAGCAGGAGGGCGTAGACAGCCGTTATATTTTGTGGCTTGTTCACAATCTTGTGGCGTGTATTTAATTATTGATTGGAATGTAATGTCAATAAGCAGCATCATAGCAGCGTACCACCCACTAGAATCTTGCTAGTCGTCTAGGACAGTCATCCCGAGTGTCCACGGTGCGCCCCGTCACAGCCAATTTTGCCAGAGTAAGGTGAGCACCGTCCACCATGTCCCAGGTGATCCGCTACCTGACCCCCGCAGACGGGGCGGAGGAGGACCCGCATTTCAGCGGCAAGATCCGCGTGACGGACGACGGAAGAATGTCTGTGTTGGACGCAATGAGCGCTCTAGGCCTGACTAACCCTGCCATGTACTGGAGGCGTCTAGTAGAGGCCAATCCCGAAGTGGTAACTTCCAGTTATCTCTGGAAATTCCCCGGAGCGAGGCAGCGAGACACCCCTGTGACTGACCGAAAGGGGATGGCCCAGATCATAATGCTGCTCCCCGGCAAGATAGCGGCCAAGTTCCGAGACAAGGTGGCGGTCCTGCTGGAGCGCTACCTGGACGCCGACCGCTCGCTGGCGGAGGACATCCTGAGGAGGGCCGACGAGCGCGACGGGGCGGCCGCCATAGCCAACGTGCAGGACCACCCGCGCGTCCAGTCGAGCGCTTCCACCAAGGAGCTGAACGCCGCGATCAAGGCCTACACGGACCAGCACAAGGGGTGCGGGATCTTGTACCCCGTCGTGCACGACACCAACAACCTGGCGGTCACGGGCAGGACCGCGGCCCAGTTGAAAGCCTCCATCGGGACCGCCGGCTCCTCTCGCGACCTGAACACGCGCCGTCAGAGTCTCGCCATGGCCTTTATGCAGCTCACGGAGGCCGAGATGATCAAGGAGACGGGGTTGGACCCCATCCAGGTGGCCAAGAGGACCAGGGAGCTCATGGAGCCAGGATTCCGCGCCACGGGCTTGCACGACCAGCAGCCGGAAAAGAAGTACATCTTAGAGAACCGCGGGGCCATGCGGCTCAACCAGAAGCTGACGAGGGAGGGCCAGCTCCCAAGTCACCCCCAGGCCGCCGCCCTGCCATCCGTTGTGTGAATTAACACTTGATGATGAATAAAACGTTTTTAACGACAAACAATGAGATTACATTCCACCAGGTAGGACCTGCTTGCCCTCCAGGGCCGTCACGTGGGCACGCAGCACGCGCAACTCGTCCCTCAGGTCCTGCGTGCACGCGCGGACGAAGTTGAAGTCGGACGCGGAGTAGGGGATCACCCAGCTCTCGCTGTCGACCCGCCCCTTCACGAACTTGTGCCCGTCCGCCTTGTCGCTCTCGAACTCCTTGGCCACGCGCGCCACGAACCGGAAGCAGCACTCGCCCGTCATGAACACGTCCTCCGGTTTGAACCCCCTCCACCCCGACGCCGGCAGCGGCCTCGTCCCGTCCTTGTGGCGGTAGTCCGTACCGTACTCGAACGACTCCCGCAGCGTGTCCAGCACCCACTCGGGGTTGGGGTACACCCCCACCTTGAGGGTGTAGGAGAACTCCTCCACCGACCTGAGCGCCCACGGGCACAGGCGGTTGTGCCCGTGCTCGTCCAGCAGCTTCCACACGGCGGCGGTGTCCATGATACCATCACCGCACATTATCGAACGCCGGAGAACGCGCGTCACCCGCTCCACAGGAGCATGGCCACCTCCCCGTCCTCCCCGGGGATCGCATTGCCGCCCGTGACGGTGGCCGGGGCGCTCCACGATACTACGCTGGACCCGCGCATCTTCACGAGCTCCAGGCTCTCGTCGTTTGCGATGCGGAACCCGTAACGCACCGTCACCGGCTGCGTGTACATCTCCCGCCACCCGTACAGCAGCGTGTTCGTAATGTTGGTGGTAACGGCCGCCCCGATCACGCGCACGTCGTCGTACCATACGGACCAGTTCTCGCGGTTACCGTTGTGCAGTTGGAGAGTGGGCGTCCCCACCGTGCTGGACACCGCCGAGAAGATGGATGCACCATCCTTGTACACGGTTAATGCCCCGCCCGTCTGTCTGGTGATGGCCAGGTGGAAGGGGTCCGCGTTCATCCCGGTCACACTCGTCACGTTGGCCTGCGATCCGTCGTGGACCACTAGACTGCCCGAGCTGGACACGTACACTTGGATGCTCCCGTACTCCAACAGCTTCTTATTGTCCCCCGTGGTGGCCAGGGTCTGCTGGGGGATCACCCGCACGCACACCGTGAAGGCGGGGGCGGGCATGTCGGTCACCTGCGCCGGGGTGGTGGTGGTCACCTTCAGCACGCCGTCCGCCACCGTCCCGCCCGTGAATTGCTTCGACCCCGACTCGCTGGCTCGCGACTCGGTGAACTCCCAGCGGTACGTGTCCGCCCCGCTGGACAGAGAGGACAGGGGCACCCCCGTCCCCGTCCAAGGCGCGCACCGCTCCTCCGGGGGGATCGTGCGAGACAGAGACAGCCGCCCGTTCTCCACGCGCCACTCGCCCCACGCCGACGTCCCGAGCTCCACGGACCCCCCTCGGCGGGCTGGAGCACCACGTTGCGTCTCGAACTCAGCACCAGGTCCTTGCCCGACAGGCCCGTCACCTCGCTCGTCTGCACCAGGTGGAGTCGCTGCATGCTTCTCCTTTCTACATAGGGTGAGAGGTTTTTATGTAGTTCCGGGCGCACAGGAGCAGCTCCTTGTACGCGGGGGGCAGCAGACTCGAGCACCGCGCGCACGGGTTCCACAGCTCCATGAACACGTCGTACACGTCGATGTCGTGAGGGCACGCGAGCGTGCGGATGCGCGTCATGTCCGACGTGCCCACCGCCCTCCGGTCCGCACGGTACACCAGCAGCAGGCGGTTGTGACGGGGGGAGGCCGACAGCTCGCCGATCCCGTGCAGCACGCGGTTCAGCTCGCAAGATGTCACCGCGCCCACGTACGGCGCGTCCACGTACAGGGTGGGCCCCTGCAGCTCCCCGTCCGTCTTGCGCTCCAGGTACCTCATCAGGTGTCTCGTCAGCTCCGGCTCGTTCTCGTCCCACCGCTTGGCCCGGGCCCGCTCCGCCAGTCGCCTCACCTCCTCCTTGGTCTGCAGCGACTCCGCGTACACGCGGAACCACCCGGTCGAGCGCACCTCGCGCATCAGCTCGTCGTGTCGCCTCAAGAACTCCCACCCCGTCATGTCCGCCCTGTCCCCCTCCCCGTCCGCGCGCGGAGAGGGCGGGGGGCCAGGGCCAGCGCGGTCAGGGCCGCCAGGGGGGGAGGGACGACCGGGGGCTGTCCCACTCGTCGTACTCGGGCAAATCGTCCGTGTCCATAATTAACCTCACCTAGCCTATATAGCAGGGATGTCCGGAAAGGAGTGGAAGCACATAGACCTGTTCGCGGGAATGGGGGGCTTCAGTATGGGCCTCAAGCGCGTCCGCCCCGTCCGCACCGTGATGGCCGTCGAGATGAACTCGATGGCGTGCAAGATCTACGAGATACTCAACGGCGTCAAGCCCGTTTGTAAGAAGATCGAGGAGGTGAGGGACGAGGAGATACCCAAGGCGGACATACTGACGGGCGGATTCCCGTGTCAGAGTTTCAGCAACGCGGGGTTGCGTGCCGGGATGAAGGACAAGCGCACCAAGGGGATCTCCCACATCTTCCGTTTCATCCGCGTGGCCGACCCGCGCCACGTCATCCTCGAGAACGTGCCCGCCGTCATGGGATTCCCCGTGTTCAAGCGCATCCTGGCGCAGCTCCGGAAGATGGGCTACAACGTGGCGCACGCCGTCCTGGGCACGCACACGCACGCGGGGCTGCGGCAGAAGCGCAAACGAGTGTTCATCGTGGCCAGCAAGGGGGCGATCGCGAACTTCCCGCCGCCGGAAGTGAAGTCCCTCGCCAAGTTCGACTTTGCCAAGACAGCGCCCGAGAAGTACTACCTGGCGCCGGGCACCAGGATGTACGACGTCATGCAGGTGGCCACACCGGGGTCCTTCTGGCAGGCGAACTACAGCTTCGAGCCCAAGAATTCGGACGTCGCGTTCACCCAGCGGGCCTCCCAGGGGCCGCACAAGGGCGCGAGGCTGTACGTCCGCGACCGGAAGGGCGTGCGCTGGCTCACCGAGGAGGAGACGTTCGAGCTGCAGGGGATCCCCACGCGGCGGCTGGACAAGCTCAAGGCGGAGGTGGGCATGCAGACCATCTTCAAGGCGGTCGGAAACTCGGTGTCCCCCAAGCTCGTGGGGATAGTCGCCAAGAGTTTCGACAGCAAGTAGCGCAGGATAATATGTGTGGTACGGGTATACGATGACGCTCACACTGCGCGAGTTAAGAGAACAAGTGGAAGACATGGTGGACGCGGGGAAGGCGTGGAAGGCCTTGGGCAAGACAAAGACGCTCACGCCCCATCCCGTTTCGTTTAAGTGGCCAGCCGGAGCGGCTGCTTAGGTTTTAGCGGGCAAGTGTTCGAAGCGCGTCATTGGTGAATTACTCGGGAACTTGGGTTTCCCCGCGAAACTCCAACCGCACGTTCAGATTTCCAAATCTCAAGTAAAGTTCGGCGCAACTTTCTGAACGGGGGCAGTTGACGAGCAGCATTCCTCCGGACGAATGAATTGCGTTCCATACTTGCGCAAAATTTTGAAAGGTAGCTTGCGTGCAGCCCTACTAAAATTTGCGCGCACGTTCAGATTTCCAAATCTCAAAAAAATTTCGGCGGAACATTCTGAACGGGGGTAGTTGGCGGGCAGCGTTCCTCCAGACGAATGAAATGCGTTCCATACTAGCGCAAAATTTTGAAAGGTAGCTTGCGTGCAGCCCTACTAAAATTTGCGCAAAGTGTGGGACTGAAAATTCGTAACGGAAACTTTTTGGTAGTTGCCGTCACTTCCTCTTGTGCAAACGTGTGGGAGTGAAAATTCGTAACGGAAACTTTTTGGTAGTTGCCGTCACTTCATTTTGCGCGAGTGTTGGGCTGAAAATTCGTAACGGAAACTTTTTGGTAGTTGCCGTCACTTCCTTTGGTTCGACTGAAAATTCGCTGAAATTCGCTGAATTCGTACCGTAGCCTAATTTTTAGTACCTCGAAGTGACGGGGCACCTAAAAATTTGCCCACAAGTACACTTGGCAGCGCGCTCACTGGGAAAAATTGTACAGCCGCTCCGGCGGGCCACTTGAACGAATTGTAATGTACCAGAAGAAGGTGGTGGGGCGTCTGCCCCAGATCCAGACGCTGCTGGCTTGGCTGGAGCGGCGCGTGATGGACGAGGACGGGTACGCCGCGGTCGTGCACGGGCCCGGGGAGGGCGACGACGACGACGACGGGTACTACACCGGGGGCATTGTGGCAGGCGGACCTCCCTCGCCTACTGCTGGTGGGCCTCCGTCACCTACTGCTGGTGGGCCTCCGTCAAGACCCCCGACACCCACAGGGAGAACACCCACAGGGAGACCCCCAACACCCACAAGCACACCCGCTGCGGCGGGAAGCACCCCATCGGCAGCTGGTACGGAAGGGGGTGGCACTCCCGATGGGGGGCTGGAAGTGGGAGCGGACGCCGCCGCCGGTCCGTCTGCAGCGGGGACGGGGGGAGATACTACGGGCGCGGCTGCCGCCGGGAGTGGGGGAGACGAGGCTGAAGACCAAGCTAACAATGACGGAAACGGCGACTCCGATGGAGATTATGTGGACGCGGAAGGATTTGCTCGTGGCTTGATAAGCGACCAAGGCGCGTCTAACGCAGCAGGTACCGCAACTAGCGATAGAGGCACTGCGACCCTCCAAGCTAACAATGACGGAAACGGCGACTCCGATGGAGATTATGTGGACGCGGAAGGATTTGCTCGTGGCTTGATAGGCGACCAGCTTGATAACGCAGCAGATACCGCAACTAGCGGACAGAATCTTCCTCCTTCCCCATCACCCACCGCCATCGTCAACTCTGGTAACGCTTCGGAACCTGTGGCGGACGGACAGAACTCCATTCCGATCCCTGCCCAGCCCCCGGTTAAAGTTAAGGACGACGTTCAGAAGTTGTTGGGCGATTTAGATAACGTCTTCTCAGGGTTCAAACGCCCCGACCCGAAGTACGCTGATGAGGTGGAAGATTACGAGAGATCCAAAGAAAATATTGAAAAAATCTTAGGAACACTGGCGGAGGATCATCGCGATGGTGCGTGGATGGAGCATGTGGAAGAAATGGCCGCCCATCAGCTTGCTAGGCGTGAAGGAGTGCTCGCACTGAAGATGCTTGACGAGAGTTTGGGAAAAGCCGTAAAAGACGATGAGACATACAGAACACTGCTAAAAGGAGCTCTGAAGCGATTCGAGGATAACTTGCGAATATACATAGCGACGCGGGCAGAACAGAGAGACCCCGCGCCTGATCTGACAGCCACAGAGCGCTTTTTGGATCTGTTGAAAAGGGAGCGGGAAACGTTGATGGGGCTGGTCGACTCCAGTCAGACGTACGGTGTTGTACCGCGAGCGAGTTTAACAACCGTGGAAAACGCGTTCAACGCGCTTTCTGATGCCGATCAGCTGGGAGTGCTCAAAAAACGAGAGGAGTTTGATAAGTTTGCAAAGGCATTTCAGGTGATGCAATCTGTCAGAGATAAATCCAGATCGGAGCTGGAGGCGATGAACGAATCTGAATTGAAAGCGGTGCTCAAGGAAATAGAAGATCTCAGCGCTGAGGGGGTGGGAGCGCAGAGGGAAGAGCGGATGAATATTATAAGGGATGTTCTGCAGGCCAAGGAGGCCGCAAGGAATGCCGCAGAGGCAAATAATCAGCGAGGCGCCAAGGGAAAGGACCCGTTGGAACAGGACCCGTTGGAACTCCTCCAAGCGGGCCGCACCAACAATGGTGCCGGAAGTATTGAAGACAGTTTCCGGGGCACCGACGCAAAAAAAAAGGCGCCTGAGCGCGGAAAGGCAAACAATAAGGTTGTGGGGTCGACGAGCGGGGCTAGACCCGGCACTCGCCTGTCTGACGTCGCGGGATCCGTGATGAACCTGAAGCGGGTGGAAAAGGAGCAGGTCGCCAAGTTGGCTGAAAGACACGCCCCAGCGATCGACGCGGACCCGGAGGGCGGAGCGCCGGAGATGGACGTGTCGCAGTCAGTCCGTGAGCTTGTAAGCAATCTGAACAAGGATAAAAGCATCCAAGAGATTGTCGAAGAAGCTCAACATATGACCGCAGATCAACTCGTACCCTCCGTGGCTAACGGAATCACTGGTCGATCCGCCGGGCGCAGCGACTCTTTTTTTTTTTTGACCCCAGAAAATAATGGTGCTGGCCCCCCCCCGTAACCATGCCTCCTGTTCAGGGGGCAACTCCCACCCACGCGCCTCGTGTTCCGGCACCCGTACTACCGATGGCACCTGTTAAGGAGCCATCTCGCCCCCCCGCATCACCCCCCCCCGGTGGCACCTCCCCCCACCAATCGATGGCATTAACTCCTCGGCAGCGGGCGGGTAAGGTCGCGCGCGTCTGGGACAATCTGAGAAGGCTAGCAGGCATACGGCCCGCTGTACCGCAGGCGGTCGACCAGAACCCGCTTTTCATGAGAGGCGACCAGACCGACGGCGGTCACCCCCCCGTCAATCCAGCGCAGATATCCAGAGGGAACGGCAGAGGAGTGGCTCATAATGTTGTCAATGCCGCTCCCATAAACACCGAGTTCCTTCGAGACGATCCCGTCCAAAGCTCGGACGACGGCCAAGGATCGCCACCAGTTTCGCTCGCGCGGAACGCCCTACGGCGAGCGTGGCCATACGTTGACAATGCGTTAATGGCTCTGTCTATGGGCGGTATTTTATATAGTCTGCTTGGAGATGGCAACTGGGCGCCAGGGGCCGGGGGGACAATCTCACGCTCGGAGATGGTGTCTGGGCGCCAGAGTCCTGGGGGGGGGCAGACAATCTCACGCTCGGAGACGGTGTCTGGGCGCCCATGGTTGTGGGGGGGCAGAGTTTGGGGGACATTGTCACAAACATTTCCTCAGTATTCCCTAACCCGCTTTTCCCAGTGAACATTTCTGGCATACTCCCCGAAGGCTGGCAGCAGTGGGCCGGACTTTCAAACCCCCCCGCGATGGACGAGTCCGATTTTGGCCCCCTTCTCACGAACGCGACAGGGGTGGTGGACCCATCTTCCCTTCTCACGAACGCGACAGGGGTGGTGGACCCAGCTTCCCTTCTCACGAACGTTACGGGGGTGGTGGACCCATCTTCCCTTCTCACGAACGCGACAGGGGTGGTGGACCCATCTTCCCTTCTCACGAACGCGACAGGGGTGGTGGACCCATCTTCCCTTCTCACGAACGCGACAGGGGTGGTGGACCCAGCTTCCCTTCTCACAAACGTGACGGGAGCAATGGACCCATCGTCCTTTGGGGCGAATGCCACTGGATGGGGGGGGGTGCCGCCCGTTTTTGGAAACGAAACAAATGCAAGGTACATGGTGGAGTTGCTGGCGGGGATGCAGAAGGCTGCAGATCTCGGAAGACTAAATCAGAAGTTGTTTGGTTTCCACAACGAGGCGGATCGTGAATTGACAAACATGGTGGACAAATTGATCGCGCCGATGTCCCATGAACAGAGACTTGCACTCATGGAAGCGTTTGGGGAGGTCATACCCCGCATCGCGGAAAGAATTCACGCGACAGGGACTTATAAGGATCAGTGGGACTTTGCTCGCACAACTCTGGAAAAAGCGGGTGGAGTGTTGGGTGATGCTCTCTTGGCGGTGCCGCGCGCGCTCAGTATTCCGTTCGCAGCGGCCAACGAGTACAAGAGGGGGGATTTGGGTTTCGAGGATGCACTGGGTTATGGCGCCGATGCAATAAAAGCTGGAACTTTACTGCACGGACTTGCTGGTAATGTTATGAGCGGGTTGGGTGGTGTGGGCACCACCGCCGTCACGGACGCTTTGGTTGATGCTGGGATGGACGCCCTCGCCCCGATCCCAGGCCTGGGAGCGCTACTCAATAACGGTCGCCGCGTGGTGGGAGCGAGATGGGGAAGTCCACAAGATCTTGTCGATTACATCCGTGATATAAAAGAAGGTGAACAGATTCTAGAGATGTTAAACCAAGCCGGGCGTGTGTTGAGAAGTCGCGCGTGACAGACCGGACACCCCTGAGCCATTTTTCCTAGTGACGATGGACGCGCTGGCCATGTGCGGAGTTTTCGACCTGCAATCCCGGGATGACGTGTTCGCCGTCTGCACGCTGAACCCGGACCTGATCGGAGTGGACGCGGAGGACGGCGCCAGGACCGTGCGCGTGCGGATCAGGGACTGCGCGGTCCACGGCGAGGAGCTCGTGGGCGCCCTGTCGGGCGGCAAGCGCGTCCTTTGCGACTTCTGGCGCGCGAACGGGACCGCGCGGACCCTGCGAGACATGGAGCAGGCGTTCCGCGCATCGAACGACGTGACGAGTCCCCGGCTCATCAAACACGACGGCCCCAACACCTGGATCCACGAGGGGCTCGTCCTCCCCATCCTCAGGTGGCACGCGAAGGTCGAGGTGCAGCTGGACGTGGCCGGGACCGTGCCGGACGCCGAGCTGGACGTATTCACCCCCCTGTGTTTCGCGGACGTCATCTCGCGCACCGAAGAGCAGGTCGTGCAGGTGAAAGAACTCGACGACTGGGCCGAGGGACTCGGAGAGCTGTGCGCGCTGAGTCGGGAGTTCCCAGGGTACGCGAGGAGGCTGCACCTCTACAAGTACCACTCCCCCTGCGCCGTGGTGCCCGTCACCAGCCTGGACGCCGTCCGGAGCGCCTGCGATAAGTCGGGCGTCTCGGTCACGTGGGAGGTTCACTCCTCGCCCTCCCAGCAATGATACGCGATCTCGTGCCTCAACACGCAATGGCCTGGGAGGTCGTCCCACTTACATTTGGGCGTCTGGCTGAGCCGGCGCCACACGTTGTACTCCCCGTCGCGGTTGAAACAGACCGTCTTTAGGTAGCCGGTCTGGATCCTGGGCCTCTCTTCCGGGGGCAGGGCGGCCAGCTCCTGGATGTCCCATCCAGACCCCATGAACTCCTCGTAGGTCCATTCCACGGTAGACATTTTGTGTAGATGCAGAGATATTCTCGCCCCGCGGGACGAGATATCCTATTCCATTGCAATACAATTACTACGGCTAACTTGGCGTTTAAAAAATGTGTTGTATTGAATCAATGCAATAAGCATGTCCTTGGTGCTTACGCGCCCCGTCGTGCCAGTAGTAGGGGCTCGAAATCGCGCATGGAGGAAAGTGACGACGGGAGGCATATGGGACCGCACGATCTTCCTGGTGGGGAAGAACCGGCCCTACCCCGTGCTTTTCGGTATCCACTCCCTGGAGGTCGACAAGCGCGTGGGCGCGGTACAGAGGCCCATGACGCACATCATAGCGTTCGAGGACCTGGACATGGCGGCGTGCATGTGTTTGCTGCTGTTCCAGGACGACCATCACGGCATCATGGGGATGTATTCGTTGGACGACGACGACGTTCGCGGCTGTATCGCGTGGCGGATCGCGGACGAAACGATCGACATGGACGACGAAGAAGTCCGGAAGCGATTGGATGAGATGCACATCGAAGCCATCACGTTCAACGACGCGGAGGCGCTCTGTCGGTACCACGGGTTCGTTTTGGAAACTGTCAAGAGGGTCTCCGAGGGAGGGGACGATGTGGTCATGACGTCCCACTACCCGCGCGGCGACCCCGGGTCCTACGTGCCCATGTTAGAGAAGACGTGGGAATTGGATCAAAAGATCGAGTAGTTCACTCTTTATTGTTTCTTTCATAATTTATTAGTTCGTGACTCATTCCGATGCGGGGGTCTTTGCGGCCATTAGCCTCCCCTTCTTGCTGGTGGTGTTTCCCAGAATGTACTTGAGCGCAAAGTCTCCCGCGGTCCACCCGTTGAAGAGGAGGTGCTGGGTCTCGATACTCCGCCCCTTCTTGCGGATCTGGTTGAGGCACTTCCTGACGTCCCCCACGCACAACTCGGGGATGGAGGAGCTCTGCACCTTGTCCTTCTTCTCCTTGGCGGCCTTCTTCTCCTTGGCGGCCTTCTCCTTGGCCCCGTCCTTGGCCACCGGGTCCGCCGCCGCAGGGGGGTCCTCCATCTTCACCTCCTCCACGGGGGGGCGGCAGGGGCGGGGGGGGTCGTCAGCGCGACAGTGGCGCTTGGACCGGCGGCGGCCGGGGTGTGCGTCGACTTCTGCTTCTTGGCCTTCGGCTCGCTAGCGTGGGAGGAGGCGGGGCCGGTGCCGGCGGGGGTCTGGGTCGTCATCGTGGATAATATTTACCATGGCCGTGCATTTTTATTTCGCCCCGTTAAGCGCACGCGTAATTTCTAGGGTAGAGGTACGGACCCCTCGGACGTCGGGGCTGATGGCGGCTCGGAACTACACGGTCGAGTCTGGCATGCGCGACTGCATGGACGTCTTGCAAAAGAGGCTGGACTCCGTGGGCCAGCTCCGGTCGAACGTGGAGGCCATGAAGAGGGAGGTGGAGGCCATGACGGAGGAGTCGCAATGGGACCGGCGGATGGCTCGCAAGGCGGACATCCGCAAACTGGAAAAGGAGATCGAGAAGATAGAGGGGGGGAGATGGTCGACTTCCTCCTGGACGCCATGCCGATCGTCTCCAAGTACACGAACGCCGTCAACGCGCGCGATGCCAAGAAGAGGAAGAAGGACGCGACGGGCGCCAAGACGGGGGCTCAAGTTGGCGCCAAGGACCCGGACTCCGCGGACGTGAAGAGGGGGGCGCTCTATCGCGACTTCATGGACGTCGTGGTCAGGTACCCCTGCCTCCCGCACGACCCCAAGTGGCTCGAGCGGTACGGCGCGGACGAGCGACTCGACAACATGGAGTTCAGCTTTTGCGAGAAGTGCCAGGTGAACATGGTGGAGGGAGGGGGCAGCGTGATGTGCTCCAAGTGCGGCAAGTCTGTCGAGTGCGTGTCCAGCGGCATCGAGGCGTTCCCGTACGGCACCCCCATATCCACCACGGACTACTGCTACAAACGGATCAACCACTTCAACGAGACCCTGGCGCAGTTCCACGCCCGCGAGCGGTCCATCATTCCTCGGGAGGTCATCGACGCGGTCGCCAACGAGTTCAGGAAGGCGCGCATGACCGACAAGAGCAGCATCACGCCCGCCAACGTCCGCGCCTTCCTGAGGAAGCTGAAGATGGCCAAGTTCTTCGAGCACGCCGTGCAGATCACCCACACGCTGAGCGGGACCCCCCCCCCACCATGACCCTGGAGCAGGAGGAGAGGCTCCGGACCATGTTCCGCATGGTGCAGAAGCCCTTCGAGGAGGTGTGCCCCAAGGACCGCAAGAACTTCCTGAACTACTCCTACTGTCTTCACAAGATGTGCCAGCTTCTCGAGTACGACGAGTTCCTGCCCCACTTCCCGCTCCTGAAGAGCAAGGAGAAGCTGTGGGAGCAGGACGAGATCTGGAAAGAGATCTGCAAGAAGCTGAACTGGCAGTTCATCCCGTCCAAGTAGCCTTCCGCTCCACGGAAACTGTAAATGGTTTCCGCTCCATCAGGTCCAAGGCAGTGGTAGCTCTCCTCTATCACAAGAACTTCTGGCTGCTCAGGACAAACGTCTTGAGCGTCCACGGGTGCGCTCCCCCGCAGCCAAATTTGCCTGATAATACTACCCGGCGTCCACCATGTCCCAGGTGATCCGCTACCTGACCCCCACCGCCGGGGAGGAGGACCCGCAGTTTCAGGGCAAGATCCGCGTGACGGACGATGGCAGGATCTCAATTATTGATGTGTTATCATGCTTCGGGTTTAAGACACCGAGAGACATTTGGTTCAAGCTGCAAAAAGCCCATCCCGAAGTGGTGGGAGATGTTACATGCCACCAATTTACCGGTCAAGGGCAAAAAGAGACTCCCGTTGCGTGTTTCAATGACATCAAGACCATCCTGTGCGCACTTCCAGCCTTGCACTATTACTTCGTAACTGCTGTGAAGGCCGCACCCACCCTTGAGGAGCTTGTCTCTCTTGTGAAAAACTTGCACGGGAAGAAAAGAAAACAGTACCGCACGGAGAAGGATGTTCAAGCAGAGCTTGCTGAGAAGCTGAAAGGCGACCGCGAGGTGCGCTGCTCATCCGGCATCATCGATATCCTTGTGCGAGACGCCCAGCTGCTCGTTGAGGTCAAGGAAATGTCGGCGTGGGTACACGCTGTGGGACAGCTTCTGGTGTACGGTGCCGATTTTCCAGGCTACAAACTCCGCTTACATCTGTTCATGACACCAAAGTCTCCGCCCATGCATCCAGAGCGGATGTTTACGATCCGAGAAAAGTGCGGTCTATTTGGTATCGAACTAACACTTGATGAGAGCATCGAGTTGCGGCCAAACCCCAAGTTGGCGGTGCATGGACGGTATAACTGATTTTATAAAGTTAATGAACATTAAGTTAACATTGTCACATATGCCTCTATAAAATTACCTGCAAGTCGATCAGAGATCCACCACATCCGCCGTTCCCACTGGTCCGTTAAGGGCTCGCATCCGTACTGTCCTGAGCGTCCACGAGTGCGCTCACCCGCAGCCAAATTTGCCTGATAGTACTACCCATCGTCCACCATGTCCCAGGTGATCCGCATCTGGGGGGATGAGGACCCACAGTTCGCGGGCAAGATCCGCGTGACGGAGGATGGCAGGATTTCCGTGTACGACGCGTTTAAAGCCTTTGGCCTTGTAAACCCTGCGTCGTACCTTAATAACTTAAAAGCAAGCCACGAGGAAGTGGTAGCTCTCCTCTATCACTGGAAATTCCCCGGGGCCAGGCAGCGGGACACCCCCGTGACGGACCGCCAGGGGATGGCCAAGATCATAATGCTGCTCCCCGGAAAGATCGCCGCCCGCTTCCGCGACAAGATGGCCGTGCTGCTGGAGCGCTACCTGGACGCCGACCGCTCGCTGGCGGAGGACATCCTGAGGAGGGCCGACGCGCGCGACGGGCTGACCGTGGCCAGCGCGAGGGAGCACCCGCGCGTCCAGAGCTCCGAGGCCGCCAAGGAGCTCAACGCCGCCATCAAGGCGTTCGCGGACTCCCACAAGGGGTGCGGCATGCCGTTCCCCTTTGTCCACGATAGCAACAACCTGGCCGTCACTGGAAAGACCGCGGCACAGCTGAGGAGCGAGTTCGGGGCCGCGCGCTCCTCCCGCGACCTGAACACCAGGCGCCAGAGCGCCGCCATGACCCTCCTGCAGCTCACCGAGGCCGAGGAGATCAAGGAGCGCGGCGTCGACCCCGTCCGGGCCGCCAAGAGGAACAGGGAGCTCTGCGAGCCCGTGTTCCGCGCCATGGGGCTCCACGAGCACCGGCCGGATAAGCAGTGCCGCATCGAGAACGAGCGCGTGATGCGAGTCAATCAGAGGATGAATAGGGAGGCGAGAATCGCCGATGTGCCCGCCGGCCCTCAGGCCGGGGAGAAATCGTGGTCGCGTGATGATATTATATGCGAATTTAATTGAATATTAAATGGAACGAAGACCCTTCCGATTCATTGAAATTAAATTTATCGGTCTCGGTATTTAAATGCCTATTTCACTTGGCTAGAGCGCCTTCCAACTTGATGATCCCGCGTCTCTTCAGTTCCATGACCACCAGGCCGGCGACGACGGCTATCCCCACCGCCACCCACCACTCCTTGCTGGTCATCGGCCGGGGGGCTTCGGCCCGCATATCGTCATGGTCTTCTCCGGGTTCTCCTGGGCGCACTTGTTCCAATCCTCCAGCGTGTGGTACTTGTACCGGTCACGGCCGCGCGTGCGCTTTATCATGGCGTTTAATGATCCGCGAGAAATTATTCCGCGTCCATGTCCTCGTCCTTCATCTTCGGGGCCAGCGCGAATAGGAGGACGCCCAGATCGCCCACCTTGTACTTCACGATGATCGGGTACTCGTGGCTCATGTACAGCTGCACGCTGTTGCAGAGCCCCGAGGCCTTGGAGAAGGTGCACAGGTACCGCAGCGAGAACTGCTCGCATATGCTCGCGTCCTCGCCCACGTCCACGCTCATCTCCGGGAACTCCTCCCCTATCTCCAGGCAGCAGTCGCCGATGTCCCCCGAGCACGACATCGTGATCTCGCGCCCCGTGCACCGGATCGTCACCGTCTCCGACACCACGGACAGGTCGCGGCAGATCTTCTGGAACTCCGTGCTCACCATCGTGATCACCGTCATGTACTCCTTCTCGGGCACCTCCAGGCTGCTCTCGTCGATGTCCAGCAGCTTCATCGAGTAGCACCACCGCGTCTTCTTCACCTTGTTGGTGATGTTGATCTCCATCACGTCCGTGTTCTCCTTGGACAATTTCAGCTCCAGCTCGTCGTTCGTGGAGACGTTCTTCAGCAGCTTGTACAGGTTCAGCAGGCTCACGCCCACCGTGAAGGACTGGGCGCACGTGTACTCCTCGATCTTGCCCGCCTCCAGGTGCACGTGGAACAGCGCCACGTGGCACCCGTCCATCGCGGTGATGTGCACGCCCTCCGCGTCGAACCGGATGTTCACGTCGTTGCTCAGCTCCTTGAGAGCCTCCACCAGCAGCTTGATGGACGAGCCCTGGACGGTGCGGAACTCCATCCCTTTACAGCAGGCGAACGATATACTCGAACCGGTAGGCGCGGACGCGGTGGACGTTTGTCCGTCTCAGTCGCCGCCGTACGCGATGCTCCCGAGATACGTGTACCCGTTGAAGTTGGGGTCCGAGTCGTCTAATATAGGGTGATCGCCGCCCTTCTCCAGGAAAAAGAGGGTCGGGTACGGCGGCGAGTTCGGCCCGTCGCTGACCATCGTGATGTATATCCGGTGGTTGCCCACGTCCAGCGGGTTCACGCGGGACATCGTCTCCCCCGTCGCCTCGAACCGCAGCTTCCGCTTCACGCTCAAAACGTTCGTGGTCAAGTTCTTCGTGTTTATGTCCGCCATGGTCGAGTCTCTACCAATGGACGGGAAATTATCGTGTCGCGTTCGTACGCGCAAAAAGAAAATGTGTCCCTACCACTATACCATCTCGACCATGTTCCGCGCCTTTTGTTCCGTTCCTAAGACCCAGTGCGCCTCGGGGAAGGAGAAGGACCTCGTGGACCTCGTGATGGAGTGCGTGACAGAGTCCGCGCGCGAAGACGAGGACCTCGCGGACATCGTCATGGCCGGGTTGAAGAAGGGCTACGTGGTCGCGCTCAACAACGACCACGAGGTCGTCTTTAGCAAGCGGGACGACACGGATAGCGACGAGGAAGAAGACGAGGGAGAAGACGAGGAGGACGAGGAAGAGCACCACGAGGAGGAGGGGCACCACGCCGCCCCCCCTCTCGTTGGCGGCGAGGAGGCGTTCATCATCCCGGACGACGACGAGGTCTTCCAGATTCTATCCAAGGTCATGGGGATGGCGCCAGCGAGCGAGCAGCAGGCCAGGGAGGACAAGACGCACACCGTCATCGAGAAGGTCATGCTCATCGGCGGAAAGAAGGCGAGGGTGAAGCTGGTGATCGAGGAAGAGTGACGGGCATAAATTTGTCTCCCTAGTATAATACATGGAGTCGGATCTGAGGGCCATATTGAAGGAGTTCTTGCATACCCAAGACAAGGCGGCGCTCACGAAGACCGTCCCCGTGATGCCCGGGAACGCTGACGACTACGACGCCATCCTCAACGAGGCGTACGATCGCAACATGAAGCCCTTCTGGGTCGAACAGGAGCGCGGGGCCTACACCAATCGAGTCGTCGACAGCAAGACCAGGTACACCGTCCAAGAGGGGGACACGTGGGCGAAGATCGGGGCCAAGTTCGAGGTGCCGCCCGAGGACATCGTGGTGGCCAACCCGCACGTCTCCCCGATGACAATGTCCCCAGGAGACGTGCTGTTCATCCCCGACAAGTTGGACTACCGCGATTTCGTGAACGCCATCATCAGCCCTTTGAACATGGAGGGGTCCGGCCCGCCCAAACCCGAGAAGGCCTGGCGTCCCGAACCACCTGTCACGAGCGGCAAGCAGAAGTGGAACGAAAGGATCGCCGGGGTTTTCAACCCCGTATACGATCGTGTAGCCAAGACGAGCCCGAGACTCGCCAACTACCTCTCTCTGGGCGCCGCCGCCATCCCGGCGGTCGCCGGGATCCCCGGCGACGTGATGAATATCGTCCCCGGCGCCCTCCGCAATCTGGGCGGGCTCGTGCAGGGGAAACTCCCCGAATGGGGCGTGCCCAGACTTAGCGACTTTTCGTGGGGAGGGATCTCGAAGGGGCTGGGCGCCGTGGACCGGTTCAACGCCCACCGGGAAGGGGATTACGTCGGCGCCTACACGAAACTCCTCTCCGCCCTCCCGTTCTTAGCCGGAGCCAGTCTCGGCCCCACCGGGCTGTTGGCGGGAACGGTAGCGCAGGGGCTCGGAGGGCGCTTCGATAGGGCCCTCGAAAAACCGTGGCATGGGGTGGGCAACTTCGCCAAGGACGTGCTTTGGAACGACGCCAACGTGACCCCGATGCTTATGGCGGCCGCCATGATGGCCCCCCCCAGTATGCCGTACGCGCCTTACATGGCCGCCATCCCCGCCGCCGCCTATCACGTCTATCAAAGGGGGTGGGCGCCGCAAGACCACTCGTGGAGGAGGCGCGCGCTTAACGTCGGGACGGAGCTGCTGCCCTGGGCGCAATACCTCTTCCCCTTCCCCCCGCCCGTCAATGAGGCGGCGGCTTAAGTCAGGAACACCTTGCGCCCGTGCCCCTCGGCGATCTCGACCAGGTTCAGCGTACGGGCGTACACCTCGACGTGGCCGTCGGTCATCACCGCGCCCTCCTTGAGGCCCGGGACCTGCTTGAACCGGAAATGGAGCACCGGGCGGTCGATCTTGCTCAGGTTGATGCTGCCGCTCGGGTCGTCCGACTCCGGGAACACCGCGAACGGCATCACGTAGATCATCTCGAAGTTGTTCTCGACCGGCACCTTGCTGTGGAACTCCGACGGCAGGTAGTGGCTGAACCAGAGGGGGTCGCGGGGGGGCGCCCAGAGCTCCTTGCCGTTGATCGCGAACGTCGCGCGGTCGAAGAAGGTGTTGTCGATGTGCGCCATCTGCTTGCCGAACGTGGGCAGATAGTACCCCCCAGATGGTGCCAGCTTCATTTCGTTCGCGTCGAACGGCCGGTTGCCCTCGAAGTTCCAGAAGTCCCAGTTGGAGTTCTTGTCGCCCGACCCCTCCAGTCGCTTGTGGTCCGCACGGAAGAAGAAGATCAGCTCCTTGCACGCGCCCGTGAAGTCGTCCAGCAGGTACTCCTTGATCAGCTTGTCCTCGCTCTTCAGCGGGAAGGACATGTGCTGCGTCTCCGTGATCAGGTAGCTGTGCTTACCCGACACGAACTGCTGCCTCTCGAACTTGTCCAGGAACACGAAACGAGTCACCAGGGCCGCCTTGAGGATCTCCCCTCCCAAGGCCTTGTTCTTGAGGTACTCGTTCGTCGACGCGTACGTGAACGCGTTGATCGGCTTTTGATTGCTGTCCAGCGTCTCCGTCTCGATGTACACCTGCACGTCCTGGGGCGTGTACCGCAGCTTGTCGGCGACCGTCACTTCCTTCCCGAACGGCACCTTCTCGAAGTACCGCGTGTAGTCCGCCCTCAGCGGCTTCTGGCTGAGCTTCACGCGCACCTCCACGTCGTGGTACTGCAGAGCGGCGATGGGGAGCGCGTGCCCGGGGTTGCGGTTGAAGAAGAACTGCAGCGGGACGTAGATGTGCTGGTCGTGCTGCGTGCCGACGTTGCCCACCCCCCCGTGCTCCTTGGGCAGGTTGGAGATGGAGCTGTGCTCCCTGGACGCGGTCAGCGAGTCCCACACGTGCAGGAAGTCGCCCGTGTGGCTCTCGATCTTCTGCCCGCCGATCCACAGCTCCACCGTGTTCGTCAGCACGTACCCCAGGTGGTCGATCCACGCGGCGTTCAGGTCCTCGTGCGTCAGGCCGTCGTACTCCCCGTCCGCGACCAGGGGCAGCTTGTCGGCCTCGAAAGCCGCCACCACGTCCGTCGCGACCGTGGGCAGGTTCGCGTTCACCGCCAGATTTGCGTTCAGCGCGGGCCGGCTGATGCTGATGTTCGCCGTGCCGTAGTTCAGCTTGCCGATGTTGTAGTAGAGGTACATCTGCGTGACCAGGTCGCCGATCTTCGGGATCATGAACCGCAGGTCGCCGCCGTACGTGGGGGGGGTCACCGAGAGCAGCTCCACGTCCGCCCACGAGAAGTTCGTGTGGCGGCTGTAGATCCTCTTGAAGTACGTCTTCTCCGGCACCGCCGTCAAGTACGTGTCGAAACTCCCCTTGGCCTCCAGCCAGACGATGGGCGCAGACAGATCCTGAGACATGTGGTCGGCATACTACCGTCAGCACACATTTTGTTTTCGAGCGGAGGGCCGCACTTTTTTTTCTCCGCCCACTTTAGAACGCACACATCCGCGATGGCACACGCTATCATGCAACTCAAGGCCAAGGGGAGCCAGGACATCGCCTGCATCGTCAACCCCGAAGTCACATTCTGGCGCTCCGTGTACCCCCGCCACACCAACTTCGCGTGGGACGACACCGTCATCACCCAGTCCACCGGGTCCGTCGGGTACGGCCAGACCGTCGAGTTCAAGCTCCCCCGGTCCGGCGACCTCGTCACCCGCTGCGTCCTCTTCCTCGAGGTCGGCGCGGTCTCCGACTGGGGCGGCAAGTTCTGTCCCTTCATCTGGGACTTCGGCCGCGCCCTCATCCAGTACTTCGAGCTCACCATCGGCGGCTACCAGATCGAGAGGATCACCGGCGACATGCTGCATGTGAACGACCTCCTGTCCCGCGCGGACTACGCCAGCTACGTCGATAACATGCCCGCCAATCACGGCGCCGGCGTCAAGTTCGACAAGGCCGGGAAGATCGTCGAGCAGGCCACCGGGACCGCCAAGCAGTACCTCTACATCCCGCTCGACTTCAGCTTCACCGCCGACCCGGGCCTCGCGCTGCCCATGATCGCCCTGCAGTACCACGAGGTGCGCGTCAAGGTCAAGTTCAACGACGCCGGAGCCATCTTCAACCACCGCTCGGTCACCGAGCCGGCTTTCTTCACGGTGGGGGCCGTGGGGGCTGCCGGGGCTGGGGGGATTAACGTCATCAAGACAGAACTCGGCAGTACCGTGTACGATACGAACAAGTACAAGCTAACCGACGAGAACGCCGTCCGCGCGCTCATCCGCAAGCTGTACCTGGAGGGCAGGTACGGCAACACGATGGCGCATTTGGTGGAGCAGGAGGGAAACCTCCGGTGGGTCAACTACGTCATCGAGAACGCGATGTACACCGACAAGGTCACCATGGTCTATAATAATGTCACAGCTGCCGCTGATCTAGGCGCTTCCGTAACCGCTGGAACGTCGCAAGTGGTCGCGAACGGCGTCATCACGACCGCGGGGGTGGACCCGAAGCTCGCCATCAGGTTCAAGATCCCGTTATCAGCAGGGGGATATAACAATGACCAGGTGTTTGAGATCCAGGATGCCGTCATCCCCCGCGAGTACAAGTTCACGCCCACCTCCTACGCGACGACCGCCAACGACCGCGCCACGTGGATCGCCCGACCGCCGAGCCTCGCCGCCAAGCTCATCTGCCGCTACATCTACCTGGACGACTTCGAGCGCCGCCAGTTCGCGGTCAACCCGCACGAGTACCTCATCACCGAGTACCAGCACCACCAGCAGTTCCTCGGCGCCAACACCGACCAGGTCGTGGTCGACCTCAAGTTCAACCACCCCACCAAAGAGCTCATCTTCTTCTACCGCCCTGACGAGTGGTGGACCGAAGACCTCAAGGACTACTACAAGGGTTACTGGTCCTTCAAGAACGTCGCCTCCTCGTTCGGAGAGGGGCACCTCTTCACCACGGCCAACCTCATCCTCAACTCCCAGAACGTGTACGCGGACGGCAGGGACCCCGTCTACTTCGACTACGTGGTCCCCAACCAATTTCACAAGCGCGTGGACAAGGACAGTCACGTCTACGTGATCCCCTTCTCCATGCAGCCCGACTCCTGGAAGCCCTCCGGCTCCATCAACATGTCGCGGCTCGATGACGTCAAGCTCGTGCTCAAGGGGATGGGCACTACCACCCCCGCCGGCACCCTGAACGTCTACGCCAAGAACTTCAACGTCATGAAGATCATGAACGGCATGGGAGGCAAGCGGTACGCCTCGTAATTTCGCGCGGGCCTCGACTGGAATAAAAATATTCTCACGGTTATGGTAGAAACCTTCACCTGAAATGTCGCATCCCATCATGGCTCTGCGCGCCAAGGGCACACAAGACGTCGCCCTCATCGTCGACCCCGAGGTCACCTTCTTCAAGACCGTGTACCCCCGCCACACCAACTTCGCCATGGAGGACACCGAGGTCACGCAATCCGCGGGCATCGTCGGGTACGGCCAGGCCGTCGAGTTCAAGCTCCCCCGGTCCGGCGACCTCGTCACCAAGCTCATGGCCTACATCCGAGTGGACGCGTTCCCCAACGTGGGCTTCTCCCCCTTCGCCAAGGACTTCGGTCGCATCCTGATCGACCACGTCGAGCTCGTTATCGGCGGCTACTCCATCGAGAAGATCACCGGCGATTTCCTGCACATCAACGACGTACTGAGCAAGCGGGCCTTCGAGAGCAGCGTCGACAACATCCCCGTCAACCACGGTGGCAGTGTGGAGATCGACGAGCTCGGCCGCATCGTCGACTACTGCTCGGGGAAGAACCCGCAGCACCTGTACATCCCCCTGGAGTTCACCTTCACCGCGGAACCCGGCCTCGCGCTGCCCATGATCGCCCTTCAGTATCACGAGGTCGTCATCAAGGTGCAGTTCGCCACCGCCGACAACCTCTTCACGCGCTACTGGTGGAATCTGACGGCCGCCAGCACCGCACCCGCGACGGGGACCGTCAGCGGCACAGTCCCGTTGACCAACTATAAGATTGTCGCTAGCACGAGCTTTTACACCAACGCGCTGAGGCTGGCGGAGGTTAAGAGGATTTTGGGCTTGATGGACACGGGATCCACGCTGTACGTGACCAGGCGAGAGACGAGCAATCTCACTAACATCATGTGGGCGAAGGACCAGACTTTGAACTGGATCTTGAACGAGGTGGACCTGGCAAAAACCTCGGCCGCGACCGGGAGCGGTACCAATGAGACGACCTATCCGACGGCCGCGCTAACCAAGGGTCAGGCCTACGTGATGACCTGGACCACGTCCCTCCCGGACCCCAACCCTACGAGCAACGCAAAGGAGCAGTTGATGGGGTTCTTGGTGAGGTGGCGCAGTTTCGGCGCCGGGTACACCTACGAGATCTCCGTGGAATACTCTCAGTTGAACGCCCTCGGGGTAAACGCGTCCACCGCCACGATCACCGCCCCGACCACTCAGACCTTGAACACCATCAACCCCCGCACGGGCTGGATCGCCACCCCGCCTGTCTTCCAGTGCAAGCTCCTGGCCCGCTACATCTACCTGGACGACTTCGAGCGCCGCCAGTTCGCGCTCAACTCCCACGAGTACCTCATCACCGAGACCCAGCGCATCCAGCAGCACGTGGGCGGAGAGGAAGAGCTCTCCCTCGACCTCAAGTTCAACCACCCCGTCAAGGAGCTCCTCTTCTTCTTCAAGCCCGCCTCGCTCTCCTTCGTCGACTCCAAGTACCGCTCCGACGCCGAGTTCGCCTACAACGGGTACTGGAAGTTCTGGAACGACAACTCGGCGTTCGGAGACGGCCACCTCTTCACCACCTGCAACCTGCTGCTCAACTCGCAGACCGTGTTCGGCGAGGGCCGCGACCCCATCTACTTCTCCTACGCGCTGCCCTCCGACTTCCACACCCGCGTGCTCCGGGACAGCAACGTGTACGTGATCCCCTTCGCCGTCGACCCCGAGTCCTGGAAGCCCACCGGGTCCGTCAACATGTCGCGGCTGGACAGCGTCAAGCTCAACCTCAAGGGTCTGGGCACCGGCGGCGTGCCCCAGGGCACCATCGAGGTCTACGCCCGCAGCTTCAACGTGTTGCGCATCCAGTCGGGCATGGGCGGCAAGCGGTTCGCCTCGTAAATTTGTGATGATTGAGTAAAGGCATCCAAAGTCCCTACCTCAACCACTATGGGACGGCCTTGAAATCGTATCTAGTAACAGTAGCTTTGTCGTGTTTTCTTAACTTCATTTCATTAACTTAATAAACGTTTTTAACTTACAAAGCGTTCATGCAATGAGTATAAATAGGGAAAAGCGTCTGCCATGAGGAAGTTCTCGCTACAAGCGAGAACTGGAAATTCCCCGGGGCCAGGCAGCGAGACACGCCCGTGACCGACCGCAAGGGGGTCACCCATATCATAATGCTGCTCCCCGGCAAGATAGCAGCCGGGTATAAATTGTGTGAGGCCTGTGCGAGAGATCCACTACATCCGTAGTTCCCGCACCGAGGTCCGTTGTCAGAGGACTTACATCCGCATCGTCACGAGCGTCCACGCGCGCTCTCATCCCACACAAAATCGCCACATATCACCGAGGAGTGTCCATCATGTCGGCCATCGTCCAGTACCTGACACCCTCCAGCGGGGAAGAGGACCCCCAGTTCGCGGGCAAGATCCGCGTGACAGATGACGGGAGGATTTCGGTGTATGACGCAATGGCTGCTATCGGGATTTCGCAGCCTAGGGTTTACCTTCTCAACCTTCAGAAAGCTCACGGTGAAGGTGTTAATTTTATTAACACCTTCAAGTTTCCTGGTAGAGGGCAGAATGCTACCCCCGTGACCGATCGAAAGGGGATGGTTCAGATCATAATGCTGCTTCCCGGCAAGATAGCAGCCCGGTTCCGCGACAAGGTGGCCGTGCTGCTAGAGCGCTACCTGGACGCCGACCGCTCGCTGGCCGAAGATATCCTGAGGCGCGCAGACGAGCGCGATGGGGCAACCGCCATATCCAATATCCAAGAGCACCCTCGCATCCAGAGCTCTGAGTCCACCAAAGAGCTGAACGCCTCCATTAAGGCGTACACGGACGTTCACAGGGGCTGTGGTATACTGTACCCGATCGTGCACGACACCAACAACCTCACGGTCACCGGAAAGAACGCCGCCCAGTTAAAGAGGACTGCTGTGGCGTCGAGTTCCTCTCGCGATCTCAACACTAAGCGCCAGAGCCTGGCCATGGCATTTCTTCAGGTAACGGAGGCCCAGCAGATCAAGGAAACGGGTGCGAACCCCTTGCAAGTCGCCAAGCGGAACCGGGAGCTGTTTGAGCCCGCATTCCGCGCCAGTGGTCTCCACGGTGAGCGAGCGAACAAGCAGTGCGTCCGGGACAACGCCAAGGTCATGCGGCTCAACCAGAAGCTGGCCAGAGAGGCACGGCTCTCTGAGACCGCCATGACAGATGCGCTACCTCCGAATGCCGATTGAGCAAGTGTGATCATGCATATTACACCTCAATAATACGAAGACGTGTTGTGACTGTCTGCTTAACGGACGCGAAATAAATTCTGCATTGTACTCCAAACGACGACATGGCCCTCTCGTTACGAATCTCCAAGCCCCCGCCGTGCGGCGTGCGGGCGGCGCAGGAGCCCGACAAGTGGGTGTGCGTGGGGAAAAAGCCGCGGACCACGAAGCTAGTCAAGATATACAACGAGGAGGTGCTGCTATACAGGAGCAAGGACGACGACCGGACGCTCGCGGTCAGGAACGCGTGTCCCCACCGAGGCGCGCGGCTCTCACACAACGGACGCGTGGAATCGGACTGCGTCCGGTGCGCGTATCACGGCATGCGCTGGGGGCCGCGGAACAACGCCGACAACTACCTGCAGGTGAAGGAGGACCACCGTCTGGTCTGGGTGAACGCGGGACTGGGGGACGGCGACTCGGAGCCGCCCACGATGCCCGAGTTCTCCGACCCGGCGTACAGGACCTTTGCGTACTCCACCTTCATCTCCGCGCACCCACAGATCGTCATGGAGAACCTGCTGGACTACGCCCATCTCGAGCACGTGCACAAGGTGAAGATCGTGGACGCGAAGAGCACGGACGCGGTCACGGAAACCGGGGCGGATTCGCCAACCCGCGGAAAGAGCGTCTACAGCTACCCGGTCGTCAACGAGTTTATGGGCCGCGCTCTTTTGCAGCTCATGCCCGGGGATGGCAAGGGGGAGGAGCCGGAGGATCTCCGCATCTCGGTCGAGAACGAGTTCTTCCTGCCATACACCTCGAGCCTGAGGTTCATGATCTCCGGCCACGAGAAGGCGGCCATGGTGCTGTGGTTCAGCGTGCTGCCCTACGAGCCCGAGCGCTCGCTGGTCACGTGCAAGGTCGCGCGCAACATACTGACGCCGGCCGCGTGGGACGGCCTATTCTGGCTGCTCAACTCTCTGCCCCTGAAGGAGGACGACGATATCGTGAGCAACGTGATCGCCGAGGAGTGGTGGCGCAACAAGCTGGTCAACAGCGACACGTTCATCAAGATGTACAGAGACTGTCTGAGGGAGGTGTACGGGATGCTGTATCTGGACGCATTCCCGTGAGTGCGCAAACTAAATCGCGATGCTATATATACGAATAATGTCACCCGGATCCCGTAAAAGGCCTGCGAAGACGTGCATCGTAGACGAGGACGATCAAATCATCACGTGCTATCCTATCAAGCCTCCCAGACCCAAACCCGACCCTCCCCCGTCGCGTAGGTACTCGTCCACGACCTCCGGAGTGGATATCGCTCCTCCCGAAACGGGGTTCAGTCTCGTGAGGTATTTCAGGACGTTAGGAGGCACCGCGCCCCCCGCAGGCCGTAAACCTGAGCCGTCAATCCCGAAAGAGCCGGTCATCGGT